>OZ035990.1:10485000-11085000 GCA_964035005.1 Erebia palarica | reverse complement strand
GCTAACCTATAAGGTGAATGATACTGGTGGACTGCATTGTATCATCTCTTTAAATACACTTTATAATACGTGCGCTACAATGCACTTAAAGTATATCTTTATTAAAGTATAACACAAAAAATTGCAATTAATCTATTGCACATTAGAACTTCCTTGATAAATAATTTAAAATCCTAAAAATTTACGTCTTAATTTAAATTAGGATACGGTTTCTGTAGGTATTTTTTGTGACTAGATAATTCTCGCGACTTCATTTGCGCGTGAAATTCTCGTAGTTGCACGAGTTTTTGTATGCAACATAATATCATGCACCTATTATATAACATTGCATGGTAATCTATACTAATATTATAAAGCGAAAGTTTGGATGGATGTATGGATGTATGGATGTGTGGATATATAATGGATGTTTGATACTCAAACACGCCCCAACGGCTGAACGGATCTGGCTGAAATTTGGCAGAGAGATAGCAATTGGAATAGCACATAGGCTACTTTTTATCCAGGAAAATTAAGGAGTTCCCGCGGAACCAAAAAACCTCGATCCACGCTGACGAAGTTGCGGGCGTTAGCTGGTATAATCCATACAAAAATATTGCATGCCGTAAGGTTGAAATTTGGTCGGACGCTATATCATAATTATTACGGATAAGACCACTCTGTGTACCTACTCTTGATCGATTGATTGACTTTTTGGTTTTTGTGGATAAAAAGCCTACGTACCTATAATATGTTCCTTTCCTTCCCTGGTTTGAAAACTATCCCTGTACCAAATTTCATCTAAAACAGTAGAAAACATGGACCGTGAAAGCGTAGCAGACTCACAGACAGACACACTTTCGCATTTATAATATTAGTATAGAGTATGGATATGACAATTTATAATTATGTAGGTACGTACGTGATTCAACACTACAAACTAATTATGCGCATCGTAGTGCCGCCTTCACCTGCAAGTTAAACCGACTCCTACAATCCGTCAGGTTACCTACCTACAAAATATTTAACACTAGCAGCTGATGCCAGCGACTAAGTCCGCGTGGATTGAGGTTTTTTGGTTCCCGCGGGAACTCCTTAGTATTCCGGGATAAAAAGTAGCCTATATGTTATTCCAGACTATAATCTATCTCTGTGCCAAATTTCATCCAGATCGATTCAGCCGTTCGGGCGTGATTGAGTAACAAACATCCATCCATACATCCATACATCCATCCAAACTTTTGCATTTATAATATTTATTATATTTGATGGTTGATTATTTGACTAGATACTCTTCGCGACTTCGTCGGTGTGGACAAATAGAAATTAAAAGTAAATGTCATTCAGATCTGTTTTCATTTTAAAATTGCTAGGTAGGTAGGTATTTACCATGAATAAAATAAAACAATAAAATTGTTAGTATTCATATACCTAATGTTTTTCTTAATATTTTTTTAAAAATACATTTATAAAAACAATGCTAAAAATCTTTGTTTTTTATGTCTCGTATCAAATGAATATTTTGCACAGTGTGTACAGTTCGCGCGCGAGTTGAATGCAAAGCTAATGTATGGTGACAAAGGCTCTGCATTCAACTCGCGCGCATACTATACTTAATATATTTTAATTTAGGTAACAAAATCTAGTAATTAGTATAGGGCAAATACATCCAAAGGTAGTGAGTGCATAAAATTCCGAATCGTATTGAATATTTTGTCGTTACTCTTATCGAATAAGTATCGGCCATATTTTATGGTTAGGAGTTTCCAGTTTTGTTGAATCAATGTGTGCATCCTTCGGCCTGAAACCATATTAATATTTTATTAGAACATAATAATTATTTTAAACTAGATGATGCCCGTGACTTCGTTCGAAAAATGTCCTTCCTCGGGATACAAACTATCCTCGGGATACTTATTTATGTTTGCTTGTTCACTGTTCTGTTTATTTTTTAATGATTGTTGTGGCAAAAAAGTATTTATCTATCTACTATCCCTTTACCAAATTTAATCAAAATCGGTTGAACAGATGGGGCGTGAAAGCGTAGCAGACAGACGGACAGATAGACACACTTTTGTATTAATAATATTAGTATGGATATGGATATAACAAATCACAGAAGGTGGAATAATGACATGAGATAACGTGTTAGAACACCAGGCTTCCAGGTGGTGGAGGATGTGATATATAACTCCTAAGAGCACTACTAGATACAGAGTATCGAGTAGAGTGCTCGATATAGAGAAATAAGAGAAATGACATATCTTCGGTGCTCTAGGGACTCCAATGAGTAATTCATTTTGGGTTTAAGGTCTGGGTAAAAAGCCTTTTTTCCAACAGTGGAAGTCCACTGCCGATGAGAATGAGTGCTAATTGTTCTGCAGCAAATATTTTTTGATCGGCCCATTGTAACGCGGGGGCGACTTTTCTATTTTCTTAGAAAATGATGTGTTTTCTGCAGCCTCAAAGTCAGGAATGAATCATAATGTAATCAATACAGGGGGTATAATAAAATAAGTAAATATAACTTACTTAATTCGTTGTTTCCATAATAAAGATTTCCGAAGTTCAAATGGGCGCCATCTTTTACGTCATACGAATACTTGTAAGCTTTAAGATCCATGATATTCCTGCCATGAATATCTTTGATAAGCTCAAAGGGAATGACAAAATCCATGTGAACGTTTTCTGCAACATACAAGGAGAATATAATATTACTATTTATTTATTCTAAGTTTTACGATCTCTTAATTTCTAGACAGTTATTTACGGTGTTTTCAGTTTATTCTGCGCCTAAATTATAAATTATGGCAATTCCACATAGTATACCCATACAATTATGGCCATTGAGATACGAAATGAACACAAATACACAGAAAACACTAAGAAGGAAGTAGAATACAAAAAGGCGGACTTATCGCTTAGTAGCGATCTCTACCGGGCAACCTTAGGATTAAGAATAGCTATAATTTCTATGCTGTGCAATTATTGCTATGGTTCCTTTTTAAGAGTTGCTATAATTTTACTTACTTAGCTCCATAGTCAGTTCGCCTTCGCCAGTGATGGGTAAGGAGAGCAAAAATCCGTTAGTCACATAATGGGCTTTCAAAGAAATATCTGTGTGAAACAAGAGCCGTATGACTTTGGCGGTCACATCAATACTGAAAAAATTAAATTTGAAACATTTTTTTTTTCATCATACCGATACAATTATTTCATCCGTATCTAACTTATCTTAGTAAATTACATAAAGCTAATTTTAAGTTGTTATCAAAAAAAATCGGTTCCATTCCAATCCCGTAGTATCGATATCGATCGAGAAAGATGACGTTTAAAAGTCCCCACGTTCGTCCACAACGGACTTCATATTCTGCAAGAATAGCTTTTCACTGGTTCCAAAAATAAGTGGTGCTATTCACACGTAGTAGTTTTTATCACGTTTTATACAAGTTATGGAAACAATCGACTTTGGTTCCAGCGCCTCACGGGATAGTATAATTACTTACATTAAGTACTGTATTTAATTTATATACCTACGACTACGTATTGTTATATTATATTGTTTTTTAAAAAGAGCAACTGTTGAGTTTCTTGCCGGCTCTCCTCAGCAGAACCGTTTTCCGAATCGGTGGTAGAGTCAAAACATGACGTAACATAAGAGACACCTGTAAGTATGACCTACATGTTATAAATATTGTAGGATTTAGAAAAAGGAATTTCTCAACATCCAGTTTAGTTCAATATTAACTTTAAAACTAGGATCCTTGCTTGTTGGTGGGACCAAGTAAGTTGTAAACTTCGTTCTTGCAAAGAGTGGAAGAAAGCATATCGCCATTGCAATTGCACCTTAAAAGTTATGATAGAGAATATGCAGACCTGAGGTTATCAATAATTGTATTCCTTAGACCCTGCAAGTATATATTATAACAGTCGGCTTTATATCCATCCTGATCTATATGCAGGCTGTCAATAAACATGGTGTCAAGACGTTCGATGCCGAGTTCAGGAACACCAGCGGTGAATGTTGGCCCCACAGCTTGGGCGCTCGCAGTCAAGCATGGTGAGTCCCATAACAGGCACTTGTACTGTATTATCAACGCTAAAAGTGAAAAGAAGTCTGAATTGCATAAAATAGATTTAAGAACTAATTTTAGACATTATACCTATCTGCGATGAAGGATGACAAAGGGGATTCATCAGCTGAAAGATCTCTACTAGCACTTATTTATCTAGTTTGGAATGTTTTTTTAATTAAATAGAGAATCTCTGAAAAGTCTAAATATCCACGTCCCCTGTTATTATACGACTGCCTGAAAAAAGGAGTATATTGTTTTCAGGGTTCATGTATGTATGTATGTCAGTTTGTATATTCCACCATAACTTCTATACGCCTGAACCGATTTTAATAAATGAGGTATCTTTAGAATCCCTAGCTTATTTCGGGTGACATAAGCTAGTAAAATTAAAAAAAAAATGATGGGGTGACCATGGTCCCGCAATAAAGACTAAAGTTGAAAAAAAAATCGAAAATAAGATTAACTATATAATCATGATCTATAAAATGATAAGTAGATTCCAAAAATATATAACACTATATAGTTCAATATCCAGTGATTCACAAAAAAATATCATTTAATAAAAATGTGATTAAGATTCCAAAGGCTATGCAAATCGCTTCTTAAGGAGGTGAACTCCAAAAATAATATTTCAAGGCAGTCGTATTTTTTAATTCGTTAAATTAAGTTCACTTGTTATGTTGAATACTTAACCATTTTCAACTACCAGTTAAAGAAAAAGTGCGTCAAACTTTGATAACGTCACAATTCAGTATTTCATGCAAAATACAATAATAAGCACGAGTTTTAAGATTTATAAAAAATTGCTGTTTTGACTAGTTGTCTAATAATAAATAAATAAAATAGCCTTAATTTCTAATACGTTACAAAAATACACATAGATAAATTTAAAGTTACCATTTTTTCAAATTATGTCAGTTACTGATTTGATTGAATTATAAATTAAAATTAATAATTAAAATTAAATTAACAAATTACATTATTACAAATTAAAAACTACCTAAAATTACAAATTACTCTCACATTTAAATTACATATTAAAAATTCAATTTAGTCAATAAAAATATACAAAATATATGTCAATTTATTCATTTTAAAGTATAAGTCGCCTCTACGGCGTAGGGCATGGTTGTCTAATACCCATTTATTATTGTAGTTGATATTAAGTATTTTCACTAATACTCAATTCATTAGTGTCCGAAAGTATTTTATTTGCTAAAAAATCAAGGGCTTATAATATGACTTACGTGATCCAAAAATAAATGAAATCTGCATCAGCATGAAAAAGGAATATGTCACCGAATTCATGACTATATTTTATCGCCAAGTCAAAATGAACACTACTCCCTACTAAGTCTTAAATAGATGTGCTTCGTCCTTTAGGTATGTAAGCATATTATATTTGAAATCTGTGCCACAAAGGATCTTGCGAACAATACTAATAACAAGGTAATAATTAATCATGTAAGTATATTACACGCTAAAAGCGGTAATAGCCTTGTGATTGATACACCCGACCAGGGTCCAGGGTTTGAACACCGGGCTCGCACAGAGCAATGTTCTCAAAAGTCTGCCAACCCGCACTTGACCAGCGTAGTGGACTGTAGTCAAATCCTTCTCATTCCAAGAAGAGACTCGTGCTCAGTAGCGACCTGGCAATGGAGTGAAATGATGATACTCAATTTGTATATTTCTTAAACGACATACTTACAATCGGGGTCAGAAAATGTTTACCACCATAAGGGTCGTAATTAATAATTATATAAACCCATCATAGATCATAGATTTTTTAACTTTTTCAGTAGGTGGTAAATGTGGCAACTAGATCAGATAGATGTAGAAAAGTGACAATTACCAAAAATATTGAATGAGGATTTAATCATCACTTTAAACAATAATGCGATAATGCCAGTGTGTGAAACTTGAAATTAGCAATTAATGAATTTTGTTAGAATTGAGTCATCAATACTCCTTTTGAATTTGATGTTTGAAAAATTTTGATAACTTTGGAACGTAATAAATAGCTTGCATAAGCGTCTTAAAACTTAATGCACGCAGTGTTTTAAAGAATCTAATTTAAAAACCTGTAAACATTTTCAGACCGCTTCCACGTTTTGTCTCTATCAATGGTTTGGAGATAACGGGTAGAACTCCTCATCAGGAAACAGCAAATCAATCACGATTTGAATCGCGAACAATAAGTACTTACCTAGAATTGTAACGATGGGTACCTACACGGAACATTTATTGAAAGACTGTAGTTTAAATGGTAAGCCCTCCTGTGCCAAGTCGGCGCGGGGCAAAGTTTGATACAAAGTAATTAAATTAACTCAATTAAATAACCATCACAGAATTATTATTATGTTGTTTAAGGGTCAATGTCGTGACAGGGTTTTAAGTAATCTATCATTTGCTACCGTCATGCCTACAATTATTAATCCACCATGGGTAATTGCAAATTTAAAGAGCTTTGATTTGACTCGCTCCAGCAATGCTTGGGACTGCAGTTGCATAAATACCTAGACATTATTAATTATTAGTGTAATTCATTAAGTATTTTATAAAAGCAACCGCAGAATGCCATGCTGGTTTTGCTCGGTAGAAATTATATTCCGAACCAGTGGTAGATTTACTTGGCGACTTAGAAGGACTTGTTATATTTTTAAAAAAACAATTTTGAATTTTTGTGATACATCCAGAGACCTGAGAGAATCTATGTAATGGTAAGCGAAGATAATTTTTTTTTTAAATTAACTTTTATTTCTAATCAAGAATATAAAGACAGGGCTTACAACTATTAGATGTATGTATCAAAAACTGCTATAAAGCTCACTTCTATCTTAGTATCAGTTGGTAGCAATTCGTGTTACCGTCATGGTCCATGGACGTAGCTTTTTATGACTTCCATGCCTACCTTATAGGAGAAGAATTTGGCCATAGTCCACAACGCTGGCTAAATACTTCGCACACCTTTAAAAACAGTTAATATGAGGAACTCTGTGACATTAAGTTTCCTCGCGATGTTTGCCTCAAAAGGCATATAACGTAGAGTAATAGTAAACATATATAAAGCATATTAACTATTATTAAGTGCTTATAGTGCGTCAAGTAGGTACGTATCAGTAGATCTTAACCGCAATTTAAAACGTAGTTTTGTGAAAATAATTCACGGAAATACCTACTCATTAATTATTTATTTAAATTAAAAACCTTATAGGTAGAAACGGGTGGTTTATAATTTGTTATCATATTGTATATCATTATGTACTTAAAGGTACCTAAAAGCAAATAAAAAATTTCTGGAGTATCTTTTAATAACCTATTTATTTTTAATAAATAAAGACAATTTTGTTTTTAATTCAGAATGGCGATATCCACCAAAGGGATTGACTTTAAATAAATTTTGATTGCGTTGAAAATTTTGTCATTAATTTTGTCGAAAAGAAATCTTCCAAAATTATTTGATGTTGTTCTCCAATTTCTGTTCACTTATTCATGAGCTATGTCATCTGAAATAATTAAAGGATAGGTATTATCAGTGGCGGAGTACTTGTGGAGAGGAGGCCTAGAATCTAGGGGGGGGCTAGTCCGGACTCCGAACGATAAGGAATCAATGAAATCAAATCAATGATATCCATACTGATATTATAAATGCGAAAGTGTGTATGTCTGTCTACTACGCTTTCACGGCCCAACTACTCAAACGATTTTGATTAAATTTGATACAGAGATAGTTAACATCCCGGGGCAGGACTTTTTATCCCGGAAAATTTAAGACATCTATATCGTCTTTTATATTTAAAACAAAACAAAAAATATGTGTGTCAGCTCCGACGCACGACTGGAGTTTACTCTTTACGAACGATTATAAAATATATAGATTAGTAAATGAGGGTAAATGAACGCATTGTTTATAATACTGAAAGCATGCTTGATACTTTGTAAATATTTTGTGTTTCTCACAAATGTGACCAATTGTGACAAGGACGGGGAGGGGTCAAAAAATCACGAAGTTAGTGTGACGTACTATAAACATGGGCCTTGCCCTCTCCATGGACTGGGAATGATAACAAATATCCATCTACCTTATAATCACAGTCCAAATTAAAAGAAGTGTGAAATGCTATATGAATGTATTTCACATACATATCGATCCTGTAGAAACAAGTCATAATTAAAAAAAATATAAAACACGACTGCCCTGCCAAAAACGAACTGGAAAATTAAAAATCTAAATTGATCTAGTTAAATAGTATCTCACATTTTTATTAAATTATATTTTTTTGTAAATCACTGGATATTGAACTATAGTGTTATATATTTTTGGAATCTACTCATCATTTTCTAGAGTTATTCTTATTTTAGTTATTTTTTTTCAACCGTTAATGCGGGACCATGTCACCCACCTACCTTGTCTTTAATGCGGGACCATGGTCACCCAATTATTTTTTTTTTATGTTTACTAGCTGTCACCCGGAATAAGCTTGGGACTCTAACGATACCTCATTTATCAAAATCGGTTCAGGCGTATGGAAGTTATGGTGCAATATACAAACTCACATACATACATACATACATACATACATGAACCCTGAAAACAATATACTCCTTTTTTCAGGCAGTCGTATAAAAAGCACGCAGTTGATTGTAACTAGACATTTTACAGTAGGTACATAATGGGTAAATTAAGTTATTTATATTCAGATATTTTAGCTATCCTGAGTAGATTAGAAGCATCGATCGTTTTCTACGCTGCAAGGAATCGTCAATGAAAGAGCAGAAATGGGATTGAATTGACTCCATGTTTAATTGAAACACTCTGCGCTTGGAACTCAACAGCAGCGCAACACAAGTTCTTGACTGGAACCCTTAGAAGTCAGGATAAATGTACCTACGCCTGGCTTGCCGAAAAAAGCTACTTTTATGTCATCAACTATGGTGTAGTGCTCAGTTGTGGGAAGTCATAATAATAATAATGTAAAACGCCCCTGGAATTTCATTTCATAGGTGAGTAACAAAGTCGTCTAGTTTTTCTTTTTGTGGCGAACATTTTAAGTTATTTCGTCTAACTAAGGCTTACGTTGAGTGTTAGCAGATTAAAATTTTGCCAATGGATAACAGTCTGAAAACCTTCTTGTGCCAGTGAGTAGGCTTCCTCCCAACTCTCTCCTTGAAATAGATAGATTATAGTCTGAAATAACACATCGGCTAGTTCTTTTTCCGGAAAATTACCTCGGGAACCAAAAAACCTCAATTCACGTGGACGAAGTCGCGGGCACCAGCTAGATCATTATAAAATACGAATACTAGTGTTTTTCAAAATATTATGTTTTATTATTTATTAGTTTTATTTGTGATAACTTTATATGTGTCACCGTAAGATAGTGAAAACTGTTAGATTATAATCTAACTCGCGAAATTGTAAACTTTCGAAAGATTGTGAACCGTTCAATGTTCTGAGTGTCAATTTTTGAAATATTCATTGTATTTACGTTTTCTTGTCTGCTTCTTGTTGGTTAGGTTAGGGTTCGACATAAATAATCAGGTAGGGCACTTAGGTTTTATCGGGTTAATATACCGAGGATATTACAATCTACCGAAAAATAATGCGTTAAATTGTAATCTTTTGACAGTTTGCAATTTCGCGAGTTAGATTATAATCTAACGGTTTTTACAATCTTACGGTGACATATCGATTATATAAGTATCGATAATAGCAGCCCTAATAGGCCTATTACACTGCACTTTCCACAGCGCCCTGTGGAAGGGTGGGCGTGGCCGCTAGTATGAGCGTCTCTTATTGCACAGCAATAAGGATCAAATTAGGGACCCTTCCTCCCTAAATTTTATTACACTACACTGATTCAAGTGTAAGGGTCCCTGTGAAAAGTGCAGTGTAATAGGCCTACTACCCCAAACTTAAGCTCCGCCCATATGCCATTTTAACTTACCGGAACCTTCAATTTAAATATGATGCTTCATATTTATTAAATTATCAAAGGTTTCCATCACTGTCCAGTGATCACGTGATCTGACGCCATATTTGTGTACATGTTTTACTTTGCCCCGTCAAATAGACTGTAATCAAAGTATTATTCTTACTCTATGGCTAGCACAGAGTAAGGTCTCAAAGTTAAACAAATACATTTTTCTCATGGATTTTTCTGGTCGGTGATAGGTATCCTGTATGTTACTCGTCTGTGGTGATAGGAACCTTGTCTCTGCAACAACGGAAGGCAAAAGTCAGAGCAATAAATAAGTACAACCTGAAAGTCAGAGACAAAAGTTAACCCAACTAGACCTTGACTAGACCTTTGATTTTATTTAAATAGGAGAGGTTATGTTGCATTTTACTCAATTATAGTTAAACGATGTATTTTGTTAATAAAACATGTAAAACTATGATTTGACTTTTCTTACTCACTAAAAGCTACGTAATTAGAACGAGACAGGTGTATTATGTTATTGCGTGAATGTGTCGCGCAATTGTCATATGACGTCATCAAATTTAGCTATTGAAGCTAATTTTTTGTCAACTATAAATGGCGTCTGTTGTGCTTCCGGTGTGTCAGTCGTAAATAATTACCTGATTTTTGAATATTTTCATGTGTTTTTGCTTAGTTTTATGTAATCAACTATGGTGAAGTGCTCAGTTGTGGGGTGTCGTAATAATAATATTCTAAAACGCCCAGGAATTTCATTTCATAGGTGAGTAACAAAGTCGTCTAGTTTTTCTTTTTGTGGCTACTATTTTAAGTTATTTCGACTAATTATAGCTTAGTTTCTTCTTTACTAAATCCATAACACGTAAATTATTGCGCTGTCCCCAAAAATTTTGAATATTTCATTACTTTACATTTATTGTATTGTTTACAAATAAATTGATTATCGATAAAATTAAAATTTCATATAACTCTTACTGTTTCTCACTCTGAGGGGTAGAGAGATATTGCCAAACTCATTTTAGACTGTAGCGATGATAATCTAGTGATTAAGACACCCAATCTCCAATCCCCGATACGTCAATATTAAAAATCAATAACTGATTTACTGCTATAAAGTACTAGTATATTCCTTCGCTGCGCGGACCACTAAAGTGGCCCGCGGATATGAACAGGTTTTTTTCGAAATGCAACTATTGTCTTTTTAGGCCATTTTTAGGCATTCTTTCTTGATTTTCGCATTTAATCGGCTCTGTCACACCATTTTTTAATTTCTGAGTAATCATTTTTGTACCCACAACGGAAAGGAGACGGTATATGTGTTTGCCCTAAGAGGTATGCGTTAGTTTGTGCACTTTGTTGTTACCATTTTCCTGGAAAACTACTGGACCGATAATTATGCGGTTTTTTGCATTAGATATGCATAACTTCTGAGAAGTTTCTTAGATATGTAGTACCATAGTCCATCAAGTTCAGCTGCAATCGTGATTTTTATTTTTCGTTTGAGATGCGGTTTTTTGCATTGGATATGTTTAGCTTGTGAAAAAGTTCTTAGATATATTTTATGGCCAAAGTCCACAACGCTGCGCTGCAATCGTGGTTTTTTTTACGATCTGTATGCATTTTTGTAAATTTTTAAAATAAAGTCAATTTTAAAATCATCTACTTCTACTTTTATTATTCATATCATCACATTCAGTAACATTTATTTCCATTATATCTAGAAATTCCAACTTATATTATGAAACAGTATTGTTTGTAAGGTTCACATGAACTAATAATATAAATCTATACTAACACATATTATAAACGCGAAGTTGGGATATATGGATGATGTTGTTAATCATCTGTTGTTAAGATCTGTATGAAATTTGGGACAAAGATAGATTAGAGTCTGGAATAACATGCCGGCTAGTTTTTATTCCGGAAAATTCAAGAGTTACCACGGGAACCAAAAAGCCTCAATTCACGCGGACGTAATCGCGGGCATCAGCTAGTTCAGTAGAAAATACGAATATAAAATATAAATATTAGTAATTTATGTAAACTACCTAGTGTTTTTTCAAAATATTATGTATAATTATTTATGAATTTTATGTGTGATAATTTTATATCGATTATACAAGTAGAGTCTGGCTAACGAAAGTAGAGACTGGAAAAGAGCGGCAAATTTAAAAATTGTTAGTATGGCAAACTCAAAATTAGTGTGACAGACCTGGAGTAACCTAATTTGATACTTTAGAATTATTTTTCTTATTTTTGTTGAAACCGATTGCATACTAAAAAACCTACCACCTGCCTGAATGAAAAAACAACAATATTCAATAATAATTTATTTTAGTCACTATAGTCAAAATCTGAATCCAAAGCTTCTATCTGCAAAGATTCATCAGAGTCACTGGTGTCACTATTTCCAACGTTGATTATGAAACTTTCTAAATTTTCTTCAGTAATTCTATCTCTTTCTTTGTATTTAATTTCAATATGCATGACATGATCACACATTTTCTTCCAATCCTCTGATGTAATGCTTTCAAACGACTCTTTAATCATTCTTTCTAACTCTACTGTAGTCAAGGCTACATTTTTACTTGCCACTTTACGTTTAGCCAAACTCCATACAAGCTCAATAGGATTTAAATCACAGTGGTAGGGAGGAAGTCTCAAAACCTCATGACCATTCTGCTTTAAAAGTTCATCAGCTTTGTATACTGGGTCTGGTGTGTGCTGCTTTACAAAACATAGCAGCTCTGCCTTTGTGTGGTAATCTTCATACCGGATATCATTGAAAGTAAGCCATTCTCTTACCTCATTTTTCAGATTTTGTGTTGTTGGAGCTTTATTAACAATGACGGAATGATAACTTGCATTATCCATTACTATTACACTCTGCTCATTTAAATTGGGTATGAGCTTTTCTTGTAACCATTTATTGAAATTTGCAGCATTCATGTCATGGTGGTAGTCCGCCATTGTCGATTTTGTGCTAAAAACTAACAATGAGTTTGGCACAGGACCTTTCTCTGATCCAGCATGTACAATTATGTACCTTTTTCCTGTTGAAATATTTTCAATTGCACCACTCGTAGATGGACCTTGCCAAGACTTCTTGGGCTTATAGTTTTTGTGGACATAGGTCTCATCTAAATAAATAATTGGCTTTCCTTCTGAACGTTTCAAAGCTATGGTTCGTAGAAAACGATGTCTCCAGGCAGATATGTCATAACGTTCAATTAATATTGAACGTTCATTCTTGTTTTTCTTAAATTCATAACCATTAGCTAGTAGTATGCGGCGAAGAGTTTCCCGACATCCATTAAATCCTATGCTTTCTTTTAATTCCATTAACAGTGTCCTCAATGTAGGAACTTGTTTTCTGACAATATAAAAATCATTGATTTTGTTGCGAATAGCATCTATGTCGAAACTATCTAAGTTAGACACTGTGGGTTTATGGGGCCGTTTTTTTCCTGGGGTATTCCACACACCATCATTTAGCGCACCTTCCTTTTTTATTCTTTTTAAAGTTGCAACACTTACTCCTGTAAAGAATGATTAAACAACGATTAGGTACAGTATTGACAATAGCAAATTATATTATTATTATACATTATATTTCTTGTGTATAAATCTTGTGCTTAGTAAAAAATTACCAGTAATTGAAGCTATTTCTTCCAAGTACTGATTCTGGGTTCTCATCCTCTCATCCCATCCTGCTCTAAATCAGTAAGTTTTTCAATAGTTCTCACTATTTCATCGACTCCTGCTACATCCTCCAGATTTTCTGTCAAAGAAAATAATTTGTGTTACAAATTAATAAATGTTACATTTACTTACCTACCACAACCAATGAAAAATAACCATTTAATTGGAAGTTGCATTTAGTAGGTATTATTAAGGTGTTTAATGAAATGTATAATGAATGTGGATGAAAATAGAGATATAGTTTTTTAAAAAGAGAAATATACAAACAAAGTATCAAAATAATGCGTCATACTGACTTAAAAAATCTAACACAACACGTAAACAATCTTGTTTTTGTTTGAATTTTGCATCTTTCTCTCGTTGTTTTTCTTCAAATTTGGAAATCATGCAAAACAACATCTTCCGCACTCCACTTTTAATTGTTTTATTCATTCTTAAACGCGTAAATGCTCGTAAACAAGATCACAACTAATCACTGCAAATCACCGACAACCACAGACAACCGCCATCTTGTTAGGGCAAAATGTAGTTGAGTATTGCCATATAAAAAGTTTGCAAATAATTCGAGTCTCTACTTTCGTTAGCCAGACTCTATCGATAATACTAGCCCTAACCCCCAGCTTAAGCTCCGCCCATACGCCATTTTTACTTACCGGTAGCTTCAATTTAAATATTATGATGTTTCATATCCTCTCCTAAAATAAAATCAAAGGACTAGATCCAACTAATATCTTTATGAAATCAAAGACTAATATCTACTAATGTCATAATTATTATTAATATTAAGTTACTTGTCTGGCACTACTCAAAGCCATAAACCAAGAAGAAGAAGAAGAAGTTACTTGTCTCTGCCCAACTAAGGACGTGCTCTGGACAAAATCAGAGACAAGTAACTTATAGGATATCCTAGTTATTTGTCTCTGTAGAATATAAAAAATTAAAAACATTAAAAACACGTGTTTGCGTTTGTAATTTAATTCTATGAAACTTCAATATTATGGGTGTCATACAAAGAATAAAGTAATATGTAATTTTATTCAACATTTTAAATACCTAAGTCATAAAATAGTTTTTTAATATGGTTGTAATTTGTATGTTATTATAAACTTTACAGGAAACCCACAACTCGCAAAGGTAAAAAAGTATTATTATCTAGAGAGCCGAAAGCAATTGAAGGGCCTAAGCAATGCATTTTCCTCCAAGCAAGGAATCCGTCAGAGCGCGCTAGAAAAGTTTTAAAAGATATCTACACCTTAAAGAAACCAGATGCCGCTTACCTTAACAGGAAGAATGATTTTGTTCCATTTGAAGACGCGACTGTTATTGAGAAGTAAGTACTTACTTACCTACTTAGTTTTATCAGGTCTTTAAACATAGCCATATCATTGTAAGTATTACCACAGCGTAAATACAATGCCAGTGAGACCACAACCTTTAATATTGCCTACAAGGTGGCTTTACAGGTTGTAGCATCTAGGTCTAACCACCAGTAAGCAAATGAAATTAAGGGATACTGAGTTAAATTGGTCATCAGCCTGGTCAATTTTATATTTCTAAAACATCTAGATTTGCATAGGGTCCTTAGTCAACAACCAAATCTTCCAGTTCCCCTACCATAAACCTATTGGTTGTCTGTACCTTTAACTTTAGGATGTATATCATCAGTATACTTGGCTAATAGACTAAGACATAACTCTACTTTTGGCACCTATTGCTAGGAAGGCTGATTCAGTATTTGGTGCATGCATGGCTCTTCTCTGGTTGGGAATTAATAATAATTTGTATATTATTTAATACTAAATGACGCCCGCGACTTCGTCTGCATGAATTAAGATTTTTGATTCCTGTGGGAACTCTTTAATTTTCTGGTATAAAAAGTACCCTATCCTTCCGCGGGATGTTACCTACCTCTATACCAAATTTCATCAAAATCAGTTGAACAGATGGGCTATGAAAGCGTAGCAGACAGACAGATACTCTTGCATATATAATATTAAGTATGGATAATTTTACAGGTTATGCTACAAAAAAGAAGCAGCATTATTTGGTGTCAGTTCGCACAGCAAGAAAAGACCTCACAACATAGTTCTAGGCAGAACGTTCAACTACAACATATTGGACATGATAGAACTTGGTGCGGAGAACTTCAGAGCTATGTCCGAGTTCCATAACATAAAAGTGCTGGCTGGTATAAAACCCTGCTTGCTCTTCAACGGGCCGGCGTGGGTATTAAACCAGGAGTTAAAGAGATTGAAGAATCTATTAACTGACTTCTTTTATAGAGAAAAGGTTAGAATTATTTAAGCTCTAATTGATTTCATAAATTTCCTGGTTTTGCTTGAGTGGAATTAATAATTAATAGTTTTTGTGAGGGTCTACATAATACAGAAAACTTGCACGTAAAATCTCAAGTTTCCAGACTCTCAAGTTTCTTTCACTTTGTCAGTAAATCTACTGAAAAAGAGAATCAATTGATAAAGAGATAAAAATCAACTTTTAAAAATGCAGTAATAGTTAATATTTTGTAGGTATATTATTTTATACTTAGTTTTATTTTTTAATTTAAAGAATTTTAATTTATAAATCGAGCGAATGCCCACAACTTTGTCTGCGTGATTTGAGGTTTTTGGTTCCCGCCGGAACTCTTTAATTTTCTGGGATAAAAAGTAACCTATGTGCTATTCCAGACTATATTCTATCTATGTGCCAAATTTCAGCCAGATCCGTTCAACCGTTGGTGCGTGATTGAGTACCAAACATCCATACATCCACACATCCATCCAAACTTTCGCATTTATAAGATTAGTAAGATTACAAACAAAAAATTGTAAATCAAAACCTAGCTAATCACCTTTTTAATTAAATAAACCATTAATTTCTTTAATTATTCATTATTTTAAATGAAAATATTCTGAAGTAGGTAGATGATGCCCGCAACTTCATCCCTATGGATTAAGGTTTTTTGATTTCTGTGGGCACTCTTGAAATTTTCTAGGATAAAAAGTCTTTAAGTCTATACCCTATGTCCTTTCCCATGATGCAATCTATATATATTTCACCGTAAGATTGTAAGAACCGTTAGATTATAATCTAACTTGTGAAATTCTAAACTGTCGAAAGATTAGAATTTATATTAACGCATTATTTTCCGGTAGATTGTAATCTGATAGGCATTTAAACCTGATAAAACCTAACTACTTGATTTTTTATGTTGAACCCTAACCTAACCTACAAGAAAGAGACAAGAAAACGTAAATAAAATGAATATTTCAAAAATTGACACTCAGAACATTGAACAGTTTACAATCTTTCGACAGTTTAGAATTTCGCGAGTTAGATTATAATCTAACGGTTTTTACAATCTTACGGTGACATACACAAATTTTGTCCAAATCTGTTGAAAAGATAAGCCGGGAAAGTGTAGCACACAGACAGGCAGGTAGACAGACATGCTTTCGCATTTATCATTATTGTTGATTTGCAGGTTGAAACAATAAGGCTGCAGGGATTGGAGCATGCATTAAGCTTTACAGCAACTGATGATGGCATCATTTACTTACGATCATACAGGATACTTCTAAAGAAAAGCGGTCAACGTACTCCAAGGATTGAACTAGAGGAAATAGGTATGTTTACAGCTTTTACAATGAATTAATCTTTGGAAATTATAAATATCCTAATTTTCTCCTGTTAGGCATCAATCTCAAGATAGCTTTCATATAAAATCAGGCATTATCAACTTCATTCAACTCTATAGCGGCCATATTTAGAATATTAATAAATCCATGCTAATATTATAAATGCAGAAGTGTGTCTGTCTGTCTGTCTGCTACGCTTTCACGGCTCATCTGTTCAACCGATTTTGATGAAATTTGGTACAAGGGTAGGTGGTATTCTGGGGCCTTCCCACATAGGCTACTTTTTATCACGGAAAATTAAAGAGTTCCCGCTGGAATTAAAAAACCACCACGCGGCCGAAATCGCAGGCATCATCTAGTTTTTAATCTAAATGTCACCGTAAAATTGTAAAAACCGTTAGATTATAATCTGACGGTTTCTATCTCGCGAGATTGTAAATTGTTGAAAGATTGTGAACCGTTCAACGTTCTGAGAATTAATTTTGGAAATATTTATTGTATTTACGTTTTCTTGTCTCTTTCTTGTATAGTTCGCGCGCGAGTTGAATACAGAGTAAATGTATGTGTCACCATAGGTTAGGTTATGGTTTGACCTAAATATTCAGGTTATTCATTCCATCCCAATCAAGAATATTGGGTTGCCTAAGGATGATTCAGAGTCGCCGGGCTTTAAGATTTTAAAATTCGAGCACACTATATTTACATTCATCTCTTAACCACACTTTGTGCAAAATAGTGCAAAACCTAGTTAGCATATGGTAGAAGTATATGTAGGGTTGTGTAAGAAGTCCAAAGTTATTTTTTGTAATGCTATAAAATCCATTCTTATATTATAAATACGAAAGTGCGTCTGTCTGTGTCTCTCTGTCTGCTACGCCCTCACGGCCCATCTGTTTAACCGATTTTGATGAAATTTGGTATAGGGATAGTTTGTATCCCGGGGAAAAACATAGGCCTCTTTTTATCCCGGGGAATTCAAGAGTTCCCGCAGGAATCGAAAAACCCTAATCATCGCGGACGAAGTCGCCATCATCTAGGTAGAAAAAAATTCAAGCACTAGCGGCCTTTCAATTCAAACAGCTGCAGATCATTGACTCATTATTCCATAAGTTGAGATGGCCGCTGTGGATATATTGCTGTTAGCAGAACGTTATTTATCGTATTTGAAACATTCTATTTTTTCAATTCCAGGGCCATCAATAGACTTTAAACTACGCAGGACAAAGCTTGCCTCAGATGACTTGTGCAAAGAAGCGTGCAGAATACCAAAAGAAGTCAAACCGATTACCAAGAAGAATCTATCGACAGATGCATTCGGTACCAAGATGGGACGCGTTCACATGGGCAAGCAGGATATCAACCGACTGCAGACTAGGAAGATGAAAGGTCTTAAGAAAACTCCAGAAGAGAAGAAGCAAATACTTATGAAGAGGAAACTCGCCAAGAAGGCAGCCAAGCAAGCAAATTTGATAAATGGATAGCTAATAAAAGTGCTCTCTTTTTATATTGTGTTACTTATTTTTTCGTGAAGCTGAAAATTGTCGATATAGAGATAGCTCAAGTAGTTGATTGTGAGATAACAGTTGTCTAATCGAAAAATGAAGGGCAAATGACGTCATGACGTCATATTTGTGAGTACTCTGCTAAATACACCTGCTTGTCATGTTCTACACAGTAGATTATTCTTTTTCAGCCTTATCTGAAAAAGAATCTGGGTATTGGCTTCATGCCTTGACATCGAAAAATCTCTGCACTCTTTTAGATAATGAAAGTTTTCGTGTGGCTCTAGGTCTCAGATTGGGAACACCCCTGTGCTTCGAGCACAGATGTCCGTGTGGAAAAGAGGTCGATAAATTTGGAATTCACGGACTCTTGCCAAAGGAGCGCTGGTAGGCTTTTTCGGCATGGCTCTCTCAACGATACGATCAAAAGGGCTCTTGCCACCATAGATATTCCTGCGCTCATTGAGCCGGCAGAGATTAGTCGGGATGATGGCAAGAGACCCGATGGATTGACGCTGGTTCCCTGGGAACAGGAACGGGCGCTAATGTGGGACGCAATATGCGTAGACACATTGGCCCCGTGTCCTATCAGGGAGACAGCATCAAGGCCGGGAGCCGCAGCAGAAAAGGCTGAAACCGGCAAGCGACGGAAGTATGCCTCTCGCATAGAGAGTTACATATTTGTTCCGTTTGCCGTGGAGACCCTTGGGCCGTGGAGTCTTAGTGGCAATTTGCGAGATATTTCACCGCGGTTAATTGCCTCATCTGGTGACAGAAGGGCTGGCTCATTTTTTGCGCAAAGGATCAGCCTGGTTGTCCAGCGCGGAAATGCAGCCAGCGTTCTTGCGACCATTCCACGTGGGCATGATTTATATAGTAATTAGGTTAGGCTAGCTAGCATAAGTTCTATTGTATTATTAATTTCAATTAAAAAAAAGTCAATATTTGATTGAACCTATCAATAGGATCAATATTATGGATAAATCCTCTCAAGCAAACAATGTAATTTGAAGTTAAGGGAGTTAGCCTATGCTCTTCTCCGGGATGCAAGCCAACCACCTCTATTTCATTTCATTAAAATCGGTTAAAAAGATGAAAATGTAAATATTTATTTCAGCTTATCTGCAAAGTTATTACAAAGGTATAATAACTTTTTACCGACTTTTATATCTTTCAGATGGACCGTTAAAGCGTAGCTTTCGTATTTATAATATTAATATCCGTATTATACACATGATACAGGTTAGCCCATGACTGCAATCTCAAATCTCAACTGGTAGTGATGATGCAGTAAGGTGGTAGCTAACCTGTATGTTACAAGTGCAGTCCGAGAAACTTATCTGACCCGGTTACAGCGTCGCTAGTATATTTATGAAAAATAAAATAAAAACAAAAACTAAACAGGCATAAAAATTAGTTCCAATTTTGGCCACAAGGTGCGATATGTTTATGGGATCATTTACCACACCTATAATACTACTATTACTGTGCTACTACCTACTTACACCTTTATCAAGTTTTCGCGGCATCGTGCCGGAACGATAAGATACTTGCCTCCCATAAGACAAAATATTTGTAAAGCTGAGTTTTGAATAATTGTAGTAACTAGGTATTAAAAAACTTATAGCGGTTGTGCCTTTGAGTAGCTCAACTTAAGTTTTCCTTCCGCAAAAATAGACACAAATACTTAACTGCAATTAAAATTTATACATATATTCTTAGTAAAATCTTATTAGTCATGAGTATTGTTTGGTACCCAGATAAGGAGATGCGGGAAATTACCCATTAGCTATCAAAAAAATATTCTCTTGAGTTTTCCCGCCTGTAAATACGGTTTGAAATAGCATGCTCTCACTTCACTTTTCCCAATAAAACGGTCAGGTAAAAATTATTCCTCGGGCAGGACACCCGAGGAATAATGACTATAGATACCTACTCTCCGTGAATTTGATTACAGAGAAGCATTGAACAGACTGGCCAAGAGTCAAGAACATAGAGTAGGATGTATAAAAGGGTATAGAGTTATCACTCCCACTTAATATACGAGCTATGGAAACCAGCGCTCCTGGTGGTTGGTTCCTGAACTAATTTTCTTGTGTATATAGCTATAGATAATCAACTTTACTATATAGGTAGCTTGCCCAATATTAAAAAATTTTAAGTAAATTCTGAGGACATTACAGACACACGCTTTAGCTCTTTCTGGTAGCTTTAAAATAAATTAAAAAAAAAAGAGCATAAAGCGTGTCTCAAAATGAAAAGAAAAACATAATTCATTTTTTTCTTTTAATATAATATTCAATACAGCACTTTTGGATAAAATCTTGTACATCTACATCTTTTGTCGCACCATTTAATATTTTATTTGTGTTTTTGCACCAGCTGTACAAAAATAAATTACAGGAGGCATCTATAATGAATTTAGACAATTCTTCAATTTCAATGAATAAAATAACACGAGTGACAACTGACAAGACAATCAATGACAAAAACTTCGTGATTGGCAACTGACAGGTGACATTTTAATGTGACTATTTAAAAACTTACAACTATAGAACGCTAAAATTAATATTAAAATATGGCTATACAACTAAATTAGCCGTGAATTTATTTAAATATTTTTTTATGGTCAAAATTGTTTGATATTACATGATATTTTGATTTTATTTATTGAAACTACTGCGTGAAATGAAACATTCAACGACACAAGAAAAAGGGGATGCCAGTGTAAATAATTTTAAATGTTGATATTTCAAAATTTATCACCGCCATCTATCGATAGGTTCCTAAACTATACCAAATACGTTTTCCAGTCAATTTGCTCGTAGTGAAAGCACCGTGGTCAAGAAATGCTAAAACGAACAACCTATCCAACGAACACCATGGGATAGACGAGAAAAAAAAAATCATTCCTACTTTACGTCGTGTATCGTGGGAGCTGTACCTACTTTAAATATTTTTTTAAAAGAGATAGAGAAGATAGAGCACACTTGGCTACTTAAGTAAGTACTTATAGTATTTAAAACAAAACATAGGATATGCTTGATAAAGATTAAGATTGCCTAAGGTTTTCCTGAAATCCTAAGTATAGGTAGGTACGAAATAATAAGGTGTTATCTTGTAGGTATCTAGTAGGTACCTAGCAACTTACGCCGATTTATTAGAATTCGGAATTCGTATGACAAAATTTTAACGAGTTCTTGGACATGAGTTTAACTTTATTGGATATTTTATTTATTTTTAAATTAAATGGGTAAGGCGAATTAAGGCTTTGGCGCTATTATTGTGAGTTTCACTGACGTCATCAAACCACAACGTGTAAATTTAAAACGATCGACGTGATGAGAGTGAATCACCTTTTATTTTCTTATGAATTTCACACTTGGCTCGAATAGAATTAACCCATTCTAATAAAAAACCTAAATTAATGCGAAAGCTTGTCAGTCTGTCTGTCTGTCGCTACGCTTTCACGGCACGTCTTTTCAACCGGTGGGGAAGAAAATAGGCTTAGGTAGGTACTTTTTATCCCGAAAATTAAAGAGTTCCCGTAGGAATCACTAAGTAGGTACAGCCACATTAGAATGGTAACAAGTAATGGTATCTACGCATTGTAGGTAGGTTGGATAGAAGCCTGGCTTACTTCGCGAAACGTCCCTCTGCCAGTTAAATGCGCGTCATTTCTTAGGAGTTAGAACCACTCAGAATCACCTGAGGACGCAGGTGTACGCCTTGGTGTCGCAGTTTTTAATATATGTATACCTAATACCTAAGGAATCATGACATGCACTTCCCAAATTAGCTACCGACAAAGTGACGGCTGCGTGCGTTGAGTTGGGCACAAAATCATACTAATATTAGAAATGCGAAAATGTATTTGTTTGTTGGTTTGTCTTTCAACCACGTCGCAAGTCGCAACAGAGCAACGGATAGACGTTATTTCTATTTCCTTGCATGGGTATAGTTGAGGATCTGGAGAGTGACACAGGCTTTTATCCCGGAAAATATGGAGTTCCCGTGGGAGTCAAAAAAACTTATTCCACGCGGACGAAGTCACGGGCATCAGCTAGGCGTCAATAAAAGTCGGCGAAATTAACGCACCTACACAAAGACGTGGACGGAGGCCCTAAATCTATTATGCGGTTGAGTGCTCAAGGAAGATTCGACCAAGCACGCAGCAACCAAGTTGGTTGCTTGCTTTTCCTGCATGCTTAGAAGCGGGAGGGCGTGCGGTGCATATACACATTGCACTGTGCACATAGGTAGATAGATAGATAGATTTGTCTGCTTTAGCGGATCATAGCGAAGCCTCATGTTCCTTGGTTATGAAACCTTCCTGCTTACCTATCATGTCCGCCTACTAGACGGAACCATGTTGTAACTCATAGGGAAGTCATGAAAATGTCAACAACAGCTGTTAATCAATAAGTTATACCTACTTGCTGATGCATTACAGTAATATATTGTGCCACTATTTATATTTATAATCACAAGGCCTATATTATGTACATTACCACCTACCTACCTATTTTTATTTCTAGACGTCACATGAACATTTCCGCTGTTTATTGGACAGTCGCTAATGTGGTCGCTACTTATAAATCCTATAAATAATACAATAGGTATTTTTATGTAAGTACGTACGTAAGCGTGCAGCTGGGATCCGCTGGGAACAAGCGGCACAAGACCGTGCTCTGTGGTGATCCATGCAGGAGACCTTTGTCCAGCAGTCAATAGGTTGAGACGACGTATAGAAGTGTGTATGGACGAACACCGACTGACCAATTTAATCGTGGCTCTGAATGTACCTACCAGGAAGAAAAATTACCTACTGTTATGTTACCGGGGTACACCGTCCCAAGCGTTGCTATACTTACATAATATAGCGAGCAAACGAGCAGGTGGGTCACCTGATGTTAAGTGATTACCGCCGCCCATGAACATTTGCAGCACCAGATAATATATTATGTAGGAGTAGAATAATATATGTACCTAAACAATCCTGGGCAGTTAGAGCTCCTAATAGGCTTATAGGTAGGCACGTATAGAAGTGTGCATGGACGAAAACCGACTGGCCAATTTTAAATTTTATCGTGGCTCTCAATGTAGGTACCTACCAGGAAGAAAAATTACCTACTGTTACGTCACCGAGGTACACCGACCTAAGCGTTGCTATACAGGTAAATGTCACTGTAAGATTGTGAAAACCGTTAGATTGTAATATTTTTCTAATTTGGCTTGGTGGGAGGCTTCGGCCGTGGCTAGTTACCACCCTACCGGCAAAGATGCCGTTCCGGTACGATGCCGTGTAGAAACCGAATAGGGGTAAGGGTTTAATATAACTGCCATGCTCCTAACAGGTTAGCCCGCTACCATCTTAGACTGCATCATCACTTACCATCAGGTGAGATCGTAGTCAAGGGCTAACTTGTACTTAGTGGATAAAAAAAAATAGAAGTTGGACGAAGGTCTCCTACATGGATCGCCACAGAGCACGGTCTTGTGCCGTTTGTTTCCAGCGGCTCCCAGCTGCACGCTTGAGATCATCCGTCCACCTAGTGAGAGGTCGTCCAACGCTGCTTATCCCGGTGCGAGGCCGCCATTCGAGCACTTTGGGACCCCAACGCCTATCAGTTATACCTTGTATAGCGAGCAAACGATCAGGTCACCGAACAAACGATCAGGCGAGTCACTTATGTTAAGTGATTCAACCACATTGAAAACCAACTAAAGCATAATTTCCAAAGCCCTAGATGAAGTACCTAAACACAAAACTGATTTATTTAAATAGTTAAAGCTCCATTCAATTCAAGAAAAGAATAAGTAATATTCAAGTTCAATTCATAATATTTACCATGTTTACCTCAATTAAGCTACTGATATCAACCATTATTCTATTAGTCACACTTAGATCATGGAAGTAATTATACCTAACATTTAAAATAGTCAAGTAAAGAGTAACGTCTAGCCCCACTTGAGATGGACGGAGCGGCGCGGCATGTAGCGGCAAATATTATTTGTATGGGGTCGCATCGCGCAATGCATCAGCTGCTTGCCGAGTCGCTAGTGGGCCCTATATTGTCTCTATGCCCCAGCCATACACAAACTCACAAAGAATATTATTTTGCCGCTACGTGCCGCGCCGCTCCGTGTATCTATAGCGGGGCTAGACCTTCAAATTGCGGAATGGTTTCGTGATCATTATGCGATAATTGAAATAATGAACAAAGCGTTTATTAACTTAGGTGGATCGACACTTGTGCCGTCCGTCCGTCCGTCCGTCTACCGCCTTATAATTTTCGAATATTTTTGGAATTATATAACATCACTTACTTCAAATTCACAAAATTAATGATAGGTAGGTACTAGGTACGTAAATCGATGGTCTAAAACTGAAAATAACAAAAAAGTTATAAAATTCCTTATTTGAGGGGGGCGCCCATAGAAGCTTACATGTGATTTTTTCATTAGCTTTATCGGGTGTGTTTTTGAATCATATTGGTATTGTTGAAATAACTTCTTACACAGAAAACAAAAATATTTTTTTCAGAATAATATTCTATTCTAAAATAAGCATTATTGTCATGCAGGCACGCACCTGTAACTACCTAGGTACATGTAGGCACAAATTCGGAGTTACCTAGAGTCATTTTGCGTTTTAAGCACTTTAGTACACCGAAGAGACATCAACAGGTAGGTAGTGCTAGACTGACATTGATATCTTCTTCTTCTTCTTCTTCTTCTCTCACTGGGCTTTTCCGCACTTAAGCATAAGTGCCCGTTGTGCATGAGACCTCTGGTGCGTCTCCCCGCTGGATCACTCCAGCCAGCCGAGCTCACTCCAGAATCCAAGCAGGCCGCCCAGGTCGGCGAGGACTTCCGGGAGTGTTGCTGGGGAGCCAATGTAGGCTTCTCGTAGAGTGGATACAGCACTACACTCGAGTAGTACGTGTCTTGGTGTTTCTTCACTTTCCATGCAGGCTCTGCACAGAGGGCTGTCAGTTATACCTAGAACATATAGGTGTTTGTTAAGTGGACAGTGTCCTGTTATCATGCCTATAACCGTCCTGAGTTTAACTCTGTTTAATTGAAGTAGTTTCTTTGTTAGGCCTTGGTTTGGGCTGGGTATTGCCTCTTTTGTTTGTCTACAGTTGGTGGTGTTTGCCCATAATTCGGCATGTGTACCTACTGTTTGTTGCTTTAACCAAGAGTACTCACTGAAAGGTATTGGAACAATCGGTTCGGGTCCCATTACCTTCAGGTTTGAGGCTCGTCGAGCTAGTTCGTCGGCTGCGTCATTACCTATGTTGCCGCTGTGACCTTTAACCCAGCCAAGTGAGGTTCGATTTTGTTAATGTTTGCAGTGCGTTGTGGCAATCCAATACGAGCTTAGATGAGATCGTGTTTTTGACCAATGCTCGTAGGACTGCCTGACTATCACTATAGATGTTAATATGAAAGTGACATTGATATATGTGTCTCCGTAAGATTGTAAAAACCGTTAGATTATAATCTAACTCGCGAAATGCTAAACTGTCGAAAGATTGTAAACTGTTCAATGTACTGAGTTTCAATTATTGAAATATTCATTTTATTTACGTTTTCTTGTCTCTTTCTTGTAGGTTAGGTTAGGGTTCGACATAAATAATCAAGTAGTGCATTTAGGTTTTATCGGGTTTAAATACCTATCAGATTACAATCTACCGGAAAATAATGCGTTAAATTGTAATCTTTCGACAGTTTAGAATTTCGCGAGTTTATAATCTAACGGTTTTTACAATCTTACGGTGACATAACTATGCATCTATGGTCTATATAAGGTATGACTACCTCTACAGCAGGGCGACCGCGTATCTTCTGCATCAATCATTGTTACAGTAAAAATTGCTGTGATTTGCTGAATTTATGGTATTCTTACTGCGTCAAGGGATTTCGTCCAATAGTGGAAGAGTGTTATCCAATCAGAGGTGATTGCGATCGTTACACTGTAGCTGTCAAAGATACGCGGTCGCCCTGTAGCACTCTTGACAGTGACGGCGCGATTGGGAGCGCTTGGCGGGAGATCGGTGCCTAATGTCAAAATGGCGGTACGGTGTTTGTGTGTAAAATGTAAATTGCTATATAGTATGGATAAGTGGTTAACGAGTGTTTCTACTTATTAGTTGTTAGGTACGCTTAGACTAAGTTTTTACATTAATCTATGTACCTAACTTAGGTAGATATCTCAAACTTGTTTAACTTCGGATTGAGACAAGTTCAACAGGAACTTGTCTGAGTGTTAAATACCTACACAGCTTTGGGCCGAGTTTAATAGATACTTATGTTAAAATCCGGACACAGTTGTTAATAATACTCACTTAAGAAGGAAGTTATTTGTTATTTGTTGGATTCGTTGGTAAGAAGATGACTTCTTACCTACGCGCTACGTTATTAGAAACTACATGATATATAAGTATACGACTTCCTCCGCGTGGACTTAGTTGTTTTTATTTTTGGGTACAGTACCTCAAGAGGAAAAAAGGAACCCGTATAGGATCACTTCGTTTTCTGTCTGTCTGGCAACCCCCTTTTTCTCGGGAACGCGTGGAGGTAGCTGTCGAACTAAATATCAAATACAACACCGTCCGGACAATCGTGCTTAATTGTCGAGTAGGTAGGTAGGTAAACATCTTGAGTGGTAAATCGAGGATGATCCGGTGTCAGATTGATAATATATGTACCTACTTTGAGAATAATTTGGAATAATTGTGTGGTGTGGTGTTGTGCCTTGCATGCGAATTGCTGGCTTATTGGGCGATGAATATCGCAAGCTTCACGCTGTGCCACGTAATATACCTAGGTACCTATTTGTCTGCTTTGGCGGCAGGCGGATTATACCTTGCAAAGTTTTTTTCTATCAAGTATAAAATGTAGTGGTTGGCATACCAAATAGGATTTTATTTTACCAACGACTGTATATAAATATTATTCATAGTTGTTTGTGTAGGTACTGTTGTACTTTTGAGTTTCCATTAGGAACCTACTTAATTAGGTACATATAACTATATTGTGCTTTACTTATCCCAAACTGATATTCTTATCTCAACCAACGACTTATGTTTAGATCTCAAGTGGTAGGTACGGTAGTACCTACCAGAGATCGATTTAGCTTTGAGTAAAAATTTATTAGGTTTAGTTATAAAAAGGCTGGCCACTTCTCAGTTTTACCGGTAACCTGCCACTCAACCATGCAAGTGCTAAACTTAGAAAAATTTCTTCATTCATTGAAATAAATAAAAAAATTATAGTTTACTTAATTAAATTAGGTAGGTACCTAAATAAAAATCTGACTGGTTACGGCCGCTATAAAACCTTTTTGACAAGCTCTGGGTACCTATTTGAGAACCCTCACTAATTATTCTCTGTCCCGATGCTCTGTCCAATCATTTACCTATTTTACTTTTGGCAGCTCGATTCAATAATGTTCTAGAATACGTTACTGATTCGATTTTTGATAACAATCGACTTTCTTTATGAAGGAGTTAATCGATTTGACAGTTGACACATTGATATTTAGCTTTGCTCAAAAGTTTTTAAAGTATTGTTTTGTTTAACATACCCAAGCGTATAAATGACTATATTATTGTATGTATTAAAATAAATCATTTATTTGAGTCACCGTAAGATTGTAAAAATCGTTAGATTATAATCTAACTCGCGAAATTCTAAACTGTCGAAAGATTGTAAACTGTTCAATGTTCTGAGTTTCAATTTTTGAAATATTTTTTTTATTTACGTTTTCCTGTCTCTTTCTTGTAGGTTAGGTTAGGGTTCGACATAAATAATCAAGTAATGCCCGGCTTCAGGCCGGGCACTTAGGTTTTATCGGGTTTAAATACCTATCAGATTACAATCTACCGGAAAATAATGCGTTAAATTGTAATCTTTCGACAGTTTAGAATTTCACGAGTTAGATTATAATCTAACGGTTTTTACAATCTTACGGTGACATATACAACAGTACAGTAGGTACGTAAACGGTAATTAATGTAAGTACATCAATCCGTCAGGTCATAGAAACCATTCATCGCCAAAGATGTATGGTGCTAGGACTATCAAGAAAGCTAGTGTTGCAGCTCGGTAACAATTTTGAAAATGAAAGTCGTTCTTTTAATTACTAAATGAGTATAGGAGTTACGAAATATTGGATAAAAGGGCACGTTGCTTCACTATTGTTAAAAACGTTAAGCGGCTATGGAGAAGCATTTTATGTCGTGTGTTGATAATTAAGAAACTTCATAGGCGCGCTTATGTCAAAAGTAAAAAAAAAAGCGGTTGGACAGAATATAAAGTCACTAAAACCCACCATTGACTACGAGTAAGCTTTTGATAGGGAACCCTAACACCGCACGCGACCTAAATACTTAATACCAATTTCCGTTCAAACTTAAACCAGTTCGTGTTTAAAATGAGTGACAATCTGACTTGTCTCACGTAATTTTGTTTAGTATAAAAAATAGGACAATGACGGGACCTTGGTACTAGAACAATACCAATTACCAAGTTGCTTGTTTTACATGAAGGCAACAGCTGTGCTAGGCTGGCGTTCCGTGAGGTGCGAGATTTCCCTTGACCGAAGGCGTTGCGCTCAGTCGCCGCTCAACACGCTGCCTATATCCTCGTGCTTCATCCGAGATCAAGTCATACAGAAAAGCACAAAACCCGACCGGCTTCTTTCCTAACCTCAGTGTCAAGTCATGCGTCGCGTGAACTGTACCCCATCCCTAGTAGTCTCATTCCGCTCGCATTTTTCACTGTGTACCTTAACCGATATAACTCTTAGTTGAATAAGTGACTGAAGTTTATGTGAAATTTAAAATGGATCAGCCGGAGCTACAGGAGTTGCTGCAGAAACCGAAGTTGGTCCTGCTCGCAGACCAAAAAAAGGCCACATTATGTATGATTCTTTATTATTTTTGTTAACATAAAAATAGATAGGTATTTTTAATGACTATGTGTAGGTCTAATCTTAGATTGACTTCATATACTTGAGGAATCCTTTGGAAGGTCACGTTGGACAGAGTAGCATTTTTTTCAAATCTTCTTTTTGAGATGCTTCTACTTTCAATATTTAGCTTGATATAAGACGTGTATATGTCACCGTAAAATTGCAAAAACCGTCAGATTGCAATCTAACGTTTTTTTTCTCGATGCGTAGATTATAAATTGTCTACAGATTGCGAACCGTTCAATGTTTTGAGTGTAATTTTTTAAATATTCATTGTGTTAACGTTTTCTTGTCTCTTTCTTGTAGGTTAGGTTAAGGTGCGACATAATTTATTAGATTCTATCGGGTTAATATACCTAATAGATTAGTCTATCTACGGAAAAAAATTGCGTAAAATTGTAATCTTTCGACAGTTTACAATTACGCTAGATAGATTACAATCTCACGGTTTTCACAATCTTACGGTGCCATATATTTAAACAAGCAAAGTATTTAACTAGGTACTTACGTCCTATGTTAATACAATTTGGTCACCTGTAGCCAAGCTTGTAACAAGAGTCAAATAAGTGACAGCTTTATAAGAGTCCGTTCCGGTTATACGTCTGCCTGAAAAAAGGAGTAGACCTATTGTTTTCAGGGTTATGTAATGATTTTGTATATTCCACCATAACTTCTATACGCCTGAACCGATTTTGATAAATGAGATTTTGATGAATTCTAATATCGTTAGAATTCCTAGCTTATTCCGGGTGACATAGGCTAGTAAAATTTAAAAAAAAATGATGGGGTGACCATAGTCCCGCGTAAAAGACTAAATTTGAAAAAAAAATTATATACCTATTAATAAGATAAACTATAAAATTATCATCTAGAAAATGATGAGTAGATTCCAAAAATACATAACACTATAGTTCAATATCCAGGGATTCACAATAAAAATGTGAATAAGATTCTAATATACATAACTAGATTAATTTAGATTTTTAACTTTTTAGTTCGAATTTTGGTAGGGCAGTCGTGTTTTTAAATTTTTTAACTTGTTAGTAAAATTACTTCGACAACCATGATTATTTATAACAATTATGTACCTACCTAGTTACTGACTTCCTAGCGGTCGCTCGCGACCTCGTCTGCGTACAATTTTTGATTTTCTATGAGATTATGAAATTTTCCCGCTGCATAATGCCTACTTTACTTAAGGATATAATATATAGGCTTTATAATATATAGCCTATATAAGTAACTATTAACATAATAAAAACCTGCATAAGATAGATATATTATATCTTAGGTTTTTATTAGGTACTAGGTGTTGCCCGCGACTTGGATTTTATTGTTTAAAACTATCTAGTAATCTATTAAGCCAATTTTCGTGTCTCTAATTCAAAAAGCCACCATATATTGTGTCATGACATTGGTTTTGCGCATTTCGCTCGCCGAACCGCTAAAATACCGTGGGTAAACCGTAAACCCGTTCGAATGAAAAATAACAAATTTGAATGAATTATTGAGACCAAAAAAATTACATGCAGGCGAAATAATTTTATTTATTTCCTTCGAGTTTATGCGGCAGTCACTTAAGTTTAAGGTTTATTAACATGTTAATGGATTGTTCCGGTGATTTGTCTGAATCACCTCCGAATAACATGCTTATAAATCTTTTAACGAATCTTTTGCCAGTAGAACCTTAAGATATTTATGAAAAAAGGTGCAACTTCATCCGCGATGGAATAAGTTTGTTTAAATTCACACGAGAACTCTTTTCCGGGATAAAAGCCTATTTCGCTCTCGTCCCCAATTAAACCCATGCAAAAAATTACGTCGATCCGTTGCTCTGTTGCAGCGTGATTGTAGGACAAACAAACTAATACACTTTCGCATTTATAATATTAGTATGATGTACCTAGAAACCTACTTTAGGTAGGTAGGTAGTATACAGTATACCTATTGCTAGTATACAGTTCAAGTATTAAATTACTAGTAGGATTACTATTTGTGAAAAAGTAACGCGTGGGGGACAAAAAAATTACAATCGTCATTTGGATTTACCGGATAAGTAACTGTCGAATAAGGCTGCATTTTCAGTGGGCAGCGGGGCGAAGGCGGTTCCGCTCCGCGCTACACTAGCGACGCTAGTGTATCCGCTCCACGGATATGTCACCGTAAGATAGTAAAAACCGTTAGATTATAATCTAACTCGCGAAATTCTAAACTGTCGAAAGATTGTAAACTGTTCAATATTCTGAGTTTCAATTTTTGAAATATTCATTTTATTTACGTATTCTTGTCTCGTTCTTGTAGGTTAGGTTAGGGTTCGACATAAACAATCAAGTAGTGCCCGGCCCCAGGCCGGGCACTTAGGTTTTATCGGGTTTAAATACTTATCAGATTACAATCTACCGGAAAATAATTCGTTAAATTGTAATCTTTCGACAGTTTAGAATTTCGCGAGTTAGATTATAATCTAACGGTTTTTACAATCTTACGGTGACAGATACACTAGTGTCTAGCACCATATTTTTTGTATAAGATGTTTTCAGCGGCGAGCGGAAAACGCGGTGGATCCACATCACAAACGAGTTAGCGGTTTCCACTAATGTAGGGTAGTTGATGTGGGCGGTTCGCCGTATTACGTTGCCGGTCACCGAATTCCGAAACCATAACTGCGGAACGCTGCGTATTTTTTTTATACGACTGCCTGAAAAAAGGAGTATATTGTTTTCAGGGTTCATGTATGTATGTATGTATGTATGTGAGTTTGTATATTCCACCGTAACTTCTATACGCCTGAACCGATTTTGATAAATGAGATATCGTTAGAATCCCTAGCTTATTCTGGGTGACATAGGCTAGTAAAATTTTAAAAAAAATTGATGGGGTGACCATGGTCCCGCATTAAAGACCAAAATTGAAAAAAAAAAATCGAAAATAAGATTAACTATATGATCATCATCTAGAAAATGATGAGTAGATTCCAAAAATATAAAACACTATAGTTCAATATTTAGTGATTCACAAAAAAATATCATTTAATAAAAAATGTGAATAAGATTCCAAAGGCTATATATGCAAATCGCTTCTTATGGAGGTAAACTCCAAGAATAATATGGCAGGGCAGTCGTATTTTTTAATTCGTTAAATTAATTTCACTTGTTCCGCATCCGCTCACCGCCCACCGAAAATGCAGCCTTAGATTTTCTAAACAACAATCTAATGCGAAGACCTAATATTTGCAAGTTAAGTGTAAGTCAACACGCAATGGAATGTGAGAAAACAGGACTATACTAAACTAAACACCGACTTAAAAACAAGTCGAAGAGGTTGTCCAACAAATCATAACCAGTTCCAAAGCATGCATAGGTATACTTAGATAGGAATGTTATGATTTAAAAAAAATATTTAGTTAGGTTACCATTTAAGTACCCATCCGCTATAAAAATCTTCGTCCAAAGGTTCACCGTACCCTGTCTTCTACATCAGACAGGTTACTACACCTAAACAACTAGTTTGTAGTTCAAAACAAATAGGCTTGTCGGGATTCCCGACATTCTAGATTTTTTTCATCGGTAGGGATAAAACAACTTATTGGGTATCAACTATACTTTTATTTTTCGGGATAACAATAAGTTTTCGAGATCTTACTTCTTAGTTCTTACTAATATTATAAATGCGAAAGTTTGGATGGATGTAGATATGGATGTCTGGATGTTTGTTACTCAATCACGCCCCAATGGCTGAACGGATCTGGCTGAAATTTGGCACAAAGATAGATTATAGTCTGAAATAGCACATAGGCTACTTTTTATCCCGGAAAATCAAAGAGTTCCCGAAGGACCCAAAAAAGCTCAAACCACGCAGACGAAGTCGCGGGCATTCGCTAGTAAAATAATAAGTATATTGGCCTTCCTTCCGTGGAATGCAAGTTGCAACCTATCTCTGTAGGTACCTAGCAATCATACTCTTTTGAACAGATGGGATGTGAAAACGTACAACAGACGGACAGATACACTTTCGCATTTAGATAATATGGTATAGGTATACCAACTTTATACTATACTATAAATATTATAAATGCGAAAGTGTGTCTGTCTGTAAGTCTCTACTGAGGTCTGTCTGCTAGGCTTTTGCGGCCCATCTTTTCTTTATATTCTTTACATACTTACCTACTTAATTATCATAATCATATTTATTTTTATACCGGAATAATGAACATTAAAGAGTTCCCGCGGGAATAAAAATCAACGCAGACGAAGTTGCGGGCATCATCTAGTACTTAATATTACCTAATACAGATTGTTATTTTTAAAAAATAAGTAGGTAGGTAGGTGGGTTGTCAGTTTTTGATACTGAATAAGTATGGGTTTTTTACGTGTAAGTTACCTTTGTAAACTCTCAAATTAATTTAGGTAAGTATAAATATAAATTGCAATTTATAACTGACTGAAATGTGCAAACCCAAGATGACTCTCTAGATAATGATTAATAATGCGGGCGTGTCATCGCCCCAGGGGAATCCCTTAGGTACATATTTATAGCCTGAGAGCCCGAAACAAACTTTAGAAAAGACTTCATATCATACTTGATACTTACTTGATTGCTTTAAGGTGCTTTATTCTTTATTATTATACGGAAGGACGTGGGAACCCACCGCATTGTTATGCCAAGAAAACTCCTACCATTATTTGATTAATGGAAAGGGGTCACGACCCTCATTAATGAGGAATACGACGCAGATAGAGAGAGAGATTCTCTACACGTAATAGAGAAGACGTAACTATACTCTGTTTTGATTCGATTCAAGATTCTGATTCAAGATTCTCCAATAATACACTATAAATAAAAAAAGTTAAGTTACCTACTAATAGGTAATTATTAATCTTTATTTGATCACAACCGTTTGACATAGAACTGAACAGGATGAAATAAAAAGGAATCGAAGGATAAAGGATGGATAAGATAGAAACAGGCTAACCTCGAATAAGATTATATGCAGTTCACATAAATAAGCAAAGTTGCAGGTGAAGATGCCGAAGGGACTTGTGTGTTTTTTTAGTTATAGAAAAATCATAGAGATTTATGTAGAAAATGCCATATTAGAGACTATTATTACGTTACAAATGAGGTCTTAGCATGGCAAGGGAAGCGAGTCGCAGTTCCACCTAGTTTAAAAAATTTGGAACTTAGCTTTAACCAGGGGCCAGTTGACAACTAGTTTGCCATAGCTAGGTAAAGCAGTAAACTTTCCAAACTTTCACGGTAATAATTTACCATACAAAAACTATCAAATCGGAGGCTCTACGGGCTCTCGGGGCATCACCGCGGCAGCTCATCTTGGTATTACCTTATCTGATGTAATATACATAATATTGTGAGTCCCAACCTACTTGCCTGCATAAGCAAATCAAGTGTATCAACTACCCACCAAACCGATACATTTAAATATAGTCAATAACGGATATCTACTTAGACCAACTATATTTTATACTCTCAGCCTCTCTTACAGTTTTTTAGGTCGTGTTCCGTGTTTGTGTTTTTTTTTTAAATAATAAAATAGATAAATTTGATGTTACTCCATCCAGAATACTTACTTAATAGTTATAACTCCATCAAACTTGACCGATTCATTTTATATTATCTATCAGGTGAATTTCCAGCTTTCGTGAATATCTGATTAATAATAATCGAAGGTAGACGGCAGAACTTATCGCGATCAAATAATTCGCGATCATTGTATATTAGCTTGATCAATAATAGATTTTTAACCACACATTAAACACAAGTGGAGGTTATAGTACATAAGGTAAACCCACCCGGTGCGAAGCCGGGTGGGTCAGCCCGTTAATATAACTATATCTTACGGCGAAATCTATACTTGCGTAGTCTCTACCGAAAAGTTGTTTTGCACGTCCAATGTAAAAACCAACTCATAATATTAGGTACATAATCATGTCTAGCATATTGATTAAGTTACTAAATTCTAACGTCTGGAATTCCCCGTTCCCACTACTTAGTTCAGGAAAAATATTTTTAATAGGTTCAGACTGATGACAGTTTATGAATAAATATCTAATAATTCATAGGTAATATTCTCCAGTACTAATGGCTGAAAATTAAACTGTGTCAGTTACAATAAAAGTATATTGTGTACCTAGGGGTGAAACAAGACGGTTTCAAACTTCGGGTGATGCCAGCCCTCACTTTGCTCAGGCAGGCAACTTCACCCTCGTCGTTTTTCGTGTTTCATACCGCGTCACATATTATATATTTTTCATATAAACCGCATTAAAAGTGGGAGTTTTATAAAAATTGTATTACTTATTATTATTTTAGTTGCTAGGTTGTTGTTTACAAATATGATATCTGTCAGTTTATTTGATAGTTAGAATGACAAATAAATAGGTTTGAAATAAACAAAAGATACTATGACAGGATTGAAAGGAGGGCTGCAGCCTGCAACGTCATTCAGCGGGTAGAAAGTCATCGTTTTCTGCCCTAAGGCACCGCTACCCTCTGAATGACGTGTTCGTCTAAAATTGACTAGTTTTGGGTGGCTCCACAGGCATTGAAACTTGCACTTTCAATGCAGGTTATATGAAAAATAATAAACATTCCTTCTGATGCTGTCGTATTTTTTATATACTTATTTTTATATATTAATACTTATTTATTATTTCATTAAAAAATTAATTTATGTAAGCTGCTTGTTTTTTTATTTAAATCGCTAGTCATAAATATCTCCTTTGCCTAGATTACGAAGATATTAAAATTATTGTAAAAAATATTAAGTAGATATCTGAGTTATTTTATGACTTTAGACACACAGAAGCATTTTAAGCTCTCACCAGATTTAAGTGTGTTTGTTTATTGGTTGATTTGTCCTTTAATCACGCCGCAATATCCAGGAAAATTAGGGAGTTCCAGCGGGAATTAATGAATCTTAAAAACCACGCAGATGAAGTCGCGGGCATCGGCTAGTAATCTAAGTATATTTAAACAAAATTTATATTCTGTTCGATCAACAAAAAATAAAACGCTTACTTAGAATAAATATTATGTATTTGTATGCAATTTACATTGTGCAAACGATTGGTGAATACAAATTCAAAATTCGAACATAATATTGCAATAATATCTGGGAATCGGTAACTCGGAATTTATTATGCCTTTGGATAAAAGTAGCAAGCCGTGAGTATATTTTTTTAAACCCCTATCCAATAGGAAGGCTTAGCTATTATTGTTAAGGAATTTTCCGGAAAATGCGTTTTGCAAGTAAGCCGTGCGTAAAACTAAAATGCAAAAAATTTACGCGCAATATTAGTTCACAAAGATATTACGCATTTTGAATAAGAACTCGGAATTCGCGGATATGAATTTGTTGGTAAATTATACCTATTCGTCATGACCTTGTTCTATAATCTCAATTCACTTTGTCAATGAAAACATTTTGAATTCCGTTTGGGTCACTAAAATCAAACTGTCCCGTCTGAACCTGAACGAGCTGTTGTTGCCAACTTATCTGTGCTTTTAGTTTTTATCAAGAAACTTTAGAAAAGATCACACGGTCTCTCGAACCATCAGTTAATGATGTCATACCAATACTTATTAATACTCTTTCTAAAAGAAATTAAAATAATGTAAACAAACAAGGTGTGGCTAATTCTACGCCATTCTAAGCGGATCTTGTATTAGATAAGTTGTAAGCGGTATTGTATTGGGTAACAAGAAATACCTTTTAAGATTTATTTGAAGTTTAGTCTGATGTTGTCTTTTTATTAGTTCCTACTGCTACACGACTTTAAAATCTAGTATTTTGCTTTTGCATTTGGTAGGCGCATATTACGCATAACGCCAACGTCTTTAGGTGGAGTGACGAGTGAAGGGACTATCGCGACGTGGATATGTAGGTATGCCTACGGTTGCCCATGACCATGACCAAGACCGGAACAAAGTGCTACTGCAGCGGATCGCTACCGCTATCGCTAGTAGCGGAAAGTTCGTGGAGGGATGATCCAAACATTTACGGGAACTATTACGAAAATGATTTAATAAATTCACGTAATAATGCGTTTGCAAATGGGTAAATTATTCATTTGATCATGCTCATTGCTCGTAAATTGAAAAGCTGGGCCTATAGGATATCCCCGACACCTACAGGAACTACAGGAATAAAAAAGTAATTTAAAAAAACAAAAAACCCGACTGCTTGGACACCAAAAAGTATAAAACAAGATGTGAATTTCATTATTATCAATTTACATAGTATAATACTTTTAATGAAATAATGTACAAAATAATATAGCCAATTCAGTATTCTCACAGCTCACGTTTTATAATAATATTTTTCTCTCATAATTAATTTTGTAATTATTACAAATTATCAAGGCGCAGTCGCACGTTAATATTAGCTAATGGACGTGCGACGCGCCTTGATAATTCGTAATAATTACAAAATTAATTATGAGAGAAAAATATTATTATAAAACGTGAGCTGTGAGAATACTGAATTGGCTATATTATTTTGTACATTATTTCATTAAAAGTATTATACTATGTAAATTGATAATAATGAAATTCACATCTTGTTTTATACTTTTTGGTGTCCAAGCAGTCGGGTTTTTTGTTTTTTTAAATTACTTTTTTATTTTAAACTTTTTGGTTATTTATGTTGTTTATTTACCTACCTGCAAGGTAATCCTAATAATATTATTGCCGTAATGAGAATCATTACTTTTGTATTAATTGTATTTTTTATTTATTTAAACTATTAGATTCCTTAATTTAGATTTACTAACGGTTTATTGACTCTTATTTAGGTAGGTGCCAAAACTATATTAATATAACTATACCTAACTTTAATTTTACAGTAGGTAAATGACAATATTTATTAGGTACCTATTATGTAACAAAATTAATAGGTACCAATTAAACAATTTATGAAAACGCGTCAAAATTTCTTAATTTAAGCTTCACAAGCATAGGCTTGCGAAGCTTAAATTAAGAAATTTTGCGTGCGAGCGTCCTGATGATGGCATCATCAGGACGCTCGCACGCAATTGTCGTCAGTCGTGCGCGGTGCGGCTGTAGTTCGTTTTACCACAAGCACCCCAGTGATCAGTCCCCCTTCGACCCCAATGACCAAATCGCTACCGACAATGCTCCCTACTTAGGGCTACACACAAACACTAACCCAACACAGCGTCTTCGCCGGCGAAGACGGGGACCCCGATATCTACGATATCCACGTCACCCGGACGTGGTCTTAACTCACGGCCTCGAGGGCGTATGGACTAATCTAGTCCAACCGACCTCCCATTCATCCCAACGTCATCCTAAGCCGTGGTCCGAGCCTCACAGGAGGCGCCCTTAGGAGGACGTTGCCCCCCCGATGTCATCGAGCGTTAGGGCTCTTTTCTCGGCGACGCCTAGCGCTCGTCAACCCCCCAGTGCCGCTGTAGCGGCCAGTAGGGCCTATGCACTATATTCAATCCGAAAAAAAAAGATCAGTCCCCACCGCACCGCACCGCACTCCTCGCGGACGCGCTTCCCGCGAGTGATATTTGTAAAAGACGTTTATCCGCCTGAAGTGTTCTGTTGCATCCACCACCACTACAGCCTATGAACGTCCCACTGCTGGGCACAGGCCTCCACTGTCATAGGAGAGAGGGAATTAGGAGCTTAGACCCACCACGCTGCTCCAATGCGGGTTGGCGGGCTTTAACGACTATTATCATGTTAGTGATAATAACCGGGACCGACGGCTTAACGTGCTCTCCGAGGCACGGGGGTGAAACACCGCCAACTTCCAACTCCGGGCTGGCACTGAGAATTTCATAATTGAAAAACCCAATACCTAACAATTTTTATGCCCGACCGGGAATCGAACCCAGGACCTCGTGATCCACAGTCGACTACGCTAACCGCTAGACCAACGAGGCAGTTAATGTTTTGTTGCATGATAAACTTTATTTCTATGATATCTCATAAGATATTCATCTAAATTGAATGGTGTAAAGGACAATTTTTGTCTTAATTAAATACTTAAGATGAGTAAGATATTTTTTTTGATAAGGAATTAACGATTAATAACTATGTTGGTAAAAACACCTTCGCAAGCAAAGCACTGTTTTAGACCAAATTTGAAAGTCATAAAAATGGTTATTGTGAGTCAACCTTAAAAGATAGTTATATGCTATCGTGGACTTCTTTTTAGCACTTTTTGAGAGGAACGTTTCCACCATACATTGTTGTCGTGTAACTTTAACGTTTTAGGCAGCGCACGCCACGTAAGCTCTCAGATAAGATGATTTTTTCCGACTTAACTCACATTATTGCAATTTTCGTAAGGATCTCCAATTTTTGTGGAAATAAAATATAGCCTATTTTACTTGATAATAATGTAGCTTTCTATAAGTGATATAATTGTTAAAATCGGTTGAGTGCTTTTTGAGATAATCCACCTAGTTTGATCGATATAGATGATATGAGTAGGAACTTTAAACATTTCCTTTGAAAGCTCGTAAATCCTAAATTATCATTTAAACGGAAAAATGGTTTATGGAACCTAGGTGTGATTTTAAAAGACCTATTTAACGATACCCCACTTGCCTATAACCTATCGAGTATGGACTTTCATTTATTAATTGGCTTCTAGTGGACGCCATTTTGTTTTTCTCAAATTCGGCTTCCGCTATGACACTCGGAAGATTAAGATAAATCTAGTGGTGCAAGTATTATCAAAATCGGTTCAGCCGTTTTGTCTGTAGTGCGACACGAAGGAATACACTAAAAATGAGCCTTTGAAACCTCGTAAATCCTAAATGATCGTTAAAATGAGAAAATGATCAAGGGAACCTAACTATGATTTTGCAAGACCTATTCATCGATACCCCACTTGCCATATTCTATCGACTTTTATTTTTTAATTTGTTACATTATGGCTTCTAGAGGCAGCCATTTTGTTTTTTCTCAAATTCGGCTTCCGTTATGACACTCGGAAGATTAAGATAAAGCTAGTGGTACAAGTATTATCAAAATCGGTTCAGCCGTTTTTTCTGTAGTGCGACACGAAGGAATACACTAAAAATGAGCCTTTGAAACCTCGTAAATCCTAAATGATCGTTAAAATGAGAAAATGATCAAGGGAACCTAACTATGATTTTGCAAGACCTATTCATCGATACCCCACTTGCCATATTCTATCGACTTTTATTTTTTAATTTGTTACATTATGGCTTCTAGAGGCAGCCATTTTGTTTTTTCTCAAATTCGGCTTCCGTTATGACACTCGGAAGATTAAGATAAAGCTAGTGGTACAAGTATTATCAAAATCGGTTCAGCCGTTTTGTCTGTAGTGCGACACGAAGGAATACACTAAAAATGAGCCTTTGAAACCTCGTAAATCCTAAATGATCGTTAAAATGAGAAAATGATCAAGGGAACCTAACTATGATTTTGCAAGACCTATTCATCGATACCCCACTTGCCATATTCTATCGACTTTTATTTTTTAATTTGTTACATTATGGCTTCTAGAGGCAGCCATTTTGTTTTTTCTCAAATTCGGCTTCCGTTATGACACTCGGAAGATTAAGATAAAGCTATTGGTACAAGTATTATCAAAATCGGTTCAGCCGTTTTGTCTGTAGTGCGACACGAAGGAATACACTAAAAATGAGCCTTTGAAACCTCGTAAATCCTAAATGATCGTTAAAATGAGAAAATGATCAAGGGAACCTAACTATGATTTTGCAAGACCTATTCATTGATACCCCACACGCCATAGTCTATCGACTTTATTTTTTAAATTTGTTACATTATGGCTTCTAGAGGGCGCCACTTTGTTTTTTCTCAAATTCGGCTTCCACAGTGACACTCTAATGATATACTCGGCATAATCTGGTGCAAGAATCATCAAAATCGGTCCACGCGTTTAGGCTGTAGCTGTCCTGCAAGGAACAAACAAACATATATAGACTGATGAACACATAACCCTGTGCGTTCCGCAGTCGGGTAAAAAGAGTCGCCTATTTAATATTATCTGTGGACAATGCTTTTAAAACACGAAAACGCCAACCTGCGAAACACGAAACCGGTTATCAACTATTACAAAATTAAGTAAATTATTATTATTATGAGGTATTCTCTTTTTTTGCTCTTGATGTGACGACGCGTGTCAAGGTGACTAACAAAATAAAAACTTATAAACAAATTCTGCTAAAGTTATCAACTTCGAAGCATTTCATAAGTATTCTACCTATTACATACTTACTTACATTTACTACATATCAGGGGTATCAGCTTCCGCAGTCGCACACAATAATTTAAATATGATTGTAATTAACGGCTAAATAGGCAAGGGCCAAGGTAGTTCATTAAGTTTTAAAGAAAAAATTTGATTGGAATTTTTTTTAAAGGACGGAATAAAAATGAGCGAAACTCTTACAAAATGTAAACAATAACAAAAATTATGCACCGAAATCCGAATTCAGAACTAGGACCACAAACCAACCAGAACCAGAACTATTCTTACATAATATTATGTTTCTGTAAATTTAAAAAAGTGAAAGTTATTAGATTAGTACCTAGTGTGAAACAAAAATGTGATCACACATCACACTAACGGTTGTCTTCAAACGGATATATTATTATTACCTACATACCTAATAAAGCGTCTTTATTCGCGCGTCTATTTTCGCGTCCCATTTCGACGAAACTTTTATTATAAGATCGATTTGTATATGTCACCGTAAGATTGTAAAAACCGTTATATTATAATCTAACTCGCGAAATTGTAAACTGTCGACAGATTGTGAACCGTTCAATGTTCTGAGTGTAAATTTTTTAAATATTAATTGTATTTACGTTTTATTGTGTCTTTCTTGTAGGTTAGGTTAGAGTTCGACATATATATTATATAATCAGGTAGTGCCTGGCCGCAGGTTGGCCAGGTAGGTTCTATCGGGTTAATATACCTAATAGATTACAATCTACCGAAAAATAATGCGTTAAATTGTAATCTTTCATTTAACGGTTTTTACAATCTTACGGAGACATATATACTCGTACACCATACTTAAGGAGAAAATAATTATTATTCAGCGGGATACCAGCGAGGGAACTAGGGTTTATTAATTACCCTATACTTACGCTGGGCGCACCTAAAGGCTATTTACCCCACGATTTCATCACATGGTTCCGATTGATTTATGAAATCCCTTTACTAAGGGGGTATATTTCTTGTTTAAATTTTAAAACGCTGCGAATTAGTCCGCGTCGACTGACGCTTTTTAAAAATCCCGTGGAAACTTAGATTTAAAAAAAGACCATGTCCTCAACTAAACCCATGCAAAAATCACGTCGATCTGTTGATCTGCTGATTGGAGGACCGAACCCGAACCCGCATACAAACACACTTTCTTAATTATGTACATAACTTTAGTACGGAAGATTGTATGTAACTTATTGACCTGTTCATATCGAACAGTTTTACAAGTTGTACTTACCTGCTCATATCTAATCAATTTGGCCTTTTGCAAGCGCTAAGCAAAAAATAAGTTAGGTTGGTACCTGCTTGATTTATTACTTTTTTGATTTTATCAGTAAGTAATGTATACTAATAGTATGCGAAAGTGTGTCTGCCTGCTACGCTTTAACGATCATCTTACCAAAGGATTTTGATGAAGTTTGGTATAGAGATACATACAAGGGGAAGGACATAAGCTTGACGTCACGTCATTACTGGTAGGGCCCTAACGGCGGAGGCTTCCCTCCCTCTAAGGCTGAGATCTATAGAGCGTACTTTGACTTGGCACAGACTTTACTTGGAGTTAAAACGAGATGGACTTATGTGAGTTACATAAATCTATCTCGTTTAGCAAAGTCAAAGTTCGCTCTATAGATCTTACCCCAAGCGGCTATGCCAAGCCATGCAATATTATGTCTCTCTCTGCGTCGTATTCTTCATTGCGGATGGTCGTGACTCGTGACCCCTTTCTATTTATCACATAATGGCAGGGGTTTTCTTGGGATAACAATGCGGTGGGTTCCCAGGTCTTTCCGCATACGACTCAACTAGGAGTAAGTAGGTACCATTTCAAATTTCAATTCTTGGGTTTCTAATTCTAACGAATACCTAACGATAATTATCAGATGCTAATACCACAATAAACAGATACAAACTTACTGTGTTAATACCTAATAACGGGGATCGACGGCTGTAATAATGAAGCAAATAAATTCCTCGTGATAATTATCAATAACAGAGCAACTGAAATTAACAGGTGTTTTATAAATTCTAGTTTATCTAAAATAGAAATCGCGGATTGTGATTTATATGATATTTGAACAATTAGTTAACTAGAACTCTATAATTACGGAGCTATTATAGAAAAATGAAATGATTATTATTAATTAAATGAAAATTTATACTAATTGGAAGTACCTACCTATTTCATAAAATTCAGAAGTTATTTTAAATGGAAGTAGTATAAATGTCACCGTAAGATTGTAAAAACCGTTAGATTATAATCTAACTCGCGAAATTCTAAACTGTCGAAAGATTGTAAACTGTTCAATGTTCTGAGTGTAAATTTTTTAAATATTCATTTTATTTACGTTTTCTTGTCTCTTTCTTGTAGGTTAGGTTAGGGTTCGACATAAATAATGAAGTAGTGCCCGGCCGCAGGCCGGGCACTTAGGTTTTGTCGGGTTTAAAAACCTATCAGATTACAATCTACCGGAAATAATGCGTTAAATTGTAATCTTTCGACAGTTTAGAATTTCGCGAGTTAGATTATAATCTAACGGTTTTTACAATCTTACGGTGACATAAATATAGTATTCAATGTTTAAAATATAATCAAGTATTCTGCACTTCATCAAAATTAAATTTTGAACCAGTGGTTCAAGTCGAACTCACACTTCGATTCGAAAGCACTTATAAAATTTTTATTGGCTAAAAAAAATGAATTTGAAGTTGAATTTTTGAATTCGAAGATGATTACAATACGGTTTTCACAATCTTACCGTGACATATTATATATTGGCAATCTTTATGTAAACATTACGTGGGAAGGGTCAAACAGTACTTAATACTGACATAAATATGCCTAGTAGCAATTACACAACAATGTGCTCGGACATGGTCACTCTAAAATTTATAACGACAGTTTAGTTTCGCAAGATGTCTTCTTACTTGTAGCCGGGCTTGTAGTTTGTAATTGTACATTAATATGTGTGTTTTGTATTACTACTACCGAATCTACCGATCGCGATAGTACTTATTCTGATTGTCCAAAAGGGCAGCAATGATCAGCAGATTGAACTAAACTTATCTGCGACGAAAATCGAAAACGAAACTCTCTGTTTATGTCAATAGTATTTTTATCATAATACTAGCTAATGCCCGCGACTTCGTCTGCGTGGATCGAGGTTTTATGGTTCCCACGGGAACTCTTTCATTTTAAATGTAGGGATGAAAATTTGCTATTCCAGACTATAATCTATCTCTGTGTCAAATTTCAGCCCGATCCGTTCAGCCGTTGGAGCGTGATTGAGTAACAAACCTCCATACATCCATACATCCACACATCCAGTAAGAAGTAAAATGACGCATAAAGAGTAAAACAATATAACATATTAATCAAGACACGCGGAAGCGTGTCCAGCCAAAGTTCAAAAAAGCTGGCGAGCAGCACCGTGTGTAATATTACACGAACCATTTGGAGCCACTTTTGACCTCCTCATAACTCAAAAACTATTTCACATAAACATGTCAAATTTGGCGCATATATTGAGACCCGTGAGATACATATGTGCTCCAAATTTCATAAGCACACCTTAAATGGTTATTTAGATATAAACGTACAAAAATCGTCATTTTTATGATCTACCTAGGTATAGATCAAAACTCTGACACGGGGCATACTACCATTGCTTAAAGCCGTATTATTTTAATACTGTTGACGTTTATGTTGTAGTGTTTTAATCATTATTTTAAGGACGTCAAAGTACGTGACATTCAACCGTTATTTTGAAACAATACTGCTTTAAGCGGTGGTAGTAACTCCTTAGCTATTGAAAATGACACATAATTATTATTTTAATGTAAATAATAATGAATAATAATATAGTTGCATTAAAACCTTACCTTCGTATTCATGCATTTTGTGCAGCGAAACGTCATTGACAGAAAAGAAGAAACGTATTTGAAGTCGTCAGTTCAAGCTGTCAGTCATTGTGATTTGTATTCATTGTATAGAGTGGTTTTAGTGATATCGACTGTTTACCGTGCTTGTTTTCAATGTTTCACTAGAAACTTTTGATTTTGAACTTTTGCAATCATAATTGATGAGATGTAGAAATGTGCTGTAGAGGTAGTCTGACCATAGATGTAATCTGACAATGTCAGTGTAACTCTAGGTACACTATATATTTTTCTTGAGAATTCTCGTCTTTAATTATCTTGTACAATGAGTCGTACAATAGAATTACTGGTGGGTGACACACTGACCTTAAACCGAATAATAAGTACCTACTAATGTAAAACGTAAACTAAACTAATAGAAAAGTCCTATTACAGTGTAAAGGATTATTTGAATGATAGCAAGGCATGGGTATGAATTGTTACAGCGGCTGATTATGTAATGTTATATTATAAGTACATATATATAATTTCAAATATTTGTGAGATGGTGATAATAAAAAAAGCGGAGTTTATTGCGGGCTCTTCTCAGACCAGGGCACGTTTGGAACCCTCGTAGCTTTAGTTTTAAGATACCGTAGTTAATTATCACCATCACCTCTTATGCTCTGTAAGCATGACGTTCAGAAGGTGTACTTTGTAGGTACATATTTTGAATAAATATGTTTTGAGTTTGAGATTGAGTTCAATAATTTCTGTACAAAAAGTAATGATATCCCATCAAAAACATAAATGTAAAATGAGAGCCAAGTTCAAAATTGTGATATATATGCTTTGGTTGTTGACTGCAGCGACAAAAGAAGTGAGATCTAAATGGGTGCCAAGTTCAATGGTCAGTCCTGCAATTTATTTATCCCATCAAAAACATAAATGTGAAATGAGAGCCAAATTCAAAATTGTGATATATATGCCTTGGTTGTTGACTTCAGCGACAAAAGAAGTGAGATCTAAATGGGTGCCAAGTTCAATGGTCAGTCCTGAAATTTATTTATAACAACATATAATATTTTATAACAACTTAAAATATCATTTCTTCTTATAACTTAGTATAAAATGTTGAAGACTAAGGCTTTAGCTTGCCTTGTTTCCATATACGAATTATTATTAAGTAGGTACCTAAAAGTACAGTTTCTACCAGCTAGCCAAATTTTCGGAAGAATAAAATAAGAACTTACAGCTTTACAACTTGTGAAGGCTATAATTCGTATATGAATTTTAACCATAGGTAGGTATGTAAGTAACCATAGGTCTTTACCTGTGAAATTGCCGTTTTGTAAGGGAGGGACATAGAGTCGATTTTTAAAAAATATAATATATTTATTCAATCAAAGTATGTACCATTGCTATCTATGTACTTTTGCCATCATAGGTAGTTCATTGATCCCTTTACTAAAAAAAACATTCGGACGGGAATCAATAAAATCTTTGAAGGCGCTTTGGACTGCCCCATCGGAGTTGAACTTTTTCCCTTGCAAGAAGTTATTCAAATTTCGAAAAAAATGGTAATCTGTTGGAGCAAAGTCCGGGGAGTACGGTGGATGTCTTAGACATTCCAATTGAAGCTCCTCTAATTTGGTAGCCGTCTGTTGTGCAGTGTGTGTTTGTAAACTGAATGACACAAAGAAAAAACCATCTTTATGAGTTTTCAAAACATAAAAGCATGAGTAAATAGCTGTATAAATTTGAAATTGAAATTCCTAACCAAAGAGGAGATATTTCAGATCTAAGTGGCCGGTACGACATAACGGCAATTTCATAGGTAAGGACCTAATATTAGTAAGATACATCCCATCAAAAACATAAATGTAAAATGAGAGCCAAGTTCAAAATTGTGATATATATGCCTTGGTTGTTGACTTCAGCGACAAAAGAAGTGAGATCTAAATGGGTGCCAAGTTCAATGGTCAGTCCTGAAATTTATTTATAACAACATATAATATTTTATAACAACTTAAAATATCATTTCTTCTAATAACGTAGTATAAAATGTTGAAGACTAAGGCTTTGGCTTGGCTAGTTTTCATATACGAATTATAGCGTTCACAAGTTGTAAAGCTGTAAGTTCTTATTTTATTCTTCCGAAAATTTGGCTTGCTGGTAGAAACTGTACTTTTAGGTACCTACTTAATAATAATTCGTATATGGAAACTAGCCAAGCCAAAGCCTTAGTCTTCAACATTTTATACTAAGTTATAAGAAGAAATGATATTTTAAGTTGTTATAAAATATTATATGTTGTTATAAATAAATTTCAGGACTGACCATTGAACTTGGCACCCATTTAGATCTCACTTCTTTTGTCGCTGAAGTCAACAACCAAGGCATATATATCACAATTTTGAACTTGGCTCTCATTTTACATTTATGTTTTTGATGGGATAAATTTATTCACTTTCACTGGGGGTTACTACCATCGCAAAAGCAGTATTATTTCAAAATGACAGTCTTATTTCACGTAACTTGACGTCCCTAAAAATATAAGGATTAGAATTATTCTAAAAACTGAAAGACAACAATATGAAATAACAATACGGCCTTAAACGATTCCTACCACAAAATCTATGGAGTTTTAGGTGTAAGTCGAACTATGTGATATCTATACTAATATTATAAATGCGAAAGTTTGGATTTATGGATGTATGTTTGTTACTCAAACGGTGATAGCACAGAGAAAGATTATAGTCTGGAATAACACATAGGCTACATTTTAAGCATCTCGAAAAATTAAAGAGTTCCCGCGGGAATCGAAAAACCTCAATCCACGCAGATGAAGTCGCGGGCATTAGCTAGTAATTTACAAACGTTTAAAAGCTTACTTAGTTTTTAGAAAGGGACCATTAGTTACCTACATACTTTAACTGCAGGTAGGTAAGGCTATATAAGCCCTCACCTTGACTGATTCGGTAAACGGGCCTTTAGCCTTAAAATAATACGTAACTAATATAATGCGTACATTCAACTTACAACAAGCCTTATTAAAAATCTGTATTTTTAAGACCAGACATATTTCGCGACCGCTATATCAGTTTATTTTATGCCAATTTTGATATTACCATAGGTACTAAAATTATACATCAATGATATTAGGTAGGTAACCTATGAAAACGTAAAAATCTTGAAGGCTCCAATAATTGGGTATTATTGGCTTTTTTGTCTTTTCAGTAAACGAAAGTAATATTATGGATGGTATAATGTTACTTGGATACTATTTATTTATTTTTATTGTCCTCCAGAGAGATTAGCCATCTGCGCGGTAGATATTATACCTACCTAGTGCACAAGCACAGTAGTATCCGTTTACTGTGGCACAAGTGTGTGCGCAAACACTTACTCTCATAGCCCGATGGGACGAAAAACCTGACACGACCGGTGAGAGGAGAGGTCAGGCGCAGGACCGACGGCTTAACGTGCTCTCCGAGGCACGGGGGTGAAACACCGCCAACTTCTTAACTCCGGGCTTGTACTGAGAATTTCTTGTCAAATAAACCCAATACTTGATAGGGCCCGACCTTCTACAAACTAGAATGTTATATTTTGTTAAAAAACTTTTTTGTCAAACGTTGCAATATTCATTATGGTGAAAACCGTTATCAAAATCCATTAAGAAATTTATCAGAAGAGAATAATACAGGCAAACGCGGACAGAGACCTGGTTTTAAGCATGTATTGAGAGATATACCTATAATCGGTATGTTATTTAATTTGGTTATAAAACCTCGACCTTGCTACTTTTATATTTTACTAGCCGATGCCCGCGACTTAGTCCTATGTGTTTTTCAAGACTAGGTATAATAATCTTTCGTTGTGTCTTTCTTTGTAGAGCTTAGACCCACCACGCTGCTTCAATGCGGGTTGGCGGGATTTAACGACTATTATCATGATAGTGATAATAACCGGGACCGACGGCTTAACGCGCTCTCCAAGGCACAGGGTCAAATACCGACAACTTCCTAACTCTGGGATAGTATTGAGAATTTCTAGTCAGAAAAACCCAGTATTGAGAATTTCTAGTCAGAAAAACCCAATACTTAATTATGGCCCGACCCGGAACCCGAACCCGGGACGTCGTCGGCCGCAGTTGAACGTGCTAAACATTAGACCAACGAGGCAGTACAGACCAAACTTCCGCATTTATTATATTGGTATAGATTTTCTTTCAACATAGAGCGCTCACGTAAAACGAAAAACGAAGCATACTCGCTACATAAAATACCTAGGTACTCATAATATTACATAAGGTTTTTATCGATGGATAGACGATTTCTTCGAGAAGGTTCATATGCGGGTATAGTTTAGCAGGTAAATTGAGGAATTGAAATTGACAGCTTAGTGATTTTCGCTGACCTGTTTGATACTGGTTTAACTGATAGGCACTATCACTACCTACTTTATTACTTCTAAAACTACTAAAACAATATTAGGTAGGAATATCAGGTAGTGACACGTCTAAACAGCTTTTTGAACTGATATATACTTACAATACCTATTGAGTTACCTACTAGTTACTCAATATTGCAACATAATATGATCCATATGTCATGGCTCTATTTACTTATTTAACCTTTAGTTTTAGTAAGTGTAGATTCGTAAGTAGCACTACATTTAAATCTTATATAGATATGTCACCGTAAGATTGCAAAAACTGTTAGATTGTAATCTAACTAGCGAAATTGTAAACGAAAATGAAACGAAATTTTTGAAATACCGATTCATTGTATTTACGTTTTCTTGTCTCTTTCTTGTAGGTTAGGTTAGGGTTCGACATAAATAATCAGACACTTAGGTTTTATCGGGTTAATATACCTAACAGATTAAAATCTACCGAAAAATATTGCGTTAAATTGTAATCAGTCGACAGATTACAAACTAACGGTTTTTGCGATCTTACTGTGACATTTAAAGAAGATATATATCTCTCAGACCTCAGTTTATAACGCTTTAGGTAAGGACGCTAGCTTAGACGCTCCCGTTCACATTTCACCTACCTACGGCCTACCTAAATTATTATTACATAATGAGAATGTGTAAATACATATTATGCACCTTGCGTTTAGTATTTTTGTGTATAAACGCGGCTTGCGACTTGAACTTTTATGGTTAATAAAGCGATCATAAATAATATGCATATTTGCACATACTGCCCTTACATAGAGGTCAATAGCCCTCCCAGAGAGACCTTTTCTCGTAACCCATCTCATAAGATTCTAAATCTTCGTAAATTCAATGCCAGCGCGCGTCAGAAAGCACCAGTTATTGAGTAATCACACGTGGATTGGGAATTAAACACGTTTCTTGTTATTCTATACATTCCTTCAATGAATGAAGTAAGTAGATAAAAGATACACAAGACATGGGCAGATAAAACGCGCAGCGGTAGATTCCAATACTTCAATGCAACGCACACCAGCAAAGTGCAGTGGAGCCGGAACGGGCCAGGCGTCATTCTTGATATGACTAACATCCATCACAGTTTACTAAATATCCTCTTCTATCCATCACTGAAAAGTCAATAGTCAAAGTATGATAATTATGTGTGCCAATACTCAAAAGTTTTCACTATTTTAGCGAGCATTGAATACTAACTTTCCAATCGTTGTTAGGATACTTGAATCCTCTCGTGATATACTTACTTTAAATAAATTATAAAACTGTATGAGCTTGTGCAGTCCAAAGCCATATTTGATATTGCTCGTTAAAACCAGCTTCACCAGTTTTTATGAAAAGAGCAACTGCTGAGTTTCTTGCCGGCTCTTCTCAGTAGAAACCTCTCCGAACCAGTGGTTAAGTCTTGATTATACCGTATCATAAGTGACACAAGTTGTCCTACGTGAAAATTATAAATAAATCATTTATCATTCATACAGTGCCTTGCATAGAAAAAAAAAATAACACTAAATATGACTGTCTCTAGTGCTGCTGCCGTTGCGCTCTGTATTTGCCCATGTCTTCAGATCGTACGCACATTACCTTAAAACAGTCGTCTCTAAACGGGTAAACATCATATTATCTGATGCACTTAAAACTTGTTTACAAACGGTAAACGTGATCTTTGTAGGAATTCTAGTTTTAATAGCTTACAAGTAGCAACATAATAATGAAAATTGAAAATGAAATGATTTATTTCACGTAGGACAACCTTTGCCACCTAAGATAAGTCGTAAGAAACTAATTGATTGATTGATTGATAAAATATACTATGAAACCGGTGAGTAGGTACTTAACAATAATCTTATTCACTACACTACGTTATAAATATATACTTGTGCAGCAACTAGGTTTATTTTTATCGGCAGACTCATCCATGAGTTTAGGTTTTTACCCGCGGACCCCTTCTGTTGAAAAGTAGACAAAAGTACTCCTTTATAGCCCTATACTTCATATCAATGGCCTACCTACACCAGACTGCGAAAGTCCTGTGAGAATCGGTTCAGCCGCTTCCAATACACACTGGCCCAGACTTACAGAGAGACATGACGAATGACATGATGAAACTGTTCGAGATTCTTCTTTTTCTACGGAACCCTTATAGCGGACCCATTGACTACAACAGCTAATGACCGCGGCCGTGTATTTTTTGTTTAAATCATGATTAATAGATATAAATATTATGTATTATTCATAGATTAGACCCTGACTATGAGCGTCTCTGTTGCCACAGCTCTGCGAATTGAATGCAAATGTCGCCTTGTTAAATCTGGGGCAAGATTCATTTCGGCTGAACACCCACTATCTACTATAAGCCGAACGATATTTTTTTCTGAGCCATAGACAGAGACAGAAACATCTATACTTACTTATATATGTGTAACGCATATTATAAAAGCGAAATTTTGGATGGATGTATGGATGGATGTTTGTTACTCAATCACGCCCACGCGCAAATTTGGCAAAGAGATTATAGCCTGGAATAAAACATAGGCTACTTTTTATCCCGGAAAATTAAAGAGTTCCCGCGGGAACCTTAAAACCTCAATCCACGCGGACGAAGTCGCGGGCATTAGCTAGTATATTAATATTTTAACAGATAGAATGAGAAAAGCTTCACCCATAAAAACACACAGTACAGGCTATTACTCTCTTAAAATTGATGAGATTTCCATGTTCTCTATTCAGTGGTGCCGCTTGGAGAAAACGAAAAAGCTTGAGTTACTTTACTACGTCATGTTTTGGCTTTGGCACTCGAGAGTCGAGCTTTAATAGTTACCAATGTGCATCTAGCCTTACGCATACAATTGCAATTGTTTTAAGTAACGGCACAGACGGGGTCCAACGATGAAGGTAACTTCATATTCCTGAGAAAAATACGATCAACTATAGCTGATAGGTACACGAGGAAAAATTACTTTATTCTGTTTAAGAGAAGGTCAACTTAGAAATAACAATAATATCTAAATAAAATTAGTACTAGACATAATGTTAAGCATCGAGTGATTGAAAGTAATTTTCCATCCCAAGCTCACCCATAGTCTGTTAGGCGTATGAAACACAGTTATATTAAACCCACACTCCTAATAGGTTTCAACATGGCCGCGCACCGGAACGCTTAATTGCTTGACGGCTCGTCATTACCTGTTGAAGAGTTCCACCCACCATCTCTGAAGATGTCCATATTTTGTAGTGTAAATTATTTTCACAACCCTTATTTTCTAAACGGATTCCGTAGTATTGTGTTTCCCTCACAGTAAATTCGTGAATCACCTATTCCTATTTTGCTCCTAATTGCCACTAAGATAAATCTTCGTAGTTCGTGGGGCCCGTAGGGTGTAAGTTAAAAAACAAGTGCCTTCAACAATAAAAAAGCAATTACGCACAAGAGAGTTTCAAGATCGCTTTTTTTATAGCAATTTTTCTGGCAATGAAAATTGAAGATTATTTTTTGCAGGTATTTTTTTACACTAGAAACTAAAACAACACGCCTGCTGATTTAAACATAGATAAGTATTAAACATAACGCATTGCTAAGATGTTCAAAGCTAATCGAAGCTATTTCTTCCTTTTGAACAGTTTAATTTTCCTTTTTTATGGTGGAATGGAACTCTAAATTAACATATATTATCAAGTATAATTTTATTAATAAAATACCTAATTATGTTATTATTCAAGAATTTCGTTCATCAGTGCGAACTATGATTTGTGTTCTCATCATAATAAAGATAATTATAAAATGTTGTACACAATACTTACCTTTATAGACACCTATACCAACGCACTATTACCTACCTAGTCTATGCCTATACAGCAAAGACTTCTCAATCCTAACGATGCCTCCATAAAAGCAAAAGGTCAAAGAAAATTATGAAATTAAAATTGCCTTAACATGCGGAAGTCCCGGGTTCGATCCCCGGCAGGGTTTGGAAATTTATAATTTCTGAATTTCCCTGGTCTGGCCTGGTGGGAGGCTTCGGCCGTGGCTAGTTACCACCCTGCCGGCATAGACGTGCCGCTAAGCGGTTTAGGTTTCCGGTACGATGCCGCGTAGAAACCGAAAAGGGGTATGGGTTTAACAAAACTGCTGTGCCCCTAACAGGTTAGCCCGCTACCATCTTAGACTGCATCATCACTTACCATCAGGTGAGAGCGCAGTCAAGGGCTAACTTGTAGTGGATAAAAAATAAATAATTCAACATTCCAATATAGCAAAAGGTTTATTACGTGGGCTACAAATAAATTATTATATATCTTAAAGAATAAATAGGTACCTATTTACAATGTCTTTTTTGTTGATAATTAAACTCATTAATCAATAATCAGTCATCATCGGTCACCAGAGAGAATTAATTTCTCCAGCAAATAAGGATTTGGTAAGTCGTACGCCACATAATTTGATGTTTCTGGATCTGCATCATCTTCATGAGTATTTCCACTTCCACTTTTAGTGAATTCAAAAACACCGTCAAATATTAAACGGAATATATCAGCAATCGTGTACATTCCAAGATTCTTCAAGAATCTTACCTTGCAATCGTGAATGATTGTTATTACATATTTAAAAGCTTGAATGCCCAGATCAATTACAATATCTCTTATTTGTGACTTCAGAAAAGTTATTATGGGCTCGAGGTTTCCGAGAGAGTTTGTTATCAAAGACTTCAGTCCTAGTTGAATGGAATCAGCACTCAATGACCGCACTTCTCTATTTGTTCCTGTTTCTTCTGCATGGGCGTATGCGATTAGGATATTTAACACGAATATCGTTATTAGTCGATGCATCTGTAACAAAACCAAGTATCAGTAAAATGGGTAAAAAATTAAGCATATTTTTATTTTTTTACCCAAATACGATACGTTTCTAAAAACTAGTGCGATAATAGGTATTATGAAATGAATAATATGGTTATTATATTATTAGTATTGTTCATGGAAATAATAATTATCAGAAATTTTATTACGAATACAGTAAGTAAGCAAGTAGTTATTAAAAAAAATACTCGTAAATTTTTTCAACATAGGTAAGTACATACTTAGTATCCGTGAACACCAAAATAAGTTTATTAATATAATGCAAGGTAGTATAGGTAATCCTAACACATTTTATTATTATAATTTAAAAAACAATGGCGGCCTTCACTTTCATTCAAGCCAAACTAATGAAAAAGTTTAATGATTATAATTTATATTTTAAAAAACAGGATAAAAAACTCAAGAAATCAACAAATGCTAAATTTAATACATAACTTTATTGAACACTATGCCTACTTACCATTTATTGTTAGATAGACAGTATTCCTCAATATCACACTGCTGAATGCTGACACTAAAGTTATGAGAACAAGCTTAAGAAGCTACTAAGCATTTTATACAGATTTACGCAATTTATTAATCTTCTACATTAACTAATAAGTTGTAATTACCCATTTCTCACAACTTGGTTTAACTAAATTAGTTATTGATTTTATCAGTAATTGTGACTCAGTTTCGGTAGGTAGATCAGTAGGTAACTACTACAAATTAATATTAGGTACCATACTGCCACTGTACGTAGCTTTACTAAGAAGCGGAAGTACCTACTAGTCAATTAAATATAATATGTTATGGCATATCTACTTATTTTAAATTTGATCTAATTTATTTATTTTGTCACTATCCCGAACCTACCCAAGTTTATACATCTTTTCTCTAAATTACACATAATTTATTCTAAATGCATTCTTTAGGATTCATTATTATGTCAGTAATTTGGAACCAATAGACTCAAGTTACCCAGTGTAAAAACAGTGGTTACGGGAATTTATTTTTAATTTTGTTCGCCGATCCGGAGTGATGCAGTCCGGGAGAATCCATTCGGCAATTGATTTTTATTATTAAATGATTTACGATTTTACTTCTGGAATCCAAATAATTTTAGATTGCCATATTTTGAATGGTTGTTGGATAGAGAAGATCATAAAATTGGAATGCCATAAAAATTTGTTCCAGAAATCGACTGCGTTAACTTCAAAAAATGTACCTATTGAATTCCCGGTGAACGTGTGTCTAACCACAGAATAGGTAATATGGTACGTTAGTATAAGTAAGTAGAGCTGTTGCCCGCGACTTTAACATATAGAAACAACACCCTGTCTTTACATGATTTCCGCATGAAAACATCTGCAAACTATGTAGGTAGGTACTATAAGCGTGTAATGTTTTTAGAAAGGGCCTTTATATGTGCGCATCATTATAACCCCAAGAAAACTCCTACCATTCTGTGATTCATGGAAAGGGGTCACGACCCTCAGTAATGAGGAATACACAATAGAACCCTCAATAAGGAGGATTCACAAAATAGAACCAAAGCAAACCTACGCAAATAAGTTAAATATAGGAACTAGGCGTTGGGATACGGCGCATTGACCTAGTGTTGCTATTTTGTATCTGAGGACTAATGTAGACAGCATTCAAGTTCAGAATTTAGCAAACTTACTGCCGCACAGGTTTCGCTTACTTAATAATTTCTTAGGGAACTTCTTAGTAAATAAACATTGTTTCTAATCTATACTTCTATATCTATACTAATATTATAAATGCGAAAGTTTGGATGGATGTGTGGATGTATGGATGTTTGTTACTCAATCACGCCCCAACGGCTGAATGGATCTGGCTGAAATTTGGCACAGAGATATATATTATAGTCTAGAATAGCACATAGGCTATTTTTATCCCGAAAAATTAAAGAGTTCCCGCGCGAACCAAAAAACCCCAAACCATGCAGACGAAGTCGCGGGCATTCGCTAGTAGTAGCATAATATTCTGTGGAATAGGTTTATACCAACGACCTCAATTTACATAGACGGGCCCTGTCAAACAAAGAATGTGGACCTATTTTGCTAATGCTATCTAGTCTGCAAAGCGGGACAGCGCTATGGTGGGGACAAGGACAGGACTATACAGGTTAGGAGCGTGCTCTAAAGGTTGGACGCCCAATATTTTTCTTTGAAAGCGCCCATCTAGTACCTACATATATATCGATGGTTTATACTTAGAGAGTAATGATTAAACGACTCTGAGTGTGGCAGTCAATCATTAGGTATTTTGATGCAAAACCTTTATTTTAGTCTATTTAGGATTTTATATAGAATTATAATTATAACCTATATGATAATAATAATATTCGCCTGCAAACTTTAAACGAGCAATAAATTGTATTCCAAGTTTTGTTTGCTTTAAATATGTGAACAATCTATCATAATTATGTCATAACTACATCTGCAATCATTTGCTTAAAAAATATGCTACTTCTAACTAAGAGTAAGCAAAATAGTATATTTTTCCAGTTTTTTGTGATTACACTAATTATTTGCTAATATATCTATTTTTACGCTAAGCAAAATGCGCCGCCTAAGTACTGAGAATTTATTTCGTGCTACACTTTCACGGGCCCGGGCATGGATTTTGATGAAATTTGGTAAAGAGGTAGATTACATCCCAGGGAAGTACTTTTTATAACGGAAAATTGAAGAGTTCCCGCGGGCATAAAAAAACTTTAATCCTCGCGAACGAAGTCGTGGGCATCATCTAGAATAATCAAAATAATGAAAATATTAAATGTAAAAAATATTCATCAGAACTTTAATCTAGAGATAAGTTATATTGTATACTATCTCTAAATTATAATTGTATGTATTTTTTAAATAATTATTTAGAAACCATTGAATGTTAAGCAATAGCGTTAAGTAGTCATTAGAGCACCATTGTCACGTATTAAAGCAGATTCATTGTTCCGTGATTGTCACTGCCACTGATTGACATAATAATATGTGTGTTGTTTTGTTTTAACGACCGGACACATTGATGTATAATTTTAGTGTACTCACTAATCGTTCTATTTCGATGACCGGACCGCTTAAAATTAAAAGTGGTAAAAACGCTCACCAAATTGAAGGCTGTCCCTGTCCCTGGGAAGGAGTGAGGTTCCCTGACACTCTATTAGGGGTTGGTTTTAGAGTACGTTTTTTTAACGGTTTTACGGTAATGAGTTGGGGAAGACTTGTGCGCTAGTTTGATCCCGGAAACACTGCACAATTAAAATAAATTTTGTTAGTACTATAGTACCAATTACTATTTTATGAAGCGGTCCTATTATCGGTATTATATTATGAGGTTATCCAGTAAACCCATTAAATACGTATCGCGCAGGTATAGAAAGCCACATCCGTTGCTTTGAATGGGTTGAAGAAATACTTCAGATATTATTGAGACTTGAGATCTTATTTTTTATAATTTAGATGCACATTTTACTATTTCATATTATACCTATTCTGTGATTTAACATCATAATGATAGAAATATGAATGCTACCTTAGCAGTATTTTTTCTTTGCACATTATGGTATAACAGAAAACAAATTGTAATTGGTAGGTAAAAATTAAAATATTTTGTATATAATAGGTATGTACAGTGACATTTGTCTTATTAACATAACAATACCATTTAAAATATCACCAATACAGTGACATGACTAGAATAAATATACCAACAAACTCATGTATATGTCACCGTAAGATTGTAAAAATCGTTAGAATATAATCTAACTCACGAAATTGCAAACTGTCGAAAGATTACAATTTAACGCATTATTTTTCGGTAGATTGTAATCTGTTAGGTATATTAACCCGATAGAACCTAACCTAAGGCCGGGCACTACCTGATTGTTTATGTCGAACCCTAACCTAACCTAACCTACAAGAAACAGACAAGAAAACGTAAATACAATGAATATTTCAAATTCATTCGGTTCACAATCTTTCGACTGTTTATAATTTCGCGAGTTAGATTATAATCTAACGGTTTTTACAATCTTACGCTGACATATATAATCATGAACACACTCTATCGTCGTCCAACAAAAAGTTGTCAGCCCCATCAGTCCAATTTGTAAGAAAAACACCGATTAAGTGCGATTGAGACTCACCCACCACGGTATTCGTCATTCGTAGCACATACACTTGAACAATATTTTTTCAAGTACTTAATTGTTTGGTCAAATTAATTAATTTAAATCCCTTTTATTCATTACTTTTTATTCATTTTTATTTATTTTAATTTAAATTAGAGGCTTCGTTTAATTTTTTTGTTGCTTCAAGTATCAACTCATTTAATATTAAGGGGCCTTTTCAACTCACTTTATCTAGTTACAAACACATTTATTTAATACCATATACATTTTAAAATTTGACACCCCCATTTCAGACATTCAGCAATATAAGATAATAATAATTAGTTATAGCTGGTGACAAAAACTTGTTCACAGTCCAAGATTAATTTCTACTTACGCTACGGCGTAATGGTGGTAATTCTCTCAACCAAGTAGAGCTTCATTGCTCTCATCTATCGGTTTTTGGTTATCTATCTCTTTATCGAACTAGTGTAGATAGGTAATCAGTTCTATATAATATTAATGTTGAACTTTGACTAAACAGAAGAAGCTGCACGTATCCTGTCCACTTCCTGGTGTTGTACCACCAAACTATCTCTAGCGGCCAGAGAGTCTCTTTCGGGCTGCCCATATGCCTAAGGACAAGTACGAAGTGGGCAACTTTCATCTTTTTAACGTTCCTCTTCCTTCTTCGGAGTAGGAAGACACCGTCATTTTTGGCCTCGGTAGAGTAAAAGCTGCAAAACAAATAGTCGCAAGTCTGATTTTACTCTACGATATTAATTATTTATATGAAGTGGCAAGGAGTGACTATAGTGACAATGTATAGGCGACAATATTATCTTTAATGCTCAGTTAAATCAAAAATGCCATAATCCATAAATGCAGCCAGTTACCAGAATAAGCGGTGAATAAGTGGTTTACATGTCAGCACCTATTCGGTGGGTCGGGGTTTGATCCTCGGGCTGAACTCTTCTGCTGAAATATAAGTTATGTTTTTAAAGGTGTGAAGTCGACCCTCTAATTCAGACAGTAGACCTGTGCTCAGAAGCAATGGCTGGCGATGGGTTGAAATGATGAGGATGATGATGACAACAATTCCAATTATCTACACCTACTAATATTATAAATGCGAAAGTGTATTTGTCTGTCTATCTGCTACGCTTCCACGGCCCGTCTGCTTAAACAATTTTGAGGAAATTTGGTATAGGGATAGGGTGAATTCCGGGGAAGGACATAGGCTACTTTTATCCCAGAAAATTAAGTAGTTTCCGCGGGAATAAAAACAGCTTATTCGACTTTTATCGACTGTGATTGCGGTTTCTGTGGTCAAAAAGAGGTTAAACTACTATTAGTCGTTAGTCTAATCGCTCACGATTATATACTACTATATAGTGACAAAAAGAGTGACTACGTTGACAATGTGATAATAGTGACACTAAATTAGTCTTTAATGCACGCAGTTACAACAATTGCAATTATCGCGATGTGATATGACTGTGTTGCCTGCCGGGTTTATGCGCTTTATCATCATAATTATTTTGATCATTTAAATTTTCAACCCATTACCGGCTCACGTCGAGGAGACTCGTGCTCCTAAGCGAATGAGAAGAGTTTAAGTAGTCCACCGCGCTGGCCAACTGCAGATTGACACACCTTCGAGAGCATTATGTAGAACTCTCGGGTGTGCAAGATTTCTAACGATGTTTTCCTTCACCGTTCGAAGCAAGTGATATTTCATTTCTTGAAAGCTACGAAAAGCTAGAGGTGCGTGCCCGATGTTCGAACCCGCGACCCGATACAGGAGGTTTGATGTCTATACCACTATTCTATCACCGCTGTCGTTGATAGCACCGCTACGCATTGCGGTTGATGTGGTCAAAAAGATGTAAAACAAATAGTCGCTAGTGTGATCTAATCGCTCACGATTATTTACTCCATGAAGTGGCAATGAGCGAGGCCGCGTAAACTGTTGTCGTCTGCGCCTGAGTTGCCTTTGCCTTCAGCCGCTGCAACGGACAGTTCGTAGCGATCCGGACTCGGGTGCTACACGCGTACACATTACTACGAGTAAACAACGTAACATGCGCTGAAAATTTACGTGCACGATTTTTAAAGGGATTCGGTTTGAGTTTTGTGATCATCATAAATGGGTGACGTTAATAAATTGAACACTTTGCCGGATCTGATGAGAAAGTGCTTTAAAATGGGACTATTCAAAAGTGAGTATAATTCATATGTTTTTTTCCGCTTAATTGCATTTAAAAAGATGTGAATTTATCCTTTACAATATGGCAGTTCTAGAAATTACTAAAACGCAACACATATCCATCCAAACTTTCGCATTTATATACCTAATATTAAGTATTAAGTATAGATTCTAGAAGAATAATTAGAATACGCAAACTAACTATCGGTTAATAAGGTAATATTAGCTACTACCTTACGACTTAAAGTCGTTAAAATTATAGGTAGGTAGGTATAGGTATTATCTGCGCACGCGTGTAAGTTTTCAAGTTGAAAACGTTACTATCAATCTAATAATCAGGGATCTTTTGGGATAGTATTGCGGTGGTCTCTGACCATTCCCTTAGATCTCGGTACGGCTCTTATCATCGTAAAGATTCATTAGTCATTACAACGATCAGCTGATGTTAATACTATAATCGGTACCGATGGCTCCTTACTCTTTGAGGCTGAATATCGCACTTTCAAAGTAATTTAATCGGAAAACCGACACGGGTCAAAGTTGCTTGTTCTTAAACGGCTGATTACGATATGTCGCAACTAGACCGTAACCTCGGTAATCGGTATAATAATAACCCATATACTTTCTTGTAGTAACTAGATGAAGCCAGCGACTTTGTTCGTGTGTATTTTTTATCTACTGCAAGTTGGCCCTTGATATTTTCACATGCGCATTGATGTTGCAGTCAAAGATTTTAGCAGGCTAACCTGTTAACGATAGACAGTTATATTAAACACATAACCCCAATCGGTTTCTATGCACGGCATCACACTGGAACGCTAAATTGCTTGGCGGCACATCTTTGCCGATAGGGTGATAACTAGCCACAGCCGAAGCCTCCAGCAACAAGAGCAGGCCAGAGAAAATTCTGCCGGGGTTCAAACTCGGGATCCCCCCGCGTATAAAACAACTGTGCTCACCACTGCGCCTGGGAGGTCGTTAAAGTTTGTAGGTAATCCCGTGGGAGCTCTTTGATTTTCTGGAATAAAAAGGACCTGAACGGGATAAAAAGACCTATGTCTGCCTATATCACACTCCAGATTATTGCAGCATGAATGAAGGACAAACTAACAAACATACACACTTTCGCATTTATAAAATGGGTAGTGATCTGGTATTGACGATATCTGTGTCACATGGTTGCTTGCCTTACTTATATTATCCTCTTCCGGGTCGTGCGCGTTGAAATGGAAAAATCACGGTCTCTTTCTATCAAATGAAATCATTTAAATACATATACTAATATTATAAATGCGAAAGTTTGGATGGATGGATGGATGTTTGTTACTCAATCACGCTAGAACGGTTGAAGGAGTCTGGATGAAATTTGGCACAGAGATAACGTACTCGTATAGTCTGAAATAACACATAGCCTACTTTTCATCCCAGAAAATTAAAGAGTTCACGCGGGAACCGGAACAGTCCAAGTCACAGGCATCAGCTAATTTTCGATACAATATTAAGATATTAATACAGGTAAGAACTTTTCAAATGGATTACAATTTAACGTCAACTTAAAACGAATGCTACGATGCAGTACGATGCTCTTTCTAGTCCTTACAGCAATTAAGCATGTATGATAGTGTCAACTATCTGTAAATGATAGGAGCTATAGGCTATAAATAGTTGACATAATACCTATATTTTTTATGTATATCGAGAAAAAATAAAGTTATAACCTTTATTATTATTGATACTACTCATGATATTATATTACTTCATAAATAAATATTCAGATCAAAGCCAATTTAGAAAATATTATAAACTAGATGATGCCCGCGACTTCGTTCGGAATCAATCCCTTCAATTTACCGACATAAAAAGTGGCCTATGTCCTTCCCGGTGATGTAATCTCTGTACCAAATTTAATCTGTAGTTGGGCCGTGAAAGCGTAGCAGACAGACACACTTTCGCATTTATAATATTAATATGGATTTAAAAATTAGCCGTGCCATGTATTGGTATAGGGACCACCCAAAGGGGACATAGATCTTTGTGACTCCTGGCCCCACCGGCGTGCCCCACTAGTCGGGCGAGGGGGTATTCCTATTCACCCCTGGCCCACAGTCACTGCGTTATGGTTGAAATTCCTTTAAAATAAAGGTCCAACTCCTAACATAATATAATATAGGTATTCGGAAAAGCCTTCGGGTGAAACGAAAATGAAGTTTACGGCAACATAGATAGATGTTTCACGCGTCCTTAAGTGTTGCAAATGGTATACTTGATGAGCACAGACTATAAAACGTGACCAGAAAAACCATTTCATATACATTTCAATAAATATAAATCACGTTTCACAAGAACAAGATATTTTGATAAAAATTACCATTATAATTTGCTAGGAAAAATATGATTGTATACTTGACTCGCACTTGAGGCCTTGAAAAATTATATTCTGGAAATTCTACATTGATTAAAAGTTAAATAAATCAAATCCGAATCTCTTTTTAAGCAACCTGTGGTGGTGGTGGTGGTGGTGGTGGACCAGGATGCCCGCAATTTCATCCGCGTGGTTTTACATAATGCAGTGAAAAGTCTTAGATTTTCCGGGATAAACGTTTAATCTACCTATGTCAGTTTCGAGGATGCAATCGGTCGTGAAAAGGTAACAGACAGACACACACTTTCGCACTTATAATTTTAATACGGATCAATAGATTTGGCTGTTTATCTTTTGTCAGTGATTTTTTAATTAAGTATGTTATTGTGTTACGCACAGTAGCAAGACATACTTATTTGAATCAAAGGAAATAATATAAATTCAAGCGGCACACCTATTAACCTAAAGATTTACTAGCTAATCATTTAACTGTCTTACAAGTCAGGAAATCATTTATGTTTAATTAAACTGAACTACAAACTGTTGACCATCAATTTTTTTCTCAGTTTGTTTCATTAACTTTCGTTGTCACAAAGGAGCAATTAAAGTAAAAAAAATACTACATACACGAGCACAGCAATGCAAAAACTTCATCAATTAGGTGCTGAGTCTAGGTTGCATAGCTTACCTTCCCCGGTTTCGCTCGGGTATGTCTATTTTTTACCTTTGTGTTTGCTCCTGTGACAAAAGTCAAAACGTATTCTGATATAGAGATTCTTAGTTCTTAAGCATATTAAGCTATAGTAGTGTAAATTTATTCAAATACAAGCCAGGTATAGAAAGGTGAAGGTAAGCTTCGAGGTAAGGCGAGTACCTGTCATAATTTCTGTATAAAGCCGTACCAAAAATATATTAATAATATAGGTCACCGTCGGTTGCTAAGATAATAATATTAAAACTTTTATTACCTATTATAACCTGTTCGAAAACAAACTTAGAACTAACTTATTTTCAAATTGCTTATAATATCCCTCTCAAGTATATTATGTTTCAAGTCTACTACAGGAAATCGTAAATAATTTGAGTGTCTCTCAAATTGTGCATCCTCATTTATTAATTTCTTCCGGTCTTAATAATTGAGTAGATTTGCGCTTAACTCTTACGTGTCTGCCCTTTACATTGGCTCTAATACAAGTATTGAGGACAGCTATCATTATTTTCCTTCCTCAACTTCAGAATTAGAAAAACTACATATAATGTAATTTGCATAGATATAAAAGTAGAGTCGAATAATATATATGTTGATCATCTAAAAATATGAAAACCTGAGTAAGCAATCAGTTCATGCAACAAAATTTTTAGTACTATAAATGTTTTATCATCATGATCATCTAATATCATATCAAAGCGAATTAAGTATGTTTGTTTGAGGCAGACTCTTCTTTAAACAAATCCTTCGGAACCCTATGCTTCAACTGACCCTATAGTTAGTCAGGATGATCTTTTTATCTCAATCAAAATAATTTACCTATTTACGCCTTATTTCACTTATCGCATATATTTTTTAGGTTATGCTAATAAATTAAAAACAAAATCAATTTAGTTAAAGTGAATGAACTAGAAGTTTAATTCGCTATAATCCGCTACAGTAGACAAATCTGTGTGGTACAGGGCGTGTCTTTCACCTGCAGCATGCGACACCCACCACCCAGCAATTCGCACAGGCACAACACCACACAAATCCTCCAAATCACTCTCAACGTACGTTTCACTCCGACGCCGGAGCATCTTCAGGAGATTTTGACTCTGGGTGGGTCTCGCATGCTACAGGTGAAAGACACGCACTGTACCACACAGATTTGTCTACTGTTGCGGATTATAGCGAATTAAACTTCCAGTTCATTCACTATCATGGACTTCCGCAAAGTAACGCCTGCTTTTTTCAATATTCAAAATTTAGTTAAATATTTTTACAAGCAAGCATTAATTATAGGAACTCGCGAGGCGTGAATTAAAACTACTACCTACTCTTGCGTTTGTATCTTTTGAGTACATTCAACTCGAAATTCGGAAGCTATTCGTATATTGAATTATTTTTAATGTTACTGGTAGCACACAATTTTATTGCAAAAACACAGAACATATTAATCATTACATAGATATTCAAACAAGAAAAGAAAAAATTGTAGTAAGATGTATCAATTCCAATAATTTACGCCGTGAACAATTTTTTTAATTCTTCTACGGGAAAGAGAATTGATGTGTGTAAAGAACTACATTTAACTAAGTGTAGAATGTGATCTTTAGCGATTCCCAAGATTATAATCAGGTTTAAACTACTTTGAACTTGTTTGAAAACCAAATATGAAACAAGCAAAACAATATTATAGATACAGTTGACGCCTTAGTACCTAGGTCTAGGCTAGTTCATTAGCCACTGCATACAATATACAGTGAAAATGCCTATTTGTCAGTTGATTTCTTTGAAATAGGGAGGGATTTTACAATCAGGGTATTGCTTGATGCATATGCATCAATGGCAGTCAACAATCTATTTTTTTAAAAAACTTCTCGTTTTGCATTCGCTAGGACGGCTGTCTATACTCTATTATTCTGGTTAAAATCAAAATTCAAACATTACATTTTACGCTTGATTGTTTTATTATTCTTAATATTTTTAAGAGGTAATTTAATACAGTCAGGTTCCTTTTGTAAGTTATTTCAATTGTTCCATTACATTTTATTAATACCAAAATGTGTCTACATTTTGGTATTATATGATGTAGTTAGTAGTAGAATGTATGTTATCACATTAGTAATAACAAATTTTCAAGTGCTTCTACTGTGGACTACATAACGAGTAAATAGGTATGACTATTCAGAATATGAAGGCTCTCCCGTAGGCAATGCGTATTGGAAGTCAAGAATAAGATGGTTTAAACCCAAAGTATTTACTATTTACCTTTCGCACGTACTTACCTACAATATAATAGAGTGGTAATTGGTAGTTTATTTCGTTTGAATGATTGGAGGTCAGTAAACTTCTCAATAAAGTTATCTAGATGATGCCCATGAATTCGTTTAAATGCACTCGGAATTTGAGCTTTTTGAAATCCCATTGGGATTCTGATTGTCCGGGATAAATGTAACACAATATGGGCTGTGACGGGGTAAACAGACGGACGGACAGACAGACGGACAGACAGACGGACATACTTTCACATTTATAATACTAGATACGACGACTTTGTCCGCGTTGGTTAAGGTTTTTCTATTCTCGCAGGAACTTCTTAATTTTTCGGTATATAAAATAAATAATGTCCTTCCTCGGAATCCAACCTATCTCTATACCAAATTTCATCAGAATCGGTTCAAAAGATGGGCCCTGAAAGCGTAGCAGACAGACTGTATTAGTATGGATTATTTAATATGGATTCTGTTGATAAGATATTATCATAAATTAATTTTAAATTCGGAAGTAAGTACAAACGACCTTTTAAATGACTGAAATCATTGTACATGGTATATATTTTAATATATTCTGTATATGTTCACTCATTATTTAAGCTGTTTAAGTTAATATTGAATTGAAATATACTTGATCTTTCAGACTTAAATATTAAATTTTTTGACCTCCAGCGGGCGGTTTTTTCGGAGCGAAGTTTCTTAAAAGACAAAGGAAGTAGGTTCCATGGTCGTCTAAAAATTCAAATTACCTACCATAAACAGTATGGGCCATACAAAGATCGGTGCAGGTGTTTTACTTCCGTAACCAAAAATATTGAAACAGACACCCATATTAAGAGAAACTTCCGAGTTCCAGTTTTAAATATCTAGACAAGTCTCATATTCAACAATAAATATATTTCTAAGTAAGTATGACTATGACGTATTTTATATTTTTCCGACCGCTTGATTTAAAGAATTCTCTTTAAAAAAACCTACTTGCTTATCCTATTCTTCTCTTTATTCGCTTATATATGTTACACAATAATTATCCAATAAAATATGTCTCAATCTATATTTTCTCGTACTTACTTGGATTAGACTAGCAATTCAATCCTCATTTATATACTCGTAAGTGAGATAAAACTCATGGATTCATTATCAGTAGGTATATCAATAATTTTACGACCAATGGATGTCGGAAGAATAAATAGGTAGATAAAATAAAAAAATATTAAACTATGTTAAACATGTAAAAAGAAACTTCTAAATAAAGATGAGGTAATCCATAACGGTACTTAATATCATGAATGAATGTTTATTAATTTATCGCCGTACGTTGTAATTAAATGCTACAATGTCCTAAGAAAACAGCTAAATTGATCTTCAGCTGCAATTTTGATCATTCATATCATCTAACGGTTTTCACAATCTTACGGTGACATATATAATGTCACCGTAAGATTGTGAAAACTGTTAGACTGTAATCTATCTAGCGAGATTGTAAACTGTCGAAAGATTACAATTTAACGCATTATTTTTCGGTAGATTGTAATCTGTTAGGTATATTAACCCGATAGAACCTAAAAAATAGAAAAAAAAAATCTTTTTGTGTCGAACCTTAAAATCTAACCTACAAGAAAGAGAAAGGAAAACTTAATTAAGTACAATGAATAAGTATTTAAAAAATTTATACCCAGAATATTAAACGGTTCACTGACGGTTTTGACCACTATTGTGGATTAAAAGCGAAAAAAGATTCAGACTATGCTGCCCTCATAGATTTATATTGGTTTTCGCTTCGCTTCAACCGAAGCGAAAACCAAAATAAATCTATGGCTGCCCTTATGATTTCTGAGAAGCGTGACATCTTCCACCTCTGAAGGCATTCTTGCAGTTGAAAATGTCAGTCGCACTTACCATATTTTTTCGAGATATTTAAACGGCTTCGTTGCTACGAAGCCGAAATATGTCTGTAACGAAGCACTGGCACTGCTGTGCCAGTGCTTCGTTACAGACATATTTTGTATCCAAATCAGAGTGATTTACTAATCAGATCAATCTACAGATATTATAATATTATAAATGCGATAGTTTGGATGGATGGATGTTTGTTACTCAATCACAGCAGAACGGATTGAATGAAATTTAGCCCAGAGATAGTTTATAGTCTGGAATAACACACCGGGTTTTTATCTCGGAAAATGGAAAGAACCAAAAATCTTTGATCCACGCGGACGATGTCGCCGGCATCAGCTAGTAAAACAATAAAAACAGCCCTCTGGGGCTCCTATTTAACGTAAATCTGATTAAGTAATAGATAGAAATGTGTAAGATACATTAGATAACCTTATTATCTAACGGTAAATATCAAGCCTTAATAAAAATAATAATTAATTATTGTTTTACCTACTCGTAACTAAAACTGGTGAGTGATGCATAAATCTACTAAATAGGCGCGTACCTATTATAGGCGACAATATTGTTCTGCGAAGAGGCAGATGATGGATTGGTCTTAAATTTGGCTTTATTGCCCGTCCAAATGTGGGCTAGGATAATAAACAAATGGTTGAAACCGGGCTAATACTTGCTGCACTAGCAGAAATTGTTATAGACAGCTTCCGGATCATTTGATCAGTTTGCTCAAAGGTAAGTTTGCTGTTTATTTCCATGGGTGACTTTTTATGCGGACGTTTGTACCTGAGATATTTAATCAGTGCAAATAAGGGCGAGTTAACTACATTATTAATTTTTGTGAATCAAAAATCCAATTTTAAATTCCATAATAACTGCTTTTTAGAAGGTTCTACAGCTCAATGTTTCGCATAAGAACGATGATCATGCAGAAGTATGAACTGTGCTGCAGTTACCTGAAATTAGAAATTAAAACTTTTAAGTAGAAATTAAAACATGTAACTTGTAACTACTAAGTGGACTTAGTAGAGTAGAGTAGTCGCTTGTGGGAGGCTTCGGCCATTGCTTGGTACCACCCTAACGGCAAAACCGTCCGCAAAGCGATTTAGCGTTCCGGTACAATACCGAGTAGAAAGCGATTAAGGATATGCGTTTAATTTAACTGCCAGAGTAACTGCCTAACAGTTTAGCTCGCTACTATCTTAGACTGCATCATCACTTAAGTACCATCAGGTGAGATCGCAGTCAAGGGCTAGCTTTAGTGGACAAAAAGTGAAGTAGGTATTAACTCTTGTATGCTCGGCGTAACTATTACCTGGACAGTGTTCTAGTTTACTTTATAAAATTGTCGCCAAGTAGGTATAAATTAACAAAACTATCGACAATGATTTAAATAACTAAAAGATTACTAGGTAATGAGCAAAATTTTCCGATTTTCATGATGTCCTTTTTACCTTAGCACAAGCATAAATTAGCATAAAACAATGTTATGCGTATATACTAGTTTAGTATATCTGTCACCGTAAGAGTGTAAAAACCGTTAGATTATAATCGAACTCGCGATATTGTAAACTGTCGACAGATTGTGAACCGTTCAATGTTCTGAGTGTCAATTTTTGAAATATTTATTGTATTTACGTTTTCTTGTGTCTTTCTTGTAGGTTAGGTTAGGGTTCGACATATATAATCAGGTAGTGCCCAGCCGCAGGCCGGGCACTTAGGTTCTATCGGGTTAATATACCTTACAGATTACAATCTACCGAAAAATAATGCGTTAAATTGTAATCTTTCGACAGTTTCCAATTTCGCGAGTTAGATTATAATCTAACGATGTTTACAATCTTACAGTGACATATCCATATTAGCAACTGAATAGTTTTTATTATGTGTGGGCTCACAATTACTTACATAATTACTTACATAGTAGAATTATTGCCCACTTACAACTCTACAATCCAATTATTAACTCTCACAATAAAAAGAACAATCCTGACTACTCATCAATCTCAAGGACCTTCAACGCTGTGAAATGAAATGTGGGTATGTATAAGGAAATAAATCCGGATTCACGATCGCTAGTAGTTAGTACCTATTGCACTGCTGGGCACAGGCCTCCACTATCATAGAAGAGTGGGAATTATAACTTAGACCCACCACGCTGCTCCAATGCGGGTTGGCGGGCTTTGACGGCTATTATCATGTTAGTGATAATAACCGAGACCGACAGCTTAACGTGCTCTCCGTAGCACGGGCACGTGAAACACCGCCAACTTAGGAGTTAGGCTCCGGGCTAGTACTGAGAATTTCTAGTCAGAAAAACCCAATACTTAATTGTGGTCTGACCCAGGACTCGAACCCGGGACCTCGTCAACTGCAGTCGAATATACCAACCACTAGGCCAACGAGACAGTCTAGTAGATACCTATTATATAAATGCAAATGTGTTTTAACATTCGTTTAACCGAGTTAGACGAAATTTGGCTAGAGATAGCTTGCATTCTCGGAATGGACATAGGATTCTTTTATCCCGGAAAATCATAAGAGTCCCACGGGAATTAAAGAACTAAATCCACACGGACGAAGTCGTGAGTAGGTACAATTTAAAAGTACTATAATACATGGGGCCTTAGCCCTTACGTGCTTGTAATAACTTTAAAATGAAAAAACTCAATTACATCTTACCTCACAATTGCAAGTACTTACGATAATTTTGTAGTAGTAGAGCGCATATCCGTTTATCAGGTAACTACTTATTGTTCATTGCAATTTTAAGTAGATAGGTGCCTACTTTAACGGTAGAGGATATATTTGCATAAATTTTTCACAACCTTTAATAAACAAAACTGTAATTTATTAATAGAGGAGGTAATTATTTACCAATTTGTTAAAGTAGTCGTACCTATCATAGCCAGTTCGATAATTTTAAGTTTTGTGAATTCCAATCTAATATAATACTCACTCTGAAACTAAGTTTTTGTCGAAATTATTACGTCAAACAAAGATAACGTTTATCAATTATAACATATTACATAGTTGTGTTAACAAAGTTCTACAAAGATATATTTTATAAAACCAAAAATCATAAAATGTATCTACAAAGCATGTCGGTTAAGAAACTAGCCATTTTCAGTATTACAAAAGTAACCCTGACCGGCCATATCACGCTACAGTATACCTAGATCTAAAATCTAAATCTATCAGCAGATCCCGAGTTTGCAATGCAGATTGCAATTCCAACATGAATAGGAATGCAGACAGATAGCATAGGAATCCTATGAACCCTTTGATTTTCAGAGATAAAAAGTAGCTCATAGAAAGTGGCGTGCATGCCGCTATCGGCATCAAGCAATGCTTACCCTTGTTGAAATGCTCCGTGACAGAAAATAGGCACGCCTAACCCTGAAATAACTAATGAAAACCCCTGAATTTGATCCCTAAGCAGGCCTACGTATACATTCCTATAATAGCTATCCCCGGGATACACACTATATCTGATTCTAATTTCCTCCAAATCCGTTTGAGATATTATGGGCCGTGAATAGGTAAAAAGTAACAGTAAGTAGTTAACTACAGTGTAACGATTGCAATCACCTTTAGCCTAATGGGGCTCAAAGTAGTCAACATTTTAAATTCTTAGCTGCAAAGCTGTTATTTTTGCTTTACTCCGGATAACCTTTATAATCTCAGTCTAATACCGCGTTATCTATAACGTAGCAAAACAGTTAATTTAGCGCGCAATAACCTATGCCCATGAGATAGATAGCTCGAGTGCTGAATCGGTGTTATTGACTGTTCCGATAAGTGAGATGCTTACCGTAGTATCGTTCTCTTTCTCTCCGCGTTGTATTTCTCATCGGTGAGGATCTACAACATTTCAATTTTCATACCATCGCGGACTCACTACAGAGATGACGATTCTCGCTCTGTAGACTACGAAGGGTTTGGCCACAGTCGACCACGCTGGGTAAGTGCAGACATACGCAACTAGAACATTAGGTCTCGAGCCACGTCACATTTCTACCTAGTTCTGTTAGAAGCCTTTGTTTTAAACTGAAAACGGGTTTTAAATTGTAACTCAACTACCTAGGTATCCATGCTGATCTTCAAAGCAGCAACCGGGAAGGGAACCAAAAATAATAATAACTTACCGTAACGCACCACCATTAATTAATAGTGAGAGGTCAATTTAATATGCATAGAAAACATCTTTGCCTTTTATGTAGCTAGATTCAATAACGCTCTGAAGACATTTCCTTTCAAATTGAAGACGACATTAGTTTAATCTATATAATTTTATGGTATGTATGTAGTTATATTTATGTATGTATATGTCACCGTAAGATTGTAAAAACCGTTAGATTCTAATCTAACTCGCGAAATTCTAAACTGTCGAAAGATTGTAAGCTGTTCAATGTTCTGAGTGTCAATTTTTGAAATATTTATTGTATTTACGTTTTCTTGTGTCTTTCTTGTAGGTTAGGTTAGGGTTCGACATATATATTCAGGTAGTGCCCAGCCGCAGGCCGGGCACTTAGGTTCTATCGGGTTAATATACCTTACAGATTACAATCTACCGAAAAATAATGCGTTAAATTGTAATCTTTCGACAATTTCCAATTTCGCGAGTTAGATTATAATCTAACGATGTTTACAATCTTACAGTGACATATCCATATTAGCAACTGAATAGTTTTTATTATGTGTGGGCTCACAATTACTTACATAATTACTTACATAGTAGAATTATTGCCCACTTACAACTCTACAATCCAATTATTAACTCTCACAATAAAAAGAACAATCCTGACTACTCATCAATCTCAAGGACCTTCAACGCTGTGAAATGAAATGTGGGTATGTATAAGGAAATAAATCCGGATTCACGATCGCTAGTAGTTAGTACCTATTGCACTGCTGGGCACAGGCCTCCACTATCATAGAAGAGTGGGAATTATAACTTAGACCCACCACGCTGCTCCAATGCGGGTTGGCGGGCTTTGACGGCTATTATCATGTTAGTGATAATAACCGAGACCGACAGCTTAACGTGCTCTCCGTAGCACGGGCACGTGAAACACCGCCAACTTAGGAGTTAGGCTCCGGGCTAGTACTGAGAATTTCTAGTCAGAAAAACCCAATACTTAATTGTGGTCTGACCCAGGACTCGAACCCGGGACCTCGTCAACTGCAGTCGAATATACCAACCACTAGGCCAACGAGACAGTCTAGTAGATACCTATTATATAAATGCAAATGTGTTTTAACATTCGTTTAACCGAGTTAGACGAAATTTGGCTAGAGATAGCTTGCATTCTCGGAATGGACATAGGATTCTTTTATCCCGGAAAATCATAAGAGTCCCACGGGAATTAAAGAACTAAATCCACACGGACGAAGTCGTGAGTAGGTACAATTTAAAAGTACTATAATACATGGGGCCTTAGCCCTTACGTGCTTGTAATAACTTTAAAATGAAAAAACTCAATTACATCTTACCTCACAATTGCAAGTACTTACGATAATTTTGTAGTAGTAGAGCGCATATCCGTTTATCAGGTAACTACTTATTGTTCATTGCAATTTTAAGTAGATAGGTGCCTACTTTAACGGTAGAGGATATATTTGCATAAATTTTTCACAACCTTTAATAAAACAAAACTGTAATTTATTAATAGAGGAGGTAATTATTTTCCAATTTGTTAAAGTAGTCGTACCTATCATAGCCAGTTCGATAATTTTAAGTTTTGTGAATTCCAATCTAATATAATACTCACTCTGAAACTAAGTTTTTGTCGAAATTATTACGTCAAACAAAGATAACGTTTATCAATTATAACATATTACATAGTTGTGTTAACAAAGTTCTACAAAGATATATTTTATAAAACCAAAAATCATAAACAAAGCATGTCGGTTAAGAAACTAGCCATTTTCAGTATTACAAAAGTAACCCTGACCGGCCATATCACGCTACAGTATACCTAGATCTAAAATCTAAATCTATCAGCAGATCCCGAGTTTGCAATGCAGATTGCAATTCCAACATGAATAGGAATGCAGATTCCCATGCAGATAGCATAGGAATCCTATGAACCCTTTGATTTTCAGAGATAAAAAGTAGCTCATAGAAAGTGGCGTGCATGCCGCTATCGGCATCAAGCAATGCTTACCCTTGTTGAAATGCTCCGTGACAGAAAATAGGCACGCCTAACCCTGAAATAACTAATGAAAACCCCTGAATTTGATCCCTAAGCAGGCCTACGTATACATTCCTATAATAGCTATCCCCGGGATACACACTATATCTGATTCTAATTTCCTCCAAATCCGTTTGAGATATTATGGGCCGTGAATAGGTAAAAAGTAACAGTAAGTAGTTAACTACAGTGTAACGATTGCAATCACCTTTAGCCTAATGGGGCTCAAAGTAGTCAACATTTTAAATTCTTAGCTGCAAAGCTGTTATTTTTGCTTTACTCCGGATAACCTTTATAATCTCAGTCTAATACCGCGTTATCTATAACGTAGCAAAACAGTTAATTTAGCGCGCAATAACCTATGCCCATGAGATAGATAGCTCGAGTGCTGAATCGGTGTTATTGACTGTTCCGATAAGTGAGATGCTTACCGTAGTATCGTTCTCTTTCTCTCCGCGTTGTATTTCTCATCGGTGAGGATCTACAACATTTCAATTTTCATACCATCGCGGACTCACTACAGAGATGACGATTCTCGCTCTGTAGACTACGAAGGGTTTGGCCACAGTCGACCACGCTGGGTAAGTGCAGACATACGCAACTAGAACATTAGGTCTCGAGCCTCGACGTCACATTTCTACCTAGTTCTGTTAGAAGCCTTTGTTTTAAACTGAAAACGGGTTTTAAATTGTAACTCAACTACCTAGGTATCCATGCTGATCTTCAAAGCAGCAACCGGGAAGGGAACCAAAAATAATAATAACTTACCGTAACGCACCACCATTAATTAATAGTGAGAGGTCAATTTAATATGCATAGAAAACATCTTTGCCTTTTATGTAGCTAGATTCAATAACGCTCTGAAGACATTTCCTTTCAAATTGAAGACGACATTAGTTTAATCTATATAATTTTATGGTATGTATGTAGTTATATTTATGTATGTATATGTCACCGTAAGATTGTAAAAACCGTTAGATTCTAATCTAACTCGCGAAATTCTAAACTGTCGAAAGATTGTAAGCTGTTCAATGTTCTGAGTGTCAATTTTTGAAATATTCATTTTATTTACGTTTACTTTTCTCTTTCTTGTAGGTAAGGTTAGGGTTTGACATAAATAACCAAGTAGTGGGCATTTAGGTTTTATCAGGTTTAAATACCTATCAGATTACAATCTACCGGAAAATAATGCGTTAAATTCTAATCTTTCGATAGTTTAGAATTTCGCGAGTTAGATTATAATCTAACGGTTTTTACAATCTCACGGTGACATATATATTATGTATATTATATATGTATATTTTAGTATATATTTAGATATATATTTTAGTTTAAGTTTATTGCACTTATTTATATGTTATTTTATGTAGTTTTGTATTTGTGTATTGTATTATTTAATTAAGTAGAGGTTTAATTGAGTCACCCGCATTTTGGTTTCCTAGCGCTTTCCTAATCTTAAGGTTGCCTGGAAGAAATCGATCTTTAGCGATAAGGCCGCCTTTTGTACCTATCCTTCTTTATTTTATTTCATGTCTTATTGTCTTTGTTTTTCTTGTGTGGTGCAAATAAAGAGTTAAATAATAATAATAATAATAATAATATATATGATAATATGCGTATTGTGTATTGTTTTTCTATTGCATTGAACTACTTAATTATTATTATTATTCTATATTATATTTTTATCGATCAGTAATATAATTAAGTACTTATTTGTAATTATTCTGGTATTATGTTATGTACGTTATAAGTAGGTATGTATTTGTTGTTACAAGTACTAAGTTGAGGTTTGAGCACTTTGATTTTCCGGGACAAAAATTAGCCTATGTTCATCTTTTTCATGCCGTGAAACAGACGGACCCGCTTTCGCATTTGAATATTTCTTTGGGATTAATATAGGCATACATACAAATTGTATAATTTTATTCAAAAAATCACTTTATAAATAAAAATAAATTTACTAATTCTAGAGTATGGAAATAGTATGGCGGTAAATCTTTGCCTAGGTCATTACCTACTACATGATGAGGTCTCATGAGGCCTTATAATTATTAAAATGTATACTTTTCCCGTTCAGTATGAGTGTTGCGTATTTTGTAAAACTTGACTATTCAATTACTGCTGATAGATTTCTGCTTTAATTTTAACTGCTAATTTTAAGTTTTGCCATTAGCCTACTTAATTACAAATTATTTTGAATGAATATATTTACGAACCCAAAAACAATGCTTTTATTTTTTACTGTACCTATAGGTATTGTTTCACAAAACAAAAATAAACCTTGACTTTTTTTTTAATCATATCTGTATAAGATGATAAAAATACGACGACATTTTCGGTCTTGATATCCCCTAGCCAATAAAATTTTATTTTATTTATATTCTTGACTTGTTCGAGGTTACACATGCATTTAATTTGTACATCTTAACGAAGGCCTTTTATTTAAAACTAAGAATTACTTACTACTAAAACTTATTTAATATGGACCGATAAAACGCGTATCTTTACAAATTCTTACTCAGGTACGCGTTTCATTGGTACACTGGCTTATTAATTATTATAACGAAGGGTTTATATTTAAAACTAAGAATTTGGATGTGTTTTACTTATCTAAGGACCGATAAAACGCGTATCTAACAAATTCTTACACAAGTACACTTAATAAATTAAAGTATCTTCAGGAAAAAGTTGTTTTTTTTCGTAGGTATCTCGATGCGGTTAAATATTTATTTATGTGTGAAGTAAGTAGATATTATACTAATCATGATAACGAATAGGCAATTACCTACCCACTTCTCTCCCATTCTACTAGTTATATAGCTTCAAATGATCAATATGCATAAGTGTTATTATTTTATTACTGCGTACCTACATTGTTGTCTTATACTTGACCCAACCCATGCAGGACAAAAGGCGATGAGATAAAAATAATAAACAGGCCGTTTATTATTTTCTCTTTGTGAGTTATCATATTGTATCAAACGGATTTGGTGGAGAACAATAAATGCACATGGGATTATGATTCTAACAAAACTTTTTGGGACAGGGTCAGGTTTCAGATATTACTGCAAATAATATCGCAGTTACTTTGTGTCATGATTTCTATCATGATATGATATACCTATGTAAAGGTAACTTTACTACACGTAGAATGGCTAAAAGTTTCGGTAACCTTAACTAGGTGAATGATCTATTGCAGTAAATTAAAAATATTTATATGTCACCGTAAGATTATAAAAACCGTTAGATTATAATTTAACTCGCGAAATCGCTAAGTGTCGAAAGATTACAATTTAACGCATTATTTTCCGGTAAATTGTAATCTGTTAGGTTTATTAACCCGATAGAACCTAAGTGCCCGGCCTGATTATTTATATCGAACCCTAACCTACATGAAACAGACAAGAAAACGTAAATACAATGAATATTTCAAAAATTGACACTCAGAACATTGAACGGTTCACAATCTTTCGACAGTTTAAAATTTCTTCAAAATTATATTATAATCTAACAGTTTTTACAATCTTACGGTGACATTTATATTATTTATAATAATATTAATACTATTTAATCATCTATACTAATATTATAGGTGCGAAGTGTATTTGTGTGTTGTTTTGTCCTTCAATCACGTCGCAACAGATAAATGGATCCACGTGAATTTTACATGGGCATTGCTAAGGACCGAGAGTAATATTGGCTAATCCCGGAAAAATAAGAGTTCCCGTGGGAATCAAACAATTTTGTTCCATGCGGATGAAGTCGCGGGTATCGGCTACTATATTATAAAAACATAATCTTTATGATGCAAAATACATATAATATTTGCAGACTAGCTGATGCCCGCGATTTCGTCCGCGTGGGTTGAGGTTTTTCGGTTCTCTTTTATGAGTTCCGCGGGATCTCTTTCATTTTCCGGGATAAAAGTAACATATGAATTATTTCAGACTATAATCTACCACTGTGCCAAATTTCATCCAAATCCGTTCTGCCGTTCTGCGGCGATTGTGTAACAAACATCCATCCATCCATCCAAACTTTCGCATATAGGTACATGTAATATTAGTATAGATACCTACGTAAGTTTATTATTAATAAAAGTATAATTATTAATGTAGTTATTTACTTACATCTTTAGCTAATCAAGGCTATCTACTGGCGAATACTGATAAAAATTTGTTATTTTTAAATCTTACTTATCTACCCTTCGAATTTATATTTAGGCAGATCATAGGTCACTGACGTTTTTTAATAGTTTATTCGCGATATGTAAAGGGTACACAATAGGTAGGTGGGGTAGGGTATGTAATATACAGTGATTTGCGATTAATCTAACCATTTCTGATATTTTTGCAAACCATAAACAGCAAACTAATTGCATACGTTGGCTGATAGAACACATTTTATTGCAAACCAAAACGTTAATATTTTGCCAACCCGTTAATTGATAGCCTTATATAAATACCCTCTTAACGACTTCAAAAAGAAGTTTAAAGTATGTATGGTAGAAATGGGAATCCGCTAATCCCTATTCATCTGAATTCGATGGGTAACAGATAAGCTTATTTTCCAGGATGAAACCTATCTGTGCACCAAATTTTGTCAAAATTTGTTGAACAGGTAGACAGACTGACAGACAAACATACACACTTTCGCATATTATATTGTAATTTTAGTGTGAACGTACTCATATGAAGGTACAAATAGGTATTTATTTGCAAGTTGACACTTGCTAGTAGAGTAACCAGAACAGTGACCGAGTAGGAATCAATTTCATTGAAGCGTTCTTCCGGAGGCGTCCCCCACGCTACACAACACGCAAACTATCATCCACTTAATAATAATAGAATTTTTACAAAACTAAACCTACTTTTTGTAGTCACACCTTTTTTTCAAAAGATGCAGGAATAGTGAATTTAGGCATGCCGCACTAAGCGGGTATACGTGGGACTCAGACAATCCGTACTATTTAAACTCAAAGTTTCTTCTTTAGAAGTCATCACCTACTTTAATACTCAACCAAACCCTGCTCTACACCTACGCAGGTACTCAACTCATTTTAAGAAAGTTTTGCTCATTTGCTATAAAATACTAAAATCTAAAGTAAAGACGGCGAAATCACGACTAAAATACGCAATTTAAAAATAAACAATATTTTTTATACAAGTAGACTTTTTACAAGTGATTATTCGAAAGCACTTCTGAACCAGTGGTAGACACTACTGGTTCGGAAGAACACTGCCGAGAAGAACCAGTAATATCCATGCTCTTTTATCATTTATGTAATCTTATTTAAATTATTTATACTGATAAACGATTTTTTGCACTGAAACCAACGTCCGCTGAGATGTCCGTATATTAACGTTACGAGTGCGACAACATAGAGGCATTGCCGAAACCGAATCATTCAAACTACTAACAGTGTAAGTCGTTTCACCTCTTCGAAGTCGACGTATAGTAGACGACCCAAACGGATATTATTTTAACCTATACTGCTCGAAGGTTCGCCACACTTGAATATCGATAAAATAAACATGTATGGCAACTATTTGTCGTCGTTTAAAAAGTTTATAATATATAATGTTATTATTTCGCATACTACGAACTCTATTAATCTTGTAAATAAAAATGAAAACTGTACATGAGAAGTCCAAATATGGATTAATTACATAGAAATATATTTTGTAAAAATGTTTTTCGTTTCAAAATCAGTTTAAAAAATATTTAACGAAGAACAGGAATAATTAATTGGTGAAAATACATTTTAAATATACCTAATTCATTCAAACCTAGCCATTAATTGCCTATGGCCTTAGTTAAAATATTTCGAAAGAAGTTGAACCGTTTAAAAAAATATTTTACCGAGCCGCAGCTCTTTCATAATATAAAATTAAACCTATTTTTGACAATAATTCAAGTAGTCCTCGTAGTTTTAACTCTTGCATAAAATTTTACAAAACACAGATTTCGCAGTCCCCGCAAGAATCGGAGCAATGAAATAAAAATCTCATCTTCAAAATTTTTTCTGATTTTCATTCCAACTCGAATGTACTTCTCGCCTGCATTCGCTTCTTTTAACAACATCACCATGACGATCGGTCAATAATCATAGAAGCTATATCACTTTTTAGTTTTTATATACGGAAATACCCGTTTTTCTACCATTCCAAATCTAAAGGGACCTACGGGTCACAATAATAAACCGATTTTCAAATTTTTTTCGCCATTTTGTAGCTAACCTTATAGTTAATACCCTAGAATTTTTCAAAATTCCAAAAAGTTACCAGCCGATTTTCAAAATTCAAACGCTCATGTGTCTCGATAAATTCCGACTTGCTTCCGACGTGTCTCGATAAATTCCGACTTCCGAATCTGTCGACAGTTTACAATTTCGCTAGTTAGATTACCTACAATCTTACGGTGACAGATACAATTTTGTGTTATGATAGATATATTATAAGAGACACTATTTGCGCTTCACATACCCGATCCTAAGGGAAGAAAGAGGTCACGACCTACAGCAATGAGGAATACGACGCAGAGATAATTAATAATATTATATTAGGATGTATAATCACTTCAAAGTACCACGCGTGGACGCAGTGAAGCGTTAACTTCTTATCAATAAAAAATAAATTAATTTATGCAGAATAACAACGTAAGACCACTTTAAAGGGAACATGAGTCAAAAGGTGTTATGTTACAACTCTATGAATTCATAGTTACTGCGTAGACCCGTGAAGCCAATTTAAAGGGTCATTTAGAGGGGTTAAGACGATACTCAGGAACTAACGTAGGTCTTAGACAGTGGCCATCGAATTTTCTAGGCATTTTGTGAACTCTAAATACTTTCACAGTTTACAGCAAAAATTCAATAATCGCAAGTATCTCTGATTACCTGGCACTCTCATACTAATGGTAAAAATAGCAAATATACCACTGATGCAGCCCGTTACAACAACAGCAGATAACCTAATGCTAGTAATCATAATAGATAGTGAGGAACGAGTGACCTAGTTGTGACAATGTAATCCAGTCGATTGCGATTAATAAGCAACGTCGACCCAAGCCGGTAACTAGATAGGTGACCGAATATAAAGGTTCAAATGCGGCCTTTTCGTTTCCTCTATGCCTCGCAGACTACGTTAAGCCGTTGGTCCCGGTTATTATCACTAACATCTGATAATAATCATTTACAAAAACCTAAATTCAATACTCATAATCGAGTGATCGAGTCATATTCGGTAGGACATGGGAACCCACCGCATTTTTATCCCAAGAATACCATTATGTTGTGGTGAATGGAGAGGGGGTCATAACCCTCAGTAATGAGCAATGCGACGCAAAGAGAGTAAGTAATCATAATATCGTTTATTTCCTTTATTCAATTATTATACAAAATATTAAGTGTACAAGTCTACATATAGTTATTTACATTCTAGCACGACTCGCTATTGTACATCTCAACGCCTCTTCTTGCAAAGTGCGCCTATAATATTATATTATACTATGTACGTAAGATTTATCACGTCGTCGGCCGCTGTGCCATTTCTTGAAAGCGGGAAGTATAGGCATAAAATTTCTTCGGCATCTTCGATTTAGTGTGGAGTTTCTCCTTAGTTTTCGTATCTTTTTTTTATAAGTAGGTATAAATAGTGAGAACAATGTCATTTTAGCTGTTAAATTGGTTATACTTAAGAGCCGCAAACCGCAAAGGAAATGGGCATAAAATCCTAGATACAGTTAACTAGTTAGGATTCAGACCTAACCACCCACGCAAATGGCCAAATTATTGCTTAGTAAAACGACCTCAATTTACATAGCTGGTCCCTGTCAAAAAAGAATGTGGACTTATTTTACTAACGCCATTTAGTCTGAAAAGCGGGACAGCGCTATGGTGGAGGCAAAGACAGGCTTATACAGGTGAGGGGCACGCCCTACAAGTCGGACGCCAAACTTTTTTCTATGAAAGGGTCCACCTAACGGGCCCTGTCAAACAAAGAATGTAGACTTATTTTACTAATGCCATCTAGTCTGAAAAGCGAGTCAGCGCTATGGCGGGGACAAGGGCAGGCTTATACAATGGCACGCTCTACAAGTCGAACGCCCAACTTTTTTCTATAAAAGGGCCCATCTAGTACCTACAATATTTATATCGATGCTTAGCAAATTTCTCTAGTAAGTACGTATATTTTAGATTATATTTGTGTGGTTTTTGCAAACTTTTTTTGGAAAATAAATTGAAAATTGAAATTGACTATAGCGTAAGTAAGCCCTTGAATAAATCTCACCTGGTGGTAATACAGTGATTATGTCACCGTAAGATTGTAAAAACTGTTAGATTATAATCTAACTCGCGAACTTGTAAAGTGTCGAAAGATTGTGAACCGTTCAATGTGCTAAGTGTCAATTTTTGATATATTCATTGTATTTACGTTTTCTTGTCTGTTTCTTGTAGGTTAGGTTAGGGTTCGACATAAATAATCAGGTAGTGCCTGGCCGCAGGTTAGATTATATCGGGTTAATATACCTAACAGGTTACAATTTACCGAAAAATAATGCGTTAAATTATAATCTTTCGACAGTTTGCAATTTCGCGAGTTAGATTATAATCTAACGGTTTTTACAATCTTACGGTGACAATTATACAGTCTGAGATTACCATTGCCCCAGATCAGCATCAAAACTTCGAAAGTACTTACCTAATATACTTTTAAAATTTCTCTCCCTGCCTGGCTACTGTTTATTGAAGCGTAACACTTCAATGCCTGGAATCTTTTTGCTTACAAATACTTAAGTAGCGGAAATTTGCTGGGAGCGGTGAATGCAAATTAATTGCTTGTCATTAAGCGTTGATTGTCATTCAAGTGGTTGTAGATTCGAATCGTTTACAATGCGTCTAAAAAGTTACCTCAACGTAATTTTTGTTAATGAAAAAAATATATCTTATATATGTCACCGTAAGATTGTAAACACCGTTAGATTATAATCTAACTCGCGAAATTGCAAACTGTCGAAATATTACAATTTAACGTATTATTTGTCGTTAAATTGTAATCTGTTAGGTTTATTAACCCGATAGAACCTAAGTGCCCGGCCTGCGGCCGGGCACTACCTGCTTATTTATGGCGAACCCTAACCTAACCTACAAGAAACAGACAAGAAAACATAAATACAATGAATATTTCAAAAATTGACACTCAGAACTTTGAACGGTTCACAATCTTTCGACATTTTAAAATTTAGCGAGTAAGATTGTAATCTAACGGTTTTTACAATCTTATGGTGACATATATAAAGCTTAGTTTTTTTTATCCATTACAAGTTAGCCCTTGACTGCGATCTCACCTGATGGTAATTGATAATGCAGTCTAAGATGGTAGCGGGCTAACCTGTTAGGGGCAAGGCAGTTATATTAAACCCATGCCCCTATTCAGTTTCTGTACGGCATCGTACCGGAACGCTAAATCGCTTGGCGGCACATCTTTAGGATGGCACCGGTAGGGTGGTAACTAGTCACGGCTAGACTAGTAAGGCACCGGTAGGGTGGTAACTAGTCACGGCTAGACTTACTAGTCTAGCCGTGACTAGTTACCACCCTACCGGTGCCCTCCTAACTACTGTTCAGTCCAGGGAATATTCAGAAATTATAAATTCCCAAATTGACCCTGCTGGGGGTCGAACTCTGGTCTGGCCTAATGGGCAGCTTCGGCTGTGGGTAGTTACCACCCTACCTTCAAAGACGTGCCGCCAAGCGATTTAGCGTTCCGGTACGATACTGTGTAGAAACCGACTAGGGCTATGGGTTTAATGTAACTGCCATACCCCTAACAGGGCTAACCTCTTAGGGGTATGGCAGTTATATTAGACTACTACCATTTTAGACTGCATCATCACTTACCATCAGGTGAGAACACGGTCAAGGGCTAACTTGCACTTTATCAACCTTGACTTGTATTACAATATCAAACAATAAATAAGAACAATATAAAACAATAAATAAGAAAAACTTTTATCTTATGCAATCTTCAGTTCTTTTGAATTACGCAGATATTATAGAACTATAGAAAGCAGGTCAAAGTCAGACAAAACTACGGTTATACAGATATATACTCTATATAATACTGATATATAAACCAGTGTTTTTCGTGTATCATTGATTATAATATGGTTGTCATTTTATGAATATGGAAAATGAACACGGCTCTTTTTAGCTCCGTCGTCATCTTGGTCTGAGTATACGCTGATCGTGGTGTTTGTCCAGAAGCCTGCTGCAGAAAAGATAAGTTAGATTAATATTGATAGTAACCGCAAACAACAACATTATATTAAATTACATTACACATAACTAGTTTCTTAGTTAGCAATTGGTAGTCTAGGCAATAAAGCTAGTAGACCCCAACAATTCCTCAGGCGACGAAACTTTATAGTATGATAAAGTATCATGATTTAATCGTATATTATAAATATCCACCAAAAAATCAGAAAGGAAGTAACGTTTTTTTATGCTATACCCAATTGTTAAAGCAGGAAGGTACAATATCGCAGTTTAGATTTTATCTTAAAATCGGTTTTAATATCGATGTTCTGCATAATTATTTAATTTGATATTTCGGTTTTGAGTGTAAATATACTACTTACTTACACGATTTTTTTTTTAAATAATAGTATTTTAAAAAGAAATCGTGTAAATATTCAGTCATAAATATTAAGTTTTAGGTATAAATACCTAGCTTCCGGATGTTTTTTTGTTTGATATTTTTGTGTAAGTTTTGGGTCATCCAATACTAAAACCCTGCCAAGTTTCAACGACTGAGGATTTAATGCGAGGGTCTTCATACAACGGACCGCCCCATTGCCTAGAACTATGGCATGCGAGATTCGTCTAATCCAATTACCTTTAGTTAAGTGACAGCAAGTTTAGGGACCAATATACAGAAGTTGAGATATTACTTGCTTGTTACCGTGAAACGTCTTCGTTGGTCTAGTGGAGTAAGCATGTTCGACTGGTACCGACGAGGTCTCGGGTTCGAGTCCCAGGTCGGGCCATAGCAAGTATTGAGATTTTCTGATAAGAAATTCTTAGGAGTTAGGGAGTTGGCGGTTTTTCACCCCCGTGCCTCGGAGAGCACGTTAAGTCGTCGGTCCTGCGCCTGATCTCTCTCCGTTCGTGTTGGATTATCCGTTCCATCGGGCTATGAGAGTAAAGGAACAGAGAGTTCCTCAGTATTTGCGCAAACACTTGTGCATACTAATTATCTCCAGCGCAAATGGATAATATCTCTGAAGATACGTTTCCGTGGCTGAAATTCGGTCGGGAGGACATTTTTTTTGCCGTGACGATTTTCACTTACCAAAAACCTTCGGTGGTCCTCTCAGCGCCTATTGCGCCAAGATCTCTAAACTTTAGGATATAAATAATTATCTTATGATCTCGATTGCCCTAGGTATCTACCAATTATTAATTATGATACCACAGTTAATATATTGCTCAAAGAGAAGGACCACGCGTGCCATGCTTGGCTAATGACCTTCAGTGCCATGTCAACGAACCGCAACTGGACCTCGATTAAATACCGGATAATATATCAAGTACACGGAAAAGTCTATTTAATTGATTAAAACTTATGCTAAGTCACCAGTTTCCCTTTGACCTTATAATATGGCGCGAGACAAATCGTTCATAATTCATAATTCATAATTTTTATTTTGCCAAATTGTGGGTAACAACAGATGTTATCTTAAAAAAATTAATCCCTTTCACAATTTACCGCCAGTGGCAGTGTGCAAAAATATACATGTAGATCTATAAGTTACGTGATTTTTTTTAAAAAATTGCAAAGATCCGTTTGCTGCGTAAAGTTTACTTATTGCTAAGGGTTGTAGTTATCCTTATCTTTAGCACTTTCAATCGCAAAGTTAACTAGTGGTTCGTTAGCATTGCATTAATGATCATTACCAAGGCCCGCGTGTCCTTTGCGAGATTGCTGCGCGCGCGTGAACTTGCTATTACATAACAAAAAGTGCCATTCTGAGTCTGAGCACACATAGGCTACTATCACAGTACGGCGGCTGGCAGCTGCAAACCCACTCAACGGCAGCTTTGGCATTAGCAAAGTCTAAGCAACAATAAATAGCTAAGGATGATTTTTACCTAAATTTGCCCGTGTAGTCGTTTTTTATAATCACTGTAATTGATTTAAATTGTAAACCAAAAGCTGTTTTGTTAAATCAATATTATTGTTTTATGGGCAGATTTGCCAAAATTAAATGCTCATTCAGGAAATATAGTCTAGGCAATAAAGCTAGTTGACCCCAAAAATAATTCCTCATACGACTAAACTTTATAGTATGGTAAAGTATTACGAGTTAAACGTATATTATAAATATCCAATAAAACATCAGAAAAGAAGTAAGGTTTTTTGTGCTATATACAATTATTAAGGCCGGAAGGTACATTATCGCGTAAACGCAGTTTTGATTTGATCATAAATTCATTCTGGATATTTATTATTATATATTAAATATTCTGCCATCAATATTAAGTTTTACGTATAAATATCCAGATGTTTTTTTTGGTGGATATTTTTGTTTAAGTTTTATGTCATCCAATACTAAAACCCTGCCAAGTTTCATCGACTGTGGATTTAATAAGAGGGTCTCCATACAACGGACTGCCCCATTGCCTAGACTAATAGTGGCTATAGGGTAGTGGGTGCCCAGCCTAAAGCATTCGATTGATTAGAACTGATTCGCGATTAATTGCATGACATGATATAAGCAATTGAGCTTCCTACAGTTTATAAACTGAAGTGCGCTTAATTAGCAGACGCTATTAATAGTGCCAATGAAGGCTCCAGAAGTGTGTCAGTCAGACATATTATGTTACGATAAGAAGATACTATAAACAAATTGATCAATATTTTTGAGGCTGATGTTAACTAGTTGAAACATGTTCATGATAGCAGTGGTACAGACTCACTCAAGTCGCTAGCCACAAGTGATCTCTAGCTAGGGTTGTAACGGAACCTCGCATCCGCCTCCGTAAGTGCGGAACTTTCGCGAGAAATCGTACCTCCGCTTCCGCATCCACCTACTCAGTTTTTTGCGGAGTTGTAACGGAGGTTTATTTACGTTGACTTACAATGCAAGAGGTATAAATTGAACTAGGTGACATCAGGCAGTCAATGGTGTATCATTAAAACAAGCAAAAGGCAACTGTCCTTAGAAGAATCCTTAAAAAAATCAAATGTGGGATTCATGGCATCCTAAAGCATAGAAAATGGGCGATGTGATCGGAGAAATCCACCTCCGCCTCCGCCTCCATTAACCTCCGCCTCCGTTATCCTCCGCCTCCGCCTCCATTAACCTCCGCCTCCGCCTCCGTTAACCTCCGCATCCGCTTCTGTTTCCGCTAAGGACGCCTCCATTACAACCCTAATCTCTAAATACAATCTTATATATGTCACCGTAAGATTGTAAAAACCGTTAGATTATAATCTAAGTCGCGAAATTGCAAACTGTCGATAGATTACAATTTAACGCATTATGTTTCGGTAGATTGTAATATGCTAGATATATTAACCCGATAAAACCTAAGTGCCCGGCCGGGCACTACCTGCTTATTTATATCGAACCCTAACCTAACCTACAAGAAACAGACAAGAAAACGTAAATATAATGAATATTTCAAAAATTAACACTCAGAACATTCGCGAGTTCGCGATTTCGCGATTTCGCGAGTTAGATTATAATGTAACGGTTTTTACAATTTTACGGTGACATATATAAAATTCTCGTGTCACAATGTTAGTTACCATACTACTCCGAAACGGCTTGACCGATTTTTATGAAATTTTATATGCATATTCAGTAGGTCTGAGAATCGGCTACTATCTATTTTTCATACCCCTAAAACACCTCAATCCACGCGGACGGGGTCGCGGGCATTAGCTAGTAATATTATAATAGAGCAAGCACCCGCGACGATCAGACCTTCGTTATTTTATTAAAGCTGAAAGTTTTTCTATGTATGTCTCTAATAGAGGTATTAACGATCCCCGACTATGAAGTTTGGATCGCGGTTGCTTTGGAAGGTATCAGGTAGAAAAGGTGGCACCTCAAATTCGTTAAAGTATTAAGCTCCGTTTTTTATATTTTTCTTTGGAATAATATTAGAAACCACGTTGTCCATTGTCAGACACTTAGTACGATTGCGACCCCGTCAGACACCCTGTTGTTTTATAATTTAAAAGTGTCTGACAGGGGGTTGCAGGACATAGGCTACTTTTTATCCCGGAAAATTAGAGTTCCCGCGGGAATCAAAAAATCTTAATCCACGCGGAAGAAGTCGCGGGAATCATCTAATATACTATAAGTACAAACATTACAAGAACATGTGTTCAACAAGCGCGCGAATTATACTTGTTAAGCAACACACTATACCTATCCGAGCAATCTGACAGACATACAAATAATTATATGATGCTGAAACCCGAAAGATTTCACATTGTAGCACTTTTTCCACTCAATTACTAACTGACTGTAAGAATTGTTTAATTACAAAAATGCACTTTTTCTTTGACACCTTGGTGGCTTTTAGTGTTTAATTACTCTTCACGTAGATCAGCTCGGTGTTATTAATACAGTTACAAAAATTACTATTTGGTTTTACTCGTATGTTATGTTCCGTAAATCGAAACAGGTAGAAGACACGTAGGTATAATTTATAAATTTTAACTCAAATTACTATTATATACAAGGTAATCAATAGTTAGTCAGTTCCAATTAAATACCTAAAAAATGTATCAAAGCTATTTTCTTGGGTACCAACTATAATATCTAGAGTTACCGGCATAGGTATAAAAAGGTGTCTCGAATCTTCGTGGTCCTGTATTAGTAACTTAAAATGTTTTATAGTATTTAACGTTTTAGGTTAGTTTCTTATGACGTGCCAACACAAATAGAGCTATTCAATCATTGAAAGGTTTCCTTAAAAGGAAGGCATCGGTACGTGTAGGTACCTACGATAGGAAAAGTAGGTATTATAACATACTAAAGTAGAAAAGCCTCTTAAAGGAATTTAAAAAAATTGGGATAATATTATATTAAACGTAGTAGGTAACGAATAACATATACCTAAACCTATTGTACTATATAACCCAACCCAAATGCTATAAGGATAATAAAATAGGTTTATCTCTTTTGATGATTACAGTCACTCAAGAGAAAAAGATAGAATGCTAACTGTCATCCTAATAGAATCAGGATATGATAGTATAAAATACAAGTATAGAAAATATAAGCAATTTTTAGGAAACTAAGATTATCAACTAGATACACATGTACGTAGCACGTATGTAAACATAATTATGATAATATTATTAAGTAAGTACATATTATGATATATTTTCTTGAATATTACAGCTAATTTAAATAATAATTAATTAAAAGAAGATTTTAAGCACTCAATAAATTATGATGATAAATTGTGACAGATATTCTTGAAACTTGAATGCGAATAATAATTATTTTATCATAATAGCCTATAATCATCGATTTACTACGATGGAGAAACTCAATATGAAGACAAGGACTTATCAATAAATGATCAAAATCCGCCAAATATGCTAAAGTAGGAACATACACATACATAACCGATATACCAATAGTTACCTAAATACAGCGATTTGTGTCTCTGGAAGATGGTACAAGAGACTAGAGAGTAGGTTTTTAACTTATAATTTCTTTTGTTTCAGTAATCCCAAATCAAGGATTGAGCAAAGAAAAGCAACAAGAACCGATTGAAGACAGTGAGCAAGGAGATGTGGTGTCAGCTATCATCGGCGACTACGGCCGGTGGCAGCTTCTGATGACCTTCCTCCTATCACTGTTCTCTTTCCCGTGCACATTCCACATATATTTACCTACATTTACAGTAAGACCACATAATCACGTTGTCTCGTATTTGTGATAGCTAGAGCTTTTGCCTTTAATTCACCATCCATTAAAAACAGAATGCCCCACCATTATCTGCTTAGCATAATATTTCCACATAGACTCAGAGAATCGGAAGATCCTCTGAGTCTATATGGAAACATACGCTCGGCTTAGTATCTCACCTCTTAGTTATTATAATTTAATTTTACGAGAGTTAAGGCAAAGTCGGTCCTTTATTCAGTTAATGACTTGTTCTAATGTTGCATCACCAGCACAACCGACTGATAGATAAAATTATATTATGCACTGCCTTTAACCTAAACGTGTCAACCCAACTTTAACTGACTTGTTGTTTTTAATTTTTTTCAGGCAAAAGTGACAAACTTTTGGTGTCGAAGACCCGATAACTTATCTAATCTACCATTAGATGATTGGATTAATTACAGCCAACCAATAGATGCATGCTATGTTCGCGTGCTTCCGCCTGGGATAAATGCGGAAAGTATTATAAACAACACCGCTCCTATTTTAGACTCCTTCCAAAAGTGTACAGAATGGAATTATGACCGGTCTGAAGTCGGTGACACCATAATTTCGGAGTGGAATCTCGTGTGCGAACAAGCCAATCTCACTGTATTGGCTGAAGTAGTGTTTTTAGTTGGGGTTGGCGTTGGTGGAGTTATTGGTGGATGGATATCGGACAAGTAAGATTTCCTTGTACTCACCAGAATTAAAATAAAAAAGTATTACCTCTATTTAATATTTAGAAATATTCTGACCTTGGATGTCGTGATACAATTACGCACTTTACATTTAGAATGCACGCTTGAATGCGATCTCACCAGATTAGTGGTGATTCTTTCATTTAAAAGGCCATATAAATGTATAAATAATAAAATAAGAAATTAAATACGTAAATAGCACAATCCAAAGCCAATTCTGTATAACGTAATCTCTAAACTAAACTAAAATGGCAGCTTTGAATCTAGTTTTGTCCCTTTCCGCAGGAAGTATGAGGAAAGGGTAAGCAATATGTTTAATGCTGTCATTTTAGTTTGGAGATTGTGTACTACAGAATCAGCCCCACTATTATTTTAGTAGTTAACCTATATAGTATCATAGAATTAACATTTTAAATTTTCAATCAAAAATTAAAATACACGCAAATAAAATTTAATCACGCATAATTATAAAAAAAAGGTTCTTGAATTTTTTATGGTGATAAATTAACTTGTGGTTCTCCCGAACTGAGACTTCGCGGTATGCATTCAGTGCACCTAAAACGCGCCGAACGTATTAAAACGCGCCGAATCTGATGACGTCAATCGTCATCCGCTTGCGTGGATGGGATACGTATACCTACAGTATTTTACTAAAATGCAGCTCGTTCGGTGAGCGGGTGTTACGAGTAAGCTAAAATACTCATAATTACTGTAAAGTAGGTACTTAAATCAACGAAGGAAAAATGAGAACATACGTGATCTTTTTTTTTATTTAACTGGTTTAACGGCTGTGGATTGTAGTCCTTTTGAGAACGTACCGTCGCGTCGTGAAGAATGCTATATTCTTTTAATTTTTTTTTAAATTTAGTGGAAATTTTGTTTGGGTAGATTTTGTTTACAAATTCTGCCAAAACAATCAATCAATGTTTATTTATTCAATTTAGGTACACTGTACACTTATTGACGTCCAAAACTTATAAAATACGATAGATGGATTTCAAATAATACATTCCTTGTTAATCGTTAATGGGAGTTGGTAATTTACTTTAAATCATTGTAATTTTTTCCTTGTTGCAGATTTGGCCGTAAACGAATACTCATGGCTATGAGTACAGCTCAAAGTGTACTAGCTGTCTTGTCCCTTCTAGTACAGTCTTACTTGCAGTATGTTGTGGTGAGACTCTTCATGGGATTAGTGTCTGTATCCGTGGTGTATGCCGCTTTCGTCCTCTCAGTGGAACTGGTTGGTGGTCCTTGGGTGACGATTGCAGGAGTTTGCAATTTCTTCCCTCTACCTCTCGCTTATGTGATCGTATCATTGCTCTCAATGATCATGCCAAATTGGAGAGATGTTCAACTTGCACTGTCATTACCAGGGTGTTTCCTAATTGTATTATGGTAAATTTCCAATGTAGCTACGCTTATAATATATTTTATGTAATATTGCCTGTACTTTCGTAAATGCCTTTGAATATTTACAAAAAAATATTCTGAAATAATTTCAGGTTTGTTCTACCAGAGTCTCCAAGATGGTTATTAAGTGTTGGAAGAACACAGGAAGCCAAAGTTATCTTAGAAAAGGCTGCAAAGTTTAACAACAAGGGAGATGCAATTGATTTGGATAAGATGTTGACACTATATAAACCAGAGACAAGGAAAGAAGAACCTAATGTTTTGATGCTGTTTCAAGGATATTTGATGAAGCGAACATTTTGTTTGTTTTTTGCTTGGTTTTCAATGACTATTGCTTATTACGGTCTCGTCTTGAATATTGGAAAATTCAATATAGGCAATTTGCACATGACGTCTATCATACTAGCCTTAGTAGAAGTACCAGCGATAGCATTAAGCATTCCTATATTATTTAAAGCAGGGAGACGACTACCAATATTTGCTTCAATGATTTTGTGTGGAGTCGCGTGTATAGCAAGCGAACTCTTATCTATATCATTTAATGACGAGTGGGTAATGATATCATGTCTCATGGTGGGAAAGTTTGCGATTGCGACGACGAATATGATGCTACCCATATTTACTGCAGAATTATATCCAACAATAATAAGAAACCTTGGTGTTGGTGCTAGTCAGATTGCATCGGGATTGGCGCTGATTTGCATACCCTATTTATGGGAGTTGGTAAGTCTACACTTTATATTATGAAATACATTAAAACTAACGTCTTCTTAAAACATTTTTTCAACTTTTATTCAAATTTTTTTTACATGAGACAAAGTTTAAGATTTCTCAATTGCTTCATTGTTTCAGTAGGCGCGATTTTTTTCCATTTACGTTTTAGCTTTTAAAACATAATGATGCTCCTAACATCAGCACAAACTGCACTAACGTCCAGAATAAATTTGCTTTGTTTTAGTAATATAGTAGTAGTCTCAATGGATTACCTTATCAATTTGGCAATTTTAATTATTTTTAATTTTCAATCATCATCATAATCACCATAATCACGTTCCGTTTTCAAAATGAAGTTTCGCGATCATGACGTAAAATTTTTCTTGTAATTATTTTTATTTGGGTATTTTAGAATGATCATAACGTATAATTATATTATTTTATCACTTGAGTGGTAAATTCAAGGTGACGTTATTTAGGTACCTATAAAACTTATTGACTGCCGTACAAAGTACAAACAATGCCCGTTACTTCTTGATGTGACTATAATTAGTTTCTTGATGTCCAAAAGAACTATTTGCTCATTATTTTATACTAGCGAATGCTTGCGACTTCATCTGCGTGGTTTGAGTTTTTTTGGTTCTCGCGGGAACTCTTTAATTTTCCGGGATAAAAAGTATTATCTGCTATTCCAGACTATAATCTATCTCTATGCCAAATTTCAGCCAAATCCGTTCAGTCGTTGGGGCGTGATTGAGTAACAAACATTCATACATCCATACATCCATAAATCCATCCAAACTTTCGCATTTATAATATTAGTAAAAAGAAGCTTAGCACAATATAAATAACAATTAATCAATGTTAATCTTCTTTTACAGGCCAGATTAAATCTCCACTTCCCAATGGCAACGATAGCCGTGCTGAGTGCAGCAGGAGGCATTATCGTTCTCTTACTACCAGACACTGTTGTTTCTTCAAAAGTAAACAAAAGGTAATATTACGAAGCGATAATACCTCGTGTAAAGACTAATTGTGGTGTCCTCGGTTCAAAACGTGACAAGCAACTCTTACTTGCGATTACGGATGTCTTTGAGCCCTAGGGCTCACGCCCAATTTTCCAGCGACGCCTAGCGTTCAACCAAGCCCCCGGTGTAGCTGTTGCGGCCAGTAGGGCAATATTAAAATTGCTTTAACTATAACAGAAAACATCGCAACGAAATTCTACATGCCTGAGAATTCTTCAATCTCAAAAATGTGTGAAAAACTGCCAATCCGTGCTTGGCCAACGTGCTGCGTGATGGACAAGAAATCCTTCTGATTCTGAGATCTATGCATAGTCGTGCGCCAGTGATATGTTGAGACGATAATGATGATGGTGGAGTCTTACTTATAAAAATTGCATCTATACGAGTTTCTGATCCACAAGCTTACTTGTGACGCATTTCAGTCTTCGCTTTTTTTCTGAATCTAAAATGCTGAAGTATACTTTTGCATTTATATTGGGTACCAGTATGAATTAATCGTCTACATTCATGTGTCCTAAAACCTGTCTAATATTCTTTTTAAATTTTTCCCTTTACCAAATCGAAATATCATTTTAATTATTTCTATCAATATTTTAATATATCTGTTCTTAATAATTTGCAGGAAATCTGTGAGCTCCCCCTGTAACGGAACATTTACGGTCACCGACGATAGATGTCACTAGCTGGATCTAAATCTCCTATGCAGTCATGACTTCTCTAGGACTGGGTGGCAAGAATCAAGATGTTCTGCAAAGAACGCACAAGTACGCACAATACCATACGTGTTATTTCTAACATGTGTGACTTTAACGTGCAAGGGGTCTTCCTAAGCCAGACTGAACGGACTAAAGAGCCGCGTTGTACAGGTTCACTCTAGCTTTCTGGGGTTATTATCAAATTAATAACTAAGTATAAGATTGTACATCTCATCAACGTTGATAGAAATTAAGCGACGAAATTCTTATGCATCAAAATAAAATTTATCAGTGCATTGTTTCAACGCTAGTAAGTCATACCTTCATACCAAGATAAATTAAACTTGGTCGTGCTGATTTTTTAACTTTAGGTTCATTAAGTATCTTTAGGTGTTTTATGTGAAGGTAATGTTTCGACGCTTGAATTAAGTCCAGAGATCCAATTGTCTAAGTAAATCGTAATCATTTGATAGCTTAAAATGTATTATTCGAAATGTTTTAGGAGTTCATACATGCTTTTTGACGTGTAGGCTAGGCAACGGGGCGGTCCGTTGTATGGAGACCCCCGCATTAAATCCTCAGTCGATGAACTTGGCTGGGTTTTATTAGTATTGGATGATCTAAAACTTACACAAAAATATCCAACAAAAAAACATGTGGAAGTTAGGTATTTATACCTAAAACTTAAAATTTATGATTGAATATTTTCTCGATTTCTTTTTAAAATAATAGTAGGTAGTATGTTTACACTCAAAACCGAAATATCAACCGAGAAAATCATGCAGATCATCAATACTTAAACCAACTTTATTATCTAATCTAAACTGTGTTTACGCGATAATGAACCTTCCTTTAACAATTGGGTACAGCATAAAAAACCTTACTTCATGTCTGATTTTTTATTGGATATTTATAATATACGTCTATCTCATGATACTTTATCATACTGTAAAGTTTCGTCGGCTGAGGAATTATTGTTGGGGTCAACTAGCTCTATTGCCTAGGCTAGTGCAAGCATCTATGAACTCCATAAGGTCGAATCATGCGTTTGACAAACGATTACGATTACGATTTCCTTAAACAATCGGGGTGCTGGTTGGTGAGACTAGAGATGTAACGCCTCACCCTACAACACTACTGTATAGGTACCATATTATTCGATTAAGTATTTATAATAAACAAGTGATAATAAGATATACAAAATTATTTATAGTAAGAAGTCAATAAAATCACTGCTACAAGCATAGACAATAAATTATATGTTTTTTTACCTTATGTAGATATATATACATATATCACCGTAAAATTACAAAAACCATTAGATTGTAATCTAACTAGTGAAATTATAAACTGTCGACAGATTACAATTTAACGCGTTAATTTTAGGTAGATTGTAAACTGTTAGTTATATTAACCCGATAAAACCTAACTGCCTAAGTGATAAATAATCAGGCACTACCTGATTATTTATATTGAACCCTAACCTAACCTACAAGAAAGAGACAAGAAAACGTAAATAGGTACAATGAATATTTCAAAAATTGACACGCGAAATATTGAGCGGTTCACAATCTGTCGACAGTTTACAATTTCGCTAGTTAGATTTTATTCTAATCTTTTTCAATCTTACGTTGACATATATATTTTTTGAATAGGTAAATCATCTATGGATGAAAGATTATTTTATGTAAGTACCTAAGTTTTTATGCCTTAATTAAGCATTATTGTAAGCAGTGAATTTGATAATTGTAAAGTATAGGTAATAGATAGTAGGTACATAGCGTTATAATTTTGTAAATGAAGTGTGCAGTTCGCGCGCGAGTTTAATGCAGAGCTAATGTATGGTGACACATACAAAAGCTCTGCATTCAACTGGCGCGCGTACTAGTTCGCGCGCAAGTTGAATGCAGAGCTAACATATGTGTCACCTCAGGCACAGGCCCCGGCCGCATTCAACTCGCGCACATATAAACGTTAGGTAATTTTGAAAATCTCAATTTTTTTTTGTATATATGTATATAGAATTATGTAATATACCTAGATACCTAATTTGATGAGTACCTAAATAGATGATTAGAGAGATTTAATATTAAATTTAAAACGAAAATAATTGTAAGTTTCATGCGAACCTTGTATCTTATTTGAATGATTTTATTTGCTAGCATGGATTGTACCCTAATAAATCTCGCCGAATTTGCTTTTGTAACATGGGCATAAAATCATCGATATATATATTTATAGGTACCTACTAGATGGGCCCTTTCATAGAAAAAAATTGGGCGTCCAACCTTTACAGCACGCTCCTAACCTGTATAGCCCTGTCCTTGTCCCCGCCATAGCGCTGTCCAGCTTTTCAGACTAGATGGCGTTATTAAAATAGGTCCACATTCTTTGTTTGACAGGACCCGTCTACGTAAATTGAGGTCGTTGCATAAAATGCTTATTGATTTGTTCACTTACCGCAATTTTAAAATTTAGGCTTTGTACTTACGCTGAATGGTTCATTACAAAATAGTCCTCGCGCACTTGGCATAAGTCTAGAGTCAAGAAGTGAGAGGCATCGTGGTAGGTATACCTATAAAATTGTGAATATACCTATAAAATTATTTTAATGTTTACTTATTTCATTAGTACCTATAAAATATGTGAATGGTAGGGAATTCTAATTTAAATGTTATATTTGCTTCTAGGCAAGATTATTCAGAAAGAGAACATTACTCGAATGAGATCGTCATAGTTTGAGATCATTTTTACCAAGTCTTAAATCATAAATTAAGTGAACAGTGTAAAAATTGTATAAACGTGAGTTCAACCCCCTTCGGGGCAGGCGGTCCACTCCCTTGGCGACTGACCTTGCATATTATAGTAATATAAATTTTACAAGAATGACAAAACGGATACCTTCAAACACAAGTGATATTGTGTAAGTTTCAAGATACTGATGTAAATGCGTCTTTATATATGACATTCTGAATATTTTTATGATTTTACGGTTCCGTACCTCAAGAGGAAAAAAGGAACCTTTATAGGATCACTTCGTTGTCTGTCTGTCTGTCTGTCTGTCAACCACCTTTTTCTCGGTAACGCGTCCTTGGAGCTGTTAAAAAATCAAGCTACTAATTAATCAAAGCAATCAAAAGATACAGCCGTTTATACCTATAAATCAAAACCTATCTAGGGTATAAACCTATACTATCCCGTTGACTTATATTGGGTGGTGACTGGTGGAACGGAACTCTTTGTGTGTGTAGTGCTATAAAGTGCTTACCTATTTCTTATATTAATACAGGCTCTAAGAACAGATAACTCTACTTAATATTTGATAAAAATGGATAAAAGGGTACAATTTCTAACAGAATATTCTAAAGTGGCGAATGTTCTCAGGCAGTTACCTATTTTAATTAATTTAAAAAATATTATTCATCAATAATTATTGTGATACTTTATTGTAGAATGTTATTAATGTAAGATGTGCAAGTATATTTTAAAAGAATGTGTAGATAATATTGAATATACACTTTTTGGATAAATTGTGATTGACAACTTTAATTTGGTACATCATTCGTTAGTAAGTATCCCTCCCTAAGGCCCGCTAACAGAGACGCCGGGTTACGATTAACCCAGCATAAAAAAAAGAAATTTCTATAGAAGTTTTGTACGAATTCTGTCACAGTAGCAGCACTGGATTTAAAGAATAGCGGCGTTTCTGCAATCGGGCCTAAATCCATAGTTCGTCAAGGTCGACACGGACAAGTTAACCGACGGTACAAGTTATTACAGGACCTACCTCCTCGCAGTTACTCGAATACCAATCTCTAACCTCTATTTTTCATATAATAATTTTACATGATGCCGTGTGATTTTTCGGGGTAATAAGCAGCCCATGTCCGTTGAGCAGGGCTGCAATGCAAGATTTCTCAATAAACTTCTTTCGGGTAAACAAAACCGTGCTGGGCCGTGGAAACGTAGCAAGCAGACCGACAGGTGACTTAAAGGTGGTTAAAAGGATAACCCGGCAATCGGGCTAAGTATGGATTAGAATTGTATCAAAAGCAACCTCCAGTCTGCAGTCCAAAGAAAGAGAATATTTTAATTTTAAAGACATGAACTTGCCAAACATAGGTTAGGTACTCGTTTTTAATTTTAAAACATGTCAATATTTGTAGGTATAGGTAACCTAAACTACAGTACCTAAACACTTAACCTTCGTAACCGATAATAAGTATATAATCGATTAAATTATTCTTAACAACTGAGACAATTACAGCTAAGCAATTAGGCCGAAAACGCACTAGGTACCGATTAGACCAGAACGTGGAAGGGAGCCTACGATGGACCGCTACCATCCTAGACTGCATCACTACTTTTCTGCCATCAAGTGAGATCGCAGTCAATGGCTAACTTTAAAAACGTTACCTATGTATCGTCGCGTCGTTTCAGTCGTGTTAGTAAGTATCTGTGATATATTAGGTTAGGTCTGGTAAAGCAATTAAGTATAGTGATTGTTAACGATTGTTGTAAGAATTAAGAATATTTAACGAAGTATCAGTAATTATTGTTATAATAGAGACTATTAACAAGAAATGACGTAAAGCAAACTTCTTATAATTTTTTGGATAGGTACCTAACTTAAATTAAATAAAACTTTTGGAATCCTGGTTATGACTGGTAAGTAGGTATTGTTTGAAGAACGTTAAGGTTAACTTTGGGTACCTAAAGTTACGTTAGTGATGTTCTGATGGCTGAGTAGCGTTTAAAAAACATCTTTATTATTTAAAAATCTACATGTCATTGACATTTCAATTGAGTTCCCACATAATGGATTTTAAATAGTCACAGTATCATAAATTTTTCAAAATTGTGACGAGCACAATAAAATCTAAAATACTTAATGTCTTACTGTTAATCTATTAACTATACAAATCATCACTAATTCAAACCAATGTTGGCTCACTACTAAGGACGAGTATATTCCCAGTATGAAAAGAATTTGGCCAACGGCCATAGTTCACCATGCTGGCCAGACTTCTCACTTCACAAAACTTTAAGAACGTCATGAAAAACTCTCGGGCGTGCAGGTTTCTGCGCACGATATCACCTTCGACCTTCACCGTGTAAATCAAGTGTTATATTTGATTTCTTAAACCTTGAACCACAGAATAGGTAATAGCTAGAACTCCGAAAAGTCGGAGGTACAACGAATCACACTTACCCGAATGCGAATTGCGATTCCGCGGTGAACAGCCAAACTGAGCCTTTGCCAAAAATATTTACATTTAGGTATATTAAATTCGTAACGCGTTAAATATGTATTACTTGTTATATTTGTAACTTATCTGGATAATCAATGGATGTGAATGTACTATATAGACTTTTTTGTAAAGCAAGGTCGATTAAACGGCTGCTAGCGGGTGCGGCGTTTTATTTTGCTTCAGTCGAATACAACTGTAGCAATCCGGTGCTACACCGTACCTTTACAAAATAATACGTAGCGCGAGATGTATGGGTGCATGTTAGTAGTGGATTGACTTTGCATATACCAATTCTAATATTATAAGTAATTAATGAAAATTTTTCAAATAAATTGAGACGTTGCCATACGAAACGCAGAGTACATCAAGATGAGATTATTTAAAAGTAAGTAACAATTAATAATAATAAAACTTATTAATGAGTAAAATTCCTGGAGGAGAAATCACGTTCTATTTGGGATTTGTGCTGACTAAAACCGCTTGCTGTAAGAAAGAACCGGTAACAGTGGCTGCCTTGCGCGACACCCATTCTGGTAGCGCAGGGAGCCAATTTCATGTGCCTTATTATGATCCATCCACGATAGCTTGTACCACAGCCAACTGCCTATTCGTATTGGCCAGCATAGTAGACTATGGCCTTTTTTTTTATCCACTACAAGTTAGCCCTTGACTGCAATCTCACCTGATGGTAAGTGATGATGCAGTCTAAGATGGTAGCGGGCTAACCTGTTAGGGGCATGGCAGTTATATTAAACCCATACCCCTGTTCGGTTTCTACACGGCATCGTACCGGAACGCTAAATCGCTTGGCGGCACGTCTTTGCCGGTAGGGTGGTAACTAGCCACGGCCGAAGCCTCCCACCAGGCCAGACCAGGGAAAATTCAGAAATTATAAATTCCCAAATTGACCCTGCCGGGGATCGAACCCGGGACCTCCGCACATTAAGACAAGAGCGCTACACACTGCGCCACGGAGGTCGTCAAAAACCAGTCATGTCAGACATACGGCCCGCGGACCACTTGCGGCCCTTGAAGTTTGGACCATGATGATAAGCAAGTTCAGTTTTCAATATTTTACACGACAGATAATTTTGACATCAATGATGTGAGTGGTTCGCCCCGAACTGAGACCTCGCGGTATTTTATTATGCCACGTAAGATGGTGCTAACGTCTATTATTTGTAAGCACAAACGAATAATCTTTTACAGAGCGCCATCTATGGACATAATTGTGAAGTTCTGTTAAAAATACTGAAGCTGATTAAAAATTAAATAATTTCGTTTCCTTATAATATTTATCTAATTTTAGTATTTGTTGTTCAAGTACAGGATATAATTCAAATAATTGATCGAGCTTCAGGCTCAACCTTTCAGAAAATTTAGAATTCTGAGGTCACCTTTGGACGTTAGAAAATCTCCACTTTGAAAGCCCCCCATTTCGTCCGTTGTAGGGGAAAAATTAAAAATATTATATATATTTGGACTCTATTCCTTATTATCTTTAAAATGACATATCGGAACCCTATGTAACGCTATAAAAAATATTTTACTTCGCATTCGCTTCTATGAGAGCCCCCCTGAAATAAAGATTTTTATAACTTTTTAAGCCATATTCGGTTGGAAGCCATTGTTTTACATATTATATTTAAATTCGAAGTAATTACGTTCAATAATTCAGAAGTTATAAGGTTCTGACAGACGGACGGACAAGTGCATATTCACTCAAGTAGACTCAGAGACCTATGCTTCGCTCGGTCAATTATTATCAAAAACAAGAGAAGTCTCCGGATTTGTTAACCTGTTCATTATTTACTCTGTTAGGTATTATAGATAGAAAAAATTATGTTAGTTTCAGTATTCGATGTTCGAGACCAACCTATACAAAATTTTATAAATGGTAATTTACAAAATCTTGTCCGATACCACGCCGTAATTACATTATACCTTTCACATTCTGAAAGGAGACCCGCGCTCAGTGAAGGCTAGCGATCAGGTAGGTACCTGGTTCCGGTAAAACTTTTTTTTTACGTTTTAAAGTTACGTTTGAAGCCACTATTTTTAAGCTGACTATGCTATTTTTTATATAAAATTAGCTGATTCCCGCGACTCCGTCCGCGTGGATTGAGGTGTTTTAGGGGTATTAACAATAAATAGTAGCCTATTCTTAGACCTACTGAATATGCAAATAAAATTTCATAAAAATCGGTCAAGCCGTTTCGGAGGAGTATGGTAACTAACATTGTGACAAGAGAATTTTTATATATAAGAAGATATAAAATAAAATAAATCAAATTATTTTAACAATCAAGTAAAGATATAGAGCGCATTTACAAAACAACTTGAAAAAACGGCGAATTGAAGAAGACGGACAAACGGACAGAGTAATGTTTGTTTCGGTCAAATCTTGCAACTGAATTTTGAAACAGACCAACCAATTGTGTTATACAGAATTGACCACACATGGTTAGTTAAGTGACATCATTCTTAATCTTATATGGCGGACTCCCAAGGATGGCGTTCATTTTATGCATACCCTGATATGGGTATCAAATAAAAAGGGTTTGTTGAGAGGAATACGAAAAATAAAAATACGTCATTGCAGATAACAAACGCTTGTATTAAAATAAACCAGTCAAGTGCGAGTCGCCGTACCACCACACAATATAAATTACTAGTTGATGCCCGCGACTTCGTCCGCGTGGATAACGGTTTATGATTTCCGCGGGAACTTTTTCATTTTCCAGGATAAAAAGTAGCCTGTGTCCCTCCCCGGCATACAACCTACCAAACCAATTGTACCAAATTTCATCAAAATCGGTTGAATAGTTTTGCAGGTATAGTAGGTGGTTGACAGCCAGACAGACAATGAAGTGATCCTATCCTATAAGGATTCCTATTTTCCTGTTGAAGTACGAAACCCTTCTTTTTTCATTACTTATCACTTGTATCTGTTTACTGTGACGGAACCCTAGGAACGAAACAATGCTTGCATCGTGTTTAACATCATCAACATCACATTTTCTTATATCGCATGCATGCTATTTGCACTGAAACCGGTTCTAGTAGGTATAATATATTCTGGGTTAAATAGTTAAAATCTATTCGTGTAGCTTAAAAACATGTAAAAGATCTTTAACTCATATTTCTTTAGTTGTAGTTTAGTGTACCTACTACTCGTTGTAGTCTTGTAGGTAAAAATTAAAAATATTTGCACATTTGAATGATTAAGTAGATAAACGAGTAATTTCTAGTCTATTGCTGGATTATGCTAAGCGTCCACTTGTCCGCACCGCATCAAACTTAACTTTCACTCACAACACCGCGTTATGCGAGACTAACCATCGCCAAGCAGCAGCGTGCTACCGGCAGGCAGGCGCCGCTACAAGCACCAAGTGCTACGAGGCGCCGCGCGCGGTCGCCTGTTATTCTTATCGCCGCGGTGATAAGGATATTAGGCGACCGCGCGCCGTGGTGTCATGGCGGCTCCTTACATAGCACGTTATCCGCGCTGTGGAACAATAGCACGCTATGATATTGCGCTTCGTGTTATATTAACCATCTGTATGCGGAGCGGTCGCGTCCACCTGCGGCATTCTGTATGACGTCATCGGCACGCATCGCAAAAGTTGCCTCTCGGACTATCGGCGTCGGCATTGCCGACGAGCAGATTCGAGCGATCCGTACGATGCGGATCAGTGGACGCACTTGTGTGACTTTCTATACAAATAATACTACGATTCCTTTGATGCGATGCGTCCTATGCGGACAAGTGGACACTTAGCATTAGAGGTCATACGCTCAACATTGGTGCCAACATGTGCATGCTAAATAATAAGTAGGTAGGTAAAGAATTAAATTACTATTATTATAACAATGCACTAATTATACCTACATGAAAACATTAAATTGGTAAAAAACTTGTGTTGAACAAATCTTTTCGTTTGCCAGCTTCCTCTTACGGAAATCTGCTTAAAAACTATTGGCATATGCAAGTTAACTCATGATTTCAAACAGAAGTAACTAATATTAAAGAAAACAAACACCTGGACTAGGTACTTAATGTACGTTGAGCTTGCAAAATTTACTTTCTTCAACCTAATTAATTCAATGATTGGTAATTTATCATTGAATTAAAAACAGAAATTCTAGATAGAAACTTTGTGACTACATCGGTTCTATTTAGTTCTGTTACGAAGTTAGTTTACCTGTTATAGTCTACAAAAAGTTATCCTGATCGCGTCTCATGCGTCACCGTGATCAAGCTTTCCCAAATAAAAAGCATAATTGAAAATGAAAAATGAAAAGAAACTAAGTATTTACTAGTTAAAATAATAATAAGGACCTCTTAGTATACCTACATAATATTGTAACGCTACTTAAGTTTGGTATTGCAACTTGCTCTTGACACGAATTTGATTTTCTAGAATGAACAGTCGCGCAGGTATTAAATTAATAAAATAATATTTAACTAGGAGAAGATAGTAAAAATTATAGTATTAGTACTCAAAGTACTTCCGCAGCTAAAAATTAGTCGATTGAACCCAGAATCTAAGCACGATGGGCCAAACTCGATGACGTTCATAGCTACATTAGGTACAATTGACTCAAAAAAATTAGTTGACAAGAAAACTAGGCGCGTCTTATAGGATTAAAAGAATCCAGTCTAAAAACAGTACCCTACTCCTAATTTGAATAGTGATACCGGTTATGTTTTTGTTATCTTTCTTACTGGTAATTTATTTTCCTTAGTATATTAATGCCCTTGCAAGAATAATATTCTATATTTATTTAAAGGTAAATTGTATTATTATAATTTGGCACCTTTACTTATATCACCATCCAAGGCGACTAGCACACATTAGTATAAGCACAGAATAGGTAATAATGTTATTATTTTAGTAATTTTTTTCACGATTTTCTCTAGGTGTACCAAAAGTACACTATAAGAACGTCTTTGAAATGATGTTTTAATTAACATGTCAAAGACGAATTAAGATTCGTCGAACGAAATGAGACGATACAATTAGGACGAGTGAGTGATATGTACTCGTCCACAACAATATGAAGATCTTGCGGGCGGTCGGCCCCTTTCTGGTCAAACCATTATAGGTTGAACGGTTCAAAAATAGCACTATTTTCGACGAAGAAAATGAAACCTGACGACTCGTCAGCGTAAATTAGACACTGCCTCCTTACGGCATTATCTGTCCTACATGCAAAAATAAACACTAGGCTGAAATCCTGACAGAATATGGCTGTCGTAACTAGGTCGGGAAAACGCACCGCACCGTAGAAAGCTCCTCGTAGGGTGGTCACCCCATTACGTTGACGGACGATCTCAAACGAGAACTGAAACCGCTGTAAGCAAGTAGCACAAAACCGTGTCCTGTGAAGATTCATGCAGAAGAACTTCGTCAAGCAGTGGACGTCTGTCACCACTCTGAAACCTGTGCAGGTTTTGATGACGAAATTAGAAGCAGTTAGTATGGCATGGCAAGGCACCACAGAAAAAAAAACTTAGACAAGAATACCAAGTATCAAATCTGTTCAAAGCAAGTGAATTAAAGTGTAATTTTTTCACATTTGAATAGCGTATCGTTGACACCCAAATTATATCCTAAATTCTTATTGGAACTGATGCTAACGTTGCCACAGAACAGAATCATTAAATAGATATTTTATCGTGTAGGTACCTTTTTGATTTTCCATAGAAGTTAGTTCGTAATTCTTCGAGAATACTATTAAAATTTAATCTAGTCTTAATGCGCGTGAAGTAATACTAACCTTGCAAAAACTGACTTATCTTATCAAATATATAAATACACTTATCTGAAAAACCAGTTTAGTACTGAAATTAAATAAACAATGAAAGTGTGAAATTCTGGTGAAGATAGGTCTCAAAATGTTCTCGTAGATAGAATCATGACTTAAGCTCCGTTGTAAGCCTCATAGGATTCAATACGGAATGCAGAAATACAGTAGAATCTCGAATATCCGAACATCGGATTATCCTCCACGACTGTAATTACCTCTATACTCGTTTTTTTTATATCGTATTGTCTAAAAATAACGTATGAAAACCCCTTCCTATAATTAAAGTTATTATAATTTAATTATTGTTTCATTTGACTTTGAAATCGATTATCCGGATTTTAGATTATACGGAATACCTGTGGTTTTATTTGATTCGGATAATCGGGATTCTACTGTAAAATAGGTAATTATTATGATATCTAGAGATATGTATATCTCAAGTCACTAAGATATTCTCAATCATGCACGCCTTGAACAAAATATATCAATGAAAAAAACTCATTCCAGTCTATGATTATTAGATATTTCTTAGGTACGTATCTACAAATAATTCTCGTAGTCATATATACTCGTAACCATCATAATATTATGAATTTAATAAATAATAATAACTGATTAGGTACCTACGCGACTGTCACGAAAATAGACTGTAAAATATTTAAGCCATTGATACCAATATATTCTTAAATAAGTATTAAATATAGGTATTTTTAGGTATTCTGGATAGTATCTAAGTATCAACTGTTGATATACCTAACTATATTTTGTATCTTATCTAGAATATCAAATCTTGGAACCATTCAATGCCCATATCCGATTACTTACGTTATATTGATAAAAAAACCCGTCGAGTGCGAGTCAGACTCGCTCACAAAGGGTTCCGTACCACCACACAATATAAATTATTGACCGAACGAAGCGAAGGTCTCTGAAGTCTACTTGGGTGAATTTGCACTTGTCCATCCGTTCGTCCGTCCGTCCGTCTACCTTCTGAATTACTGAACTTAATTGCTTCAAGTTACAATATAATATGTAAACCGATGGCCTCCAGCCGAATATGGCTTAAAAAGTTATAAAAAAATCTTTATTTCAAGGGGGCTCTCATAGAAGCGAATGCGAAGTAAAATATTTTTTATAGCATTACATAGGGTTGCGGTATATCATTTTAAACATAATTAGGAATAGAGTCCAAAAAAAATTTTTATTTTAATTTTTCCCCTAAAATTGATGTAATGGGGGGCTTTTAAAGTGGAGATTTTCTAACGTCCAAAGTTGACCTCAGAACTCTCAATTTTCTGAAAGGTTGAGCCTGAAACTTGATTAATTATTTGAATTATATCCTGTACTTGAACAACAAATGCTAAAATTAGATAAATACTATGAGGAAACGAAATTATTTAATTTTTAATGAGCTTCAGTATTTTTAACAGAACTTCACAATGATGTCAATAGATGGCGCTCTGTAAAAGTTTATTCGTTTGTGCTTACAAATAATAGACGTTCGTAGATCTTTACGTGGAATAAAAAAATAGTCGTCATCAGATTCGGCGCGTTTTACGTACGGTGCAGTGAATGGATACCGCGAGGTCTCAGTTCGGGGCGAACCACTAGTTTTAATAAATAACAAGAAAAATGTCATGACAACACGTAATCAGCTGTGAAATAACTGGCTTCCATAATCGCTTAACAATTCAACAAACGACACCCTCTAAGTACGAAACCCTAATTTAAGATTTTCGGATTTTTCCTATACTTGTGCTGTGGGACCTTGCCTGCCATTATTCATGATTCTAGGTCAACGGGAAGTACTCTATAGTTTTTGGTTTATTGGTGAGGGTCAAAACAGGCAAAATATGCGGCATAAACTTAGAAGCTGTCAAGGCAATCAAAAAATACGACCATCCAAGGGACGGTAGACCTAAGTATTTGATATTCATTTCAACTGGATAGGTAACGAGTTCCCGAGAAAAAGTGTTTTGACAGACAGACAAACGGACAAAGAAGTGATCCTATAATGGTTCCTTTTTCCTCTTGTGGTACAGAACCCTAAAAATGGCTAAAATTGTTTCCTTGTCTTCATGGAACTGCTAAGAGCAGTGCACATATGCATATTATATTTATCCTCATACAACACCTTACATTAATTCACGAAGTAAAAATAATTATACCTAATAATTAAGTTCTGTATTTAATGCTCGTTTTCTGGTTGCTTCTAGTTATGACTAGGTAACTTACCTACATTACATGCCGGAATAATCGTCCAATGGAGAAGTTTCATAATGTTGTTAATATTATATTCAACATAATGGTATTAAAATTAAGATCAAAACAAATGAATCACTGAAAAAAAATTTGAAATCCATCAATAAATGACTTAGATAGAAATTAATGAAGTTTACGTATTTTAGGTAGTAGGATGGAACGTCTGTGGTTTCCCCTGATTCGCCTGTGACGTCAACTCACCTGTCCGAGATCACCGCTCCACGAACCATTTAGGTATTTACTATTTAGTTTCAGAGTCGCGGGCTCTTGCTTCGTTCGTGTTTATTTACGTACAGACGTTTGTTTCCTTTTTATTTATGAGAGTGTAGTTTTTATCTATGTATATATATAAATCAAAGTAGCTTAAACCGCTGGTCCTAGAGACATGAAATTTGGAGGGTGTGTTCTTTGTGAAGAGTAAGTATAGGATGAAAGTTTGTATGAAATTCCATCGTTTTTCAACTTGGTATTTGGCCTTCCGTTACGTATTTCACAATTTTTGTAGTTTCTATCGCCAAGGACGTTAAATAGAGAGTTTGTCCTTCACTCACGCCGCTACCTTATTTTATTTAATATCTTGCTGTTTTGCAACCCTCCCCCATCAACCTTGACTAAGTACTGGTTGTTTGGATCGTCATGTTTACAATAAATCTTCTTCTTCTTCTCTCACTGGGCTTTTCCGCACTTAAGCATAAGTGCCCGTTGTGCGTGAGACCTCTGGTGCGTCTCCCCGCTGGATCACTCCAGCCAGCCGAGCTCACTCCAGAATCCAAGCAGGCCGCCCAGGTCGGCGAGGACTTCCGGGAGTGTTGCTGGGGAGCCAATGTAGGCTTCTCGTTGAGTGAATACTGCACTACACTCGAGTAGTTCGTGTCTTGGTGTTTCTTCGCTTTCCATGCAGGCTCTGCAGAGAGGGCTGTCGGTTATACCTAGAACATATATAGGTGTTTGTTAAGTGGACAGTATCCTGTTATCATGCCTACAGCCGTCCTGAGTTTACCTCTGTTTAGTTGCAGTAGTTTCTTAGTTAGGCGTTGGTTTGGGCTGGGTATTGCCTCTTTTGTTTGTCTACAGTTGGTGGTATTTGCCCATAATTCGGCATGTGTACCTACTGTTTGTTGTTTTAACCAAATCTTGTACTCACTGAAAGGTATTGGAACGATCGGTTTGGGTTCCATTACCTTCAGGTTTGAGGCTCGTCGAGCTAGTTCGTCGGCTATGTTGCCGCTGTGACCTTTAACAGAGCCAAATGATACCAGGTTTGATTTTGTTAGTGTTTGTAGTGCGTTGTGGCAATCCAATACGAGCTTAGATGAGATCGTGTTTTGGCCAATGATCGTAGGACTGCCTGACTATCACTATCAACTTACAATACATTCGTGTATTGCCCGCCGTGTTGTATTGATGGGAACGATATCAAATATATCGTTTTTTTTGAGGGCCGGTCGAGCATTTACTGAGATAAAGCTATTGGATACGTTTAACGGGAGGGCTTTAAATGCATAGTGGAATGCAGAATTTCACCTGAAAATAAACTGAAAAGTAAGCCTAATCACTGCACGTTGGTTTGTGATGAATACTTACGAAGGAAAGAATCTAAATTTTCTGTGTCATTTTCAACCTGTAAATAAATTCGATTTTTAAAGTAGCTTACTTACAATTGATCCAAAATGATCTTCACACACCTATTTAATGCTTTTAGGTCCAATTAAATCACGTTTCATTAGTTTGCACCACTTTTTCCTTGTTTTTATATGAATTCGTCCACGGAAAAAAATGAGGTTTTTAACTGTTGTGCTTTGACACATAGGAACAATACAATATTTGTAGGCATTTTCTTTAACGGTAATAAACAAATATACGTACCTATTCGGCGAATACCTACGTGCTGCGTCGTCGTCTAGATGAGATGACGCCCCACGATAGAGCGCCGCGTATAACAAAATTATTCTTGCAAACGCAACTTCAAACTCCCTTAACTTTTTCATTTCTTGAGATATTTTAATGATTCTTTCATATAATATTTTGTTTTATTTTGTCTTTATTTTGATAATAAATTTAAAAAAATGGAAACTTCTCCATTCCATTAATCAAATTTTAAGTTCGTACCTACCTAAATACTAAACTGGTAATTTCGGGATTGGAGTTTGGTAAAGGTAAAGGTTTCATTTGTTGGTAACTGATTACTGATGGGTTCTATACGTTTATATTTTATTACAATTGTTCTTTAGGCTTACCTCACATAATACTTATATTTGGAACTGGAAAGAAATACAGCTTACAGATACACCCCTGTGAAGCAAGCATAGCAACCGTGTAGGTAGAAAAAAAATTATTTACCCATGTCCCATATTTTCATTCACTGAGCTGCTGGTCCACATCTGTATTTTGTCTATACCGTTTTGAGTTAACATCATAATTTTTTATGATACACCTACGCTAAATATCTTGGCGTTTACGGGTTACATTCTTTCCAGAAACCTTCTTTTAGTGGTGTAATAAATACCTAGATCGTATACAAACGTTGCATAGTTAATATAAGCAGTTTATCGCAACGAATTTTCTCGCCGCCGGGAACGCAAAGCCTTGAACTATGCAGTTGATTGTATCTACTAAATTAATAATTCTTATTTTACTTCCTTGATATACCTACGTCCAAAATAGATCTCCTTTGTCCGCACAAGTTTATTTTTTTGCTGTTTGCATACTAAGTATGTAAGTAAAACAGTGTAGATTTAAATTTGAGAACATAAATGTTTTTTGCCGATTTTTTTAAAGAAATAGAATTTTTAAGATTATTCTTATAAATCAATAAATATACCATCTACATATATGTAATACTAGCTGATGCCCGCGACTTCGTCCGCGTGGATTGAGGTTTTTGGTTCCCGCGGGAACTCTTGACTTTTCCGGGATAAAAAGTAGCCTATGTGTTATTCCAGACTATACTTAATCACAGATTAGGTTAGTCTATTAAAATCTATCTCTGTGCCTATCATTCAGATCCGTTCAACCTTTCTGGCGTGATTGAGTAACAAACATCCATCGATCCATCCATCCAAAATTTCGCATTTATAATATTAGTATAGACTATAGATCATTATTATAAACTGTGTAGGACCTACCAAGAATGGCGGTATTACCTACACTTTATTTACCTATAAATTAAAATTATGTATTTAGTTTTTTTAATTTTATTTGCATTTGTTTCCAGAAGGCGACAGCCGCACACAAATATTCAATAAAGAAAAGCAACAAGATTCAGCTGAAGAAAATGATGCCGTATCAATTGCCATTGGAAACTACGGCCGGTGGCAGCTGATGATGACTTTAATCTTACCGTTATTCGCTTTTCCTTCCACATTTCATATATATTTGCCGACATTTACGGTAAGATAGTTATAAGTAATAGTTTTAGTTAATTAATTAGATAGATAGGTACCTACTTAGACATAAAATAGTATGTCTCAATGCAATTCGGTCACCTTTTCACGTTTTAACCCAGTGTTTTAATCGAGAACGGAACTCTCGATCTTCCTACAGCTCTTACTAATCTATTTTTCTGATATTCTAATTTCAGACAAAAGTGGCAGATTTTTGGTGTAGAAGGCCTGCCAATTTATCAAGTCTACCAATAGAATACTGGATTAATTACAGTCAACCAATAGATGCATGCTCGGTACGCAGGCTTCCTGCTGGAATTACTGCTGAGAGCATTATGAACGACACAGCACCCATCTTAGACTCTTTCCTAAAGTGTACGGAATGGGATTATGACCAGTCAGAAGTTGGAGACACCATAATTTCGGAATGGGACCTGATTTGCGATAAAGCTAGTCTCACTACATTGTCAGAAGTAGCATTTTTAATTAGTGTTGGAGTTGGTGGAGTCTTCGGTGGATGGTTTTCCGACAAGTAAGACAGATATAAAATTTTTAAACAATGTACTGAAAACAAAAGCAACCAAACGGTTGTTTTCTTACGAATTTAGGTTTCAAACTTGTCCTGCCTTTTATAAACGATCTTTCTTACGAACTCTTGTTTCCACGTATAACAAATCCTATGTTGTGGTTGCAGATTTGGTCGTAAAAGAATTCTCATGGGCATGATAGCTCTACAAAGTGTACTCGGAGTTCTATGCATTTTCGTGCAAACCTTCGTGCAATATATTTTGGTGAGACTCGCGTTGGGCCTAGTGTCGGTGTCAGTAGTGTACGCCGCTTTCGTCCTCTCCGTAGAACTGGTGGGTGGATCTTGGGTAACAATTGCAGGCTCTTGCAATTTCTTTCCACTACCTTTGGCGTACATAATAGTATCATTAGTATCGATGGCTTTACCGGATTGGAGAGATCTCCAACTAGCTTTGGCAGTACCAGGACCGTGTCTACTTCTTCTCTGGTAAATCAAATGCTTATAATAAAAAAAATATTATATTTAGTACATTTCAGAAATAATGCAAATCAAATTGTATCATTTCAGGTTTATTGTACCAGAATCGCCAAGGTGGTTACTAAGTGTTGGAAAAATTCAAGAAGCTAAAATCGTATTACAGAAAGCAGCAAAGTTCAACAATAGATCCAATATTGACGATTTAGATGAAATATTAACGTCATACACAAGGGATAATAAAAAAGAAGAACCAAGTGTATTGATGCTATTCAAAGGATATCTTCTGAAGAGAACATTCTGCTTGTTCATAGCTTGGTTGTCGATGAGTATCGCTTATTACGGTCTCGTACTAAATATCGGTAAATTCAATTTGGGTAATTTGCACATGACTTCAATTGTTCTCGCTGCAGTAGAGATACCGGCGATAGCATTGAGTATTCCTATTCTATTCAGAACTGGTAGGAGAACGCCTGTGTTTACTTCTATGATAATTTGTGGACTTGCGTGTATAGCGAGTGAACTATTCTCTGTATCGCTTGACAGTACCTGGGTGATTATATCATGTCTGATGATTGGGAAATTTACAATATCTGCAACGAATGTGATGTTACCGATTTATACAGCGGAGTTGTATCCTACTGTGATAAGAAATCTTGGCGTTGGTGCCACGCAGGTTGCGGCGGGACTAGCGCTTATCTGCATTCCTTATTTATGGAAAATGGTAAGTCACGCAATAGGTGCTGCATATTAATTAACTAGATGATGCCCGCAACTTCGTCCGCGGGTTTCTTTTTAATTTCCGCGAGAACTCTTGAATTATCCGGGATAAAAAGCCTGTGTCCTTCCCCGGGATGTAAACTATCTCTGTACCAAATTTCATTATAATCGGATGAGCGAATCGGAAGAGTTAGGCCGTGAAAGCATAGCAGACAGTCAGATAGACAGACAGACACTCTTTCGCATTAGTATGGAATCCACGAAACTCTAAGAAAAGCCTAATAATTAATTCCAGTCAATATTCTTGCTCATGAAGCGTTTATTTGCATAAGAATAAAACTTGGTCTCATCACAAAAATTTGTAAAGTGATAAAATTGTGCTTCTTTCCAGGCTACTTTAAATGCCCACCTACCAATGTCTATGTTAGCACTGTGCAGCATAGCAGGAGGTGGTGTAATTATTTTTCTACCTGACACCAAATCTTCTAAAAACGAGATGAGGTATGTAAATTGTACTGTGTGTCAATGAGCGTGTGTGCGTGCGCGCGCGCGGGCGTGTTTGTTTGTGTGTGTGTGTGTGTGCATATGTGCGTGTTTGTGTTAGTTTTTCATTGAATCATCAAATATCATTGACACTCATGTACGAACTTGTTATTCCAATAGCCGTATTGTATTATTTACAGAGAGTCTGCAAACGCTGCGTGCGATGGCACATTTAAAAGCACCATAAATACGCTGTGAACCTACGACCCAGCGTGATCGCTACAGGATGCAATTTTAAGAGCCTTTTTTAAGAGAATTTTATTTTTTGTGCAACTTTTGCAACTGGCTCATTAATAACTCACTTCCATTCAACCCAGTGCCAGAGAAAGACTCACGTAACGCGTCTTTGCTTTAATATGTAGAGTAGGCGTTAACAAATAGAAAACGTGTACCTACAATCGACTTATAATACCTAATGTTACAGATATAATTTGAGATTTATAGTCATAAAAACTTAGTGTGTTTATAAGAACTGAGTGAAATGTAAATTCTTAATATCTTTCCCACAAATCGTAATTATACTCGTAGATATATCGCAACTACAGTTCTACTATACTATCTACTATAGGTAGGTATTATAGTCGCACTTAGCAATAAAATCGCTTAAAACTGCAATGATACTCGTTATTTTTGCAAATATAAACGCTAAGAATGTTTATTGTTTTGTTTTTAATCAATATTGCTAATCCTGGGATTGAGATCTACAGTTCCGTATTTTATACTGGTGGCTTAAAAGTCTATAAGCACAATATATTTTTTTAACCACTACAAATAAGCCCTTGACTGCGATCTCACCTGATGGTAAGTGATGATGCAGTCTAAGATGGTAGCGAGCTAACCTGTTAGAGGCATGGCAGTTATATTAAACCCATACCCCCATTCGGTTTCTACACGGCATCGTATCGGAACGCTAAATCTCTTGGCGGCACGTCTTTGCCGGTAGGGTGGTAACGTATCGGAACGTTAAATCTCTTGGCGGCACGTCTTTGCCGGTAGGGTGGTAACTAGCCACGGTCGAAGCTCCCACCAGGCCAGACCAGGGAAAATTCAGAAATTATAAATTTCCAAACCCTGCCGGGGATAGAAGTCGAACCCGGGACCTCCGCACGTTAAGGCAACAGCGCTCAACACTGCGCCACGGAGGACGTCAAAAATGAATAAACAATGAATTAATAATAAGCAGAATCTATTTCTGCATATTATTAATTCATTGCATTGTTCATTGTGACGCCCGCGACTTCGTCCGCGTGGATGAAGAATTTTTGATTCCCGCGGGAACTCTTTAATTTTGCGAGACAAAAAATAGCCTTTGTCCTTTCTTGGGGGGCCGGGATACAATCTACCCCCTTACCTTTCATCAAAGTCGGTTCAGCAGATAGACAGACACACTTTCGCATTTATAATATTAGTATGGATTTCAGTAGAAAATATTATAGTCTACGATAAGCACAGTTCTTCGGTCAGTCGATGAGACAGTCTAAGGAGATGCTTCCTTTCATACCAGTCATTCCGACAGCTCAGCTCTGTTGACGGAGTAACACTACGCGCCCCTGCTCGACGGGGGAGGATAAATCTCGAAGCTGGTGCAATTTTTATTGCAATATTTAGCCCTTCTAGCACAAAATTAGTATGCAGCTTTGAAGGTGTAGACATGTGGTCGAAATGTGGTTCGACGCTCAAATATATTGCAGCGTAAGTACCTATTGATTTAAGAATAATAATACTTACGCTGTGATAGTATATACAGTAGGTATGTATTTCGTATTACTTATTACTCGCGCTGCTGCTGAGACTCCATTCATCATACTATTTGGATAGAATCAGGCGTTACTTTGCGGAAGTTCATGATTTAGCAAGAAAAGATTACAATTATTTTGCTATAATCCGCCAACAGAAAAAATTCTGTATGGTCAAGCATGCAGTTACAAGCGAAGCACCGTTTACCTTCCCAACCAAGCAAGAAAGCCAAGTTCCCAAGCAAGCAATGCCACCACCACTCACATGCACCACCACACAAGACTATTATACTAATCTCGACGCACGTTTCGCCCCGACACCGGAGCATCTTCAGGAGATATAGACTTTACAATGCAAGATTGTCTAGTGACGTTCGTGTCAAATGCGCGGTGTTATATACCGCTTTTAAACCCCCACCACTATTGCCCCGCCCATTACCCCCCGGACTCCTACCCCCTTCAAATAAACGAAGCAGTGGTGAATTTGAAACGTTAACTTGTTCGTTATGTAATTTAAATTGATTATTATTATTATGTTTTATTATTTCTAATTGTTCCAACATGATCAGTCTTATGCCTTTATTGCAAGTGTGTAAGATTTTATATGAATGATCGGAAGATAATTTGTGCCCATTATCTAGAAGATGTTTAGCAAAATGTGACTTTTGGGGTTGGTTGTTCGCGGCCACATGTTCTTTATAGCGTGTATCAAATTTACGACCTGTTTGACCAATATATGTGGCATTGCATTCTGAACATTCGAGTTTATAAATGCCCGATTTTTGTTTGTTGTTTAATTTATCTTTACCGTTGCAAATACTTTTAAGTGTATTATTTGTCCTAAATGCAACATGTATATCATGTGCTTTAAGTGCCTTAGCAATACGCTCCGACGCTGGTCCGAAATAAGTTAGACTGGATTTGTATTTATTTATTTTATCAGGTGGTACTGAATATAGGTCGTTTTTGATCCGCATTAAATGTTGTTTTTTAATTATATTATCAACAATATTAGTGTTGTATCCATTTGCCTGTGCCATGTGGTAAATAACTTTTAGTTCTTTTAAATAGTTTTCTTTTGTGAGTGGAATAGACAGCAACCTATGCACATAGCTGTGAAACGCGGCGAGTTTATGTTGCCAGGGATGGCAGGATGAAGCGGGTATGGTTGTGTCTGTATATGTGGGTTTTCGGAAAATTCCAAAATGATGTTTAGTATTAGCACGAGTTAAAGTTAGATTAAGGAATCTTCTAGATAATGGGCACAAATTATCTTCCGATTATTCATATAAAATCTTACACACTTGCAATAAAGGCATAAGACTGAGCATGTTGGAACAATTAGAAATAATAAAACATAATAATAATAATCAATTTAAATTACTTAACGAACAAGTTAACGTTTCAAATTCACCACTGCTTCGTTTATTTGAAGGGGGTAGGAGTCCGGGGGGTAATGGGCGGGGCAATAGTGGTGGGGGTTTAAAAGCGGTATATAACACCGCGCATTTGACACGAACGTCACTAGACAATCTTGCATTGTAAAGTCTACATCTCCTGAAGATGCTCCGGTGTCGGGGCGAAACGTGTGTCGAGATTAGTATAAAAGTCTTGTGTGGTGGTGCATGTGAGTGGTGGTGGCATTGCTTGCTTGGGAACTTGGCTTTCTTGCTTGGTTGGGAAGGTAAACGGTGCTTCGCTTGTAACTGCATGCTTGACCATACAGAATTTTTTCTGTTGGCGGATTATAGCAAAATAATTGTAATCTTTTCTTGCTACATCATACTATTATTAAAAAAACGTGTTTGTTTGTAGGTTATCTGGATTGTCCTTTAATCACGCCGCAAGAAAGCAACGGATCGACGTGATTTTTTGCATAGGTATAGTTGAGGGCCTGGCGACTGGCGAGTAACAGCCTACTTTTTATCGCGGAAAATTAAGGAGTTCCTGTGGGAATTTAAAAAAATCATACCACACAGACGAAGTCGCGAGCATCAGCTATTCTATCATAAACAGCAGTCAGATGCAAAGTGACAATTTGTTTATTTGCATGCCTAAGTTGTTATTAAAAGTGACTGGATCTTAAGATCCAGGTCACGGTTGATCATTAGCACAGGTCTCGCTAATTATACAGGACAATGACATAGTCTAGGGCACCTTCGTAGGCGCATTCTATACAGCGGCAGCATAATTACATTATGTCAGTAGTAACGGTGACGCGAGCGGCGTCACGGCAGACGTGACACGTGTACTGATAAGAGATACTACGGCAGCGTTGGACAAATCTTTAATAACCTTATTAAGGTTTGTAAAAGCGGCCATTTTTAATCCAGACCTAGATACCTATAATATTATAGCTTGAATTAATACAAAAAATGGGAAGACACTAACTCACGGCAGCGTCAACATGAAGAAGTGAAATCAGACGTGTCGAAAATCTTTCCTAATAAAATGAAAAGGTGAGTGACTTGACCGATCTATCAATGTAGAGCTCAAACCACTGGACGGATAGGGCTGAAATTTGGCATACAGGTAAATTTGATGACGTAGTTAGGAAGGTAGCTAAGAAAAGATTTTTGAAAATTCTAACTTTAAAGGGGTAAAATAGTGGTTTGAAATTTGAATGAAAATCGAATTTGACATGAGCAAAGTAACGTGTTGAATCGATGAAAAATTGCAATAAATGCAAATCCTATCCATCCATTTCAATGTTTTTTTTTATCCACTACAAGTTTGCCCTTGATGTAGATTTGTAGGATCGTAATGTTTATTAAAAAAACTATTCAAGTTGAACCAGCAGTAGTACCTAAGCAAAAGTGCTTATCTTGAGTACCTACTAGGTATTGTTTACCTACTCGAGCAAAGCTAATCACTGTTGCTTGCGAGGTAAGTAGGTAATGAGACTAACTATATTGTACGCCATCTCTAACAAGAAAAATGACAGCTCTTTTTTTATTGCGATCCCTTTCAGAGTACTCCCTGTGGAAAGGGAGTCATGTTAGAGCAGTTTTTTTAGTTTAGTTTAGAGATTGTGTTAAACAGAATTGGCCACATTGTTTGTTTTGATTATCAAAATTTATGAACAATTTCAGAAGTTAGGAAATATATTTGTCTCTTTTGCAACTCTTATATGGACTTTTTAAAATGAAATTTCAGAATTTCCTCAACTCAACAACTTGTTTTAGCAGTGAATCCGTACGTGGCCAACACTTAAGTACAAGCATCGGTCATTAAACTCAGGCGTCTTCTGACATAAATACATTAAGTAGCAATATTCAAGCGCTACGAATATGACCCCGAAACATGTGGCATTGTCACAAATAGAGTACGCGTCGTGTCGAATCAGAAAGAAGCCATTGAAAAAGGCGATACAGGACAGTTAACGGGGCTCGCCTAACACTCCTTGCAAGGTGCCGATAAGCACTGTATCTATGCGGCGTATTTCTCATTTCTGAGAGAAGTGACCCCTTCTATTAACAATATAATGGTAGATTTTTGGTTTATCAATACGGATTGACTCCCAGTTCCTCCCGAATACGTCTAACTAGTCCAATCGCGATACTATTTTTTTATCCACTACAAATTAGCCCTTTGACTTCGAATAGCGATCTCAACTGATGGTAAGTGATGATGCAGTCTGAGGGCTAACCTTAACAGGTTAGGGGCAAGACAGTTATATTAAACCCATATCTCTATTCGGTTTCTACACGGCATCGTACCGGAACGCTAAATCGCTTGGCGGCACGTCTTTGTTTGTAGGGTGGTAGGGTAACTAGCCACGGCTGAAGTCTCCCACCAGGCTAGACCAGGGAAAATTCAAAAAAGTTCATAGGTCAAGGGATCTCCAAATTGTAAAAACTTTCTTACTTTAGACTTTCTCTGTAGTTAGGCTTTCCACGATTTCATAGTTGGGTCGCGGCAACGCAACGTCCTCCTATTCGCGTTGAAAAAGGCGTCCCTTGCGATTACGGCGTAACAGCGATAAGCTATTTATTTAAGTATATTGTACACCCACCCACGAATTAAACATAGCTGTTTTTGAGGACTATCTCACAGTTTCAATGCCCGCAACTTCGTCATCTTAGTGATTAGTTGAGTCTTAGTGTGATTGTGAATACTGTATATCCTCCCCCGGAATGCTCATGCAACCTATCTTCGTATAAAATTTCATCAGAATCGGTTGAGCGATGGGCAATGAAACTTGAAAGCATAAGAGATTTACACACTTTTGCATATATAATTTTAGTATGGATTCTAAGGTGTTATTTTATATATATATTGAAAGTCTTGTGATTATTATGTCCTAAAATTATAAACCGATGCAGAAGAAACCGTTGTCATCATGCATTCCTCATATTTTCATCGTACAATTTCTAATGCTTTAACGGTTACATTATACATTTCATTTTCATTCAAATTGAGGCCTGTAATAAAATCAGCTGCGGTATTTACAAAGAGGTGCGTTATACTAGAGATAGACAATCCGACTGTTGACAAGAAATGCACAACTGTGACTTGACGCTGTAGCCCACGGATACCCAATAGATATCGTCCCTTGGGGACCATTTTGGGAATCCCTGCTGTAGCCCATGAATTATTTCTGCAGTGACTATGATTAGATAGGTAGCACGCTTCCGCTATTGGCTAAAATACGTAGGTATTATCGCATAAATTCAGCCAATCAAAACAATTGACATTGCAACAATGATTTAAGCAGGTTTAACTTGACAGGGCGTTTACTCTGTCAATACAATAATGCGTTTTTTATACGCGCAGACGACGAGCGTTTGAAAAACGAGCGGTGTCTACGCATTTTCAGTTCAACAAGCAGATATTCAAAACAATACAATAGAACTTAACGCTAGCTAGTCTAACTACTTACTAAATAAAGCAAGGAATTGTGGCAAGAATGCTGGCTGATTTTCCGCGCAGGACTGTCAGGCTGATCCGTTACGCAAAGAATGAGCCCGCCCTTCTGCCACCAAATGAGGCAATTATTGTCGCTGTATTATATGGAATAATTTTTATTAAAAATGGGTTTTAAAATCCCGAGGTAACTCAAAGATTTTTCGAAAAAAAAGTTTGCCATGTCGGCCTCAGGGGTAGGTACAAGTCTATGCCCAATCGTCAAAATCTGGTGAACAGATGGGCCTCGAAAACGTAGACATTTTTAGATACAACTAGGGATATGTTTACTTAAAAATATTTTATTTTCCGTTACGCTTTTGTATAATAAGTTGCTCTTTACTCGAAACGACAAAAGGAAGGGTTTTGATTTTACCAGTCTATGCATGTATGTATGCGCCACCGTAGCACCTACACTACTGAGCCGATTTTGATGAATGAGGTGTCAATCGATTCTTTATTATAGTCCAGGCAGCATAGGCTACATTTTACACGAACCCTCTGAAATTTTCTCCATAGACGGGTTACAGTTTTTAATTACTACTAAGGTATTGATTGTATAATATCTGGTTCTCTATTGCCTACAACTCGATCTTTAAATCGTCGTCGCGTCTTCATAACTCAGTCTTATCGGCAAATCAACGCATTCTACCCAGTGAGTTAGTGACAGTTTCTGATAAAGATATGCTGAGGTGTATGAATTAAAAAGTTTTCGGTAAGATTGATAAATAAGAGATTTAAAATGCTGTGAATAAGTTAGCAAGTTTGCAAATTGTTCGTATAATAAAAATATTTTTGAAAATTTAAAGAAAAAGTACCTACTTATTTATCTCCAGATCTACATTAGGTACCTATAAAAATAATAAGTAATTCTCGTCAAGCAAAACTCATTTGTAGAAAAGTACCAGATCGAGGAAATGATCAGCCTTTGCTTTTGTTAACTTCTAACACTCTGGCATTTTCGCCAGTTTTGCCATAAGTCAACTTTGGTAAGATTTTGAATCGTCGTTTTTTTTAGATACATTATCACCACTGTGGTGATATACTACTGGCATTATATATCGTCAGAAGTTTCTATCAACTTTTTATCTAACGATTTCATTTTCTGTCATCATCTCCCTAACTATACCAAGAACGCGGGGAATGAACTGTTATACAAACTCTCACTCGTGCTGTGACTTGTGATGCTGCAGATACACTTTCCGGTGCGATATGATTAGGGTGCAGCTCACGCTTCGTTGACATGTGTCGATTATGTAACACCCCAATTGCACTATCCTGACGCAGAAGACAGTAACCACAGTGAAAGCACGCATTACACCTTATCCTAGTAAAATATGTATGTTTCGTCAATTTAAGTTTGTTTTACAAAGAATTTACCCGTGTATGAATTGAATAAAAAATGAATAAGAGAGTTCATAATAAAAAAAAAAGATATCGAAGAGCCGATAGTTGTTCTAATGGATTGATGCTGAATCCCGCATGAGATAGCGCAGCGGTGGCCCTCCATAGGTAGATGAACGACATCAAGGCCGCTGGATTCAGATGTGGTGTGTGGAAGTGTGAAGGAAGAGATCTATTTTCATCAGTGGACATCTTTCGTTTGACGGCTGTCTGAAACAACACGTATGACTTCAACGCGAAGAATCTGCATCCTTTGCAACGGAGAAACGTTGATGGAGTAAGCAGAACTAACAAAGCACTAAATAGTTAGTATTATGCCCGCGACTTCGTCTGCGTGAATTAATATGCTTTGATTCCCACGGGACCTCCGTAATTTTCCGGGATAAAAATCCTTCCCCGGAATGCAACCTACCAAATTTCATCAATATCGATTGAAAAGATGGACCGTGAAAATGTAGCAGACAGACAGACACACTTTCACATTTAATATTATGAATGGAAATGGATACTGAATGATGAGACTAATGGTTTCTGTGACTATGACCTCATAGAGTTATTTTGGTTTCGCTTCGCTTCAAGCGAAACCAAAATAAATCTATGTACTTAAGACCTCTATCGCACTTTTGCACGGCCACTAACGTCTAACTAACTACTAACGTCACACGTGACGATTTCCTTCAGAGCTCAAGTTATCTTATTATTTTTTATCTGATCTTTAGATATCAGGCGTAGAGCCAGTGGACAAGAGGGTTTATTTGTTTAGTCTTAGCTTTGTTTACGGCATGTGCACTAGTTATACAATATGAAGGTACGTAGTTACGATCCGCGGGCGATTGCCACACCTGACATATCGCATGCTGTGAACGATTCGATTGAATTACAAATCGGTAACGAACAATGCCCAACATTGTTATCTGTTACGGGACAAATTGGAGACGTTGCGTTCTTGGACTGGGTTTTGTAATCGTGATCAGAACAAGTGGATTCCTTCAAACTTTGAAGACCATTGTCTTATGAATGGCAGATCCTGGATTCGATTTCTGGCAAGGGCAATTTGGGAACTTATGAGTTCTAAATTTTCTCTGGGCCGGTCTGGCCTGGTGTGGTACTTGTGCTGTGGATATAATACCACCCTACCGAAAAGACCTTGGCAGCTACGGCTGTGAATATTGGAATCTCACTCTTCTAGAGAGAGAAGCAAAGAATAGCCATGTTCATGAATGGAGAAGTTTCATGCTGTTGTGAATATCATCTCTAACACAACGGAAGTAAAATATAGATTAAAACTAATAAATCAAGGTTTTTTCTTAAATCCATCAATAAATGACGATTTCGAAGTTTAACTATTTAATGTACACCGATTGCTGTATCTTACTCGAGTGAGAAATTTTGTGAGTTTTAATACCTAGCCGAGATTTAATACTTCAAAACTATCTTCACACACAAATTAAGTGCTTTTAATTCAATTAAGTCCATTTATTTATTTTATTCGGCTTTATAAAGTCTGTTCATAGTAACGTCACGCCACCCGTCTTGCAAGCGCAACTTTAAAGTTCCTTTACTTTTTCATTTGATGAGATATTTTTATGATTCTTTCATATTTATGTATTTATTTTGTCTTATTTTTCATAATAAATTTTTAAAAAATTGGTAAGCTTCTCCATTCAAATTATAAGACCTATTGCGATTGTCGCACCGATAATCACAACTTCCGTGTCAACACTACAGGTGCCGTCAATATTATAGGATAGATTGCACAATGCACTAGATCTTGTTTCGATGCTGAAATATGAATGGGCCCACTGCTCTTAACACGAAACTTGTGATGTCATTGCTATAATTTCTATAAAATTGTTGTGATAGAGTAATTTTATGATATTCTTGTTCCACTTACTTCAGATGATTGCTATAGTCACACAGTGGCTGCTTAAAGACAATTGAATCTAATCACAGACTTGGTTGATTTTTTAGGGTTCCGTAGGGTTAATAAGGAACCCTTATAGTTCCATGTCCGTTCGTCCATCTGTCTATCTGCAGCTTAACTCAGAGGCCCATAGTACTAAAACTTTAAAAGCTGTAACTTAGCATTAATATTAATCACAAATAGGTAAAGTAATTTGAAAAAAGTATTTTAGGGTCCACAATACACATCAGTGGAGATGAATGTTTTTCTCGTTGGTGCGGGGTGTTGTTGGATGGATCGTTCAAATAAATATATTGTGGGTGTGAGAAACCCATTTTTTGACTCAGGGATCCGTTTGAGAAATATTAAGCTTAAAAATGCTATGTAATATTTGTTATCTAGCCAAGAGTCAATCCCAATCCTCTATCACCTAAACGGTTGTTTTAGGATATATGAAAAAAATCCTTGCAGTAGATAGTATTTAAAACATAAAAGTTAAAAGTAAAACCATCACAGCTAAGTAAACTTTACAAGTTAACAAGTAATCTCGACAATCTCGACAAATGAAATGTCGGCACATTGTGATGGGCAACTACGGAACCCTACACTGCACGTGGCCCGATATGCCCTTGGCTTGTTTTTTCATCCGTTTGTGATCGTTCAGGGAAAATCAAACACAGTACCTTAAGCATCAACGATCAGCGATGAAAGAACTGAATTAACACTTCATCACGTTTTGGCGACTTGTTGCGTTTCAGCTTTGTACAAAATTTACAAGATAATCCTCCTTAGCAAATCGCTGCATCAGTCGCTGCATAGCTTCCGATACTAACGATCAGATTTAAGGAGTTAATCAATCAATCGCAGTTTTTACCTTCCGACAAGCGTAGGAAATTAGGTACATCGAGTTTGCTTTGATCCTTCCTAAAATGAACTGGACGCAAAAAAAATAGACGGTCAAATTAAAAATATGGAAGTGTCGAACCCATTAGCTCGTTTAGCGGTATCGTCATGTTTAGTACAGCCAAATTACATTGTTATGCATTTTATTGGTAGTTCATTAGGTTCTGCATACGTTCTTAGTCGGTTACCTTGCAATAAGGTATGGTGGTCGCGTCGGGTGCAGGGCGAGAGTGGGCGACCTCATATAGCTTGCGCGGGAGGCGTTTCCTTTATTTGTTGATTGTTCGTGGCGTGATAGTGTCGTGCAACAGGACATCATGCGGACATTACTGGTAAGTGATAGCGGACACAAGGCCAATTGATTCATCAGGTCATCTATTGGCCTATTTTACAAAATGTAACTTCCTTAGGGTTTCTTTTGTTGATGAGTTCAACTTTATAAATATTTTAATTCTTTATAATTTTTTTTTTTGGTTGGATATGTAATAAAAATTAAAATTGATTGATTGATTGGAATTAAAATTTAAGCTAAATATTCATTGGATTATTTTTTGTTTTTGCTGTTTTTTATTAGTTAAATTAGAAGCAATTTTTAATGTTTTCATACTATCGGAAATCGTTCTTTAAAATATACATACGAAAGGGTTTAAGAACCCATTAAAGGCTTTAATAATAATTTCACATAGCTCCAATTTACAATTTAACATACTGACTTCGTTATTAATAATTTATAATTTGCAAAGTCGTATTCAGGTCGCATTCGTAAAGCCGCAAGCAGAGTAGGTATCTGTTTTTCAGCCTTGAATCAATCAAGAACAGAGAGGGCGGCAGCAAATCAACTTATAACCTTTTGCACAAAAATGTTGCCCTTCTTAATTTCTAAAGCGGAACTAATTGTTACAATGCGAGCAAAATTCAGCATTCAAGCTGTCGTATTAACGAGTAAATTACGTGAAACACGCAATGCTTATGGACAAATGCTATACTTACTGGTTGCGCACTGGCCCCTGTTGCCCCAACAGGCTTTACTAGCAGTAGATACGTAGCTGATACGCATTCAGTTTTAACGCGCTCATATTATACCGTTCACTACAGATTTTATAATTTACCGGTCGTGCCAGTCTGAAGCTAATAACTATTAATAGAAATCGAAATATCGAATGAACCTATGAGAACCCTGTGAAAATTACCGCTATCACGAATATGAAACGATTTCCCAACAGATTTTGCGTACCTATGCTACCTATTACGCACTACCTATAACAGTCAATCAATAATAATTTCCCGTTCTCGACAAAAGTAGTAGTAACTATTACCTATTCAGTGGTAGTAGATATGCAATGCAATAAGTGAGCAAAATTGCAATAGCATGCTTTACACTTTTTGATTTAAATACAGAAAATTATATATATTTTGTAAATACTATTCCGGATTCTCGCTTTAAGAAAACCCTCTGAGATAACCCTCTAAGATATACAAGATTGCGTGGAGTCGTGGCAATCATCTCATTCTATGTTCCAGAATCCAGATTAGAACTCATGGTATGCATAAAAATAAAGGGATGTACATAGAAACCTTACGGTTAACATAACTGTAATGAAGATTGAGGTTGATTTACAACCTTTTTAATTATTATTTTTTAAAGTTACTGTCTAATTTCCAACTGACAACTGTGAGTACTCAATATGTACTATGATATGGCCTGAGTAAGAGTATTTCCAAAATTTATTTGTAACTAGCTGATGCCCGAGACTTCGTCCGCGTGGTTGATTTCCGCGGGAACTCCTGAATTTTCCAGGATAAAAGGTAGTCTTTGTCACTCTCCAGGTCCTCAACTATATCCATGCCAAAAATCACGTCGATCCGTTGCTCAGTTGCGGCGTGATTGAAGGACATACCAAAAACCAATAAGCCAACAAACAAACACTTTCTCATTAATGATATTAGTATGATATTTCACATTCAAAACGGACAAAATTGTAGCCAACCAATTTGATACAACCTATAAAAATCTGTAAAGAGTTTCGCTCTACCTAGGAAAAGAGAGCTTAGTATACGTCTCATATCTAAGTCGTATTCGTAGTCGTATTTCTACTCCTAAACCTAGATTAGTCTAGGTTTAGGAGTAGAAATACGACTAGGCAAATGAATCGGGCTTTCCTAGTTTAGGAATCGAAAGTCTGTAACCAAAAATTTTCAATAGTAGCATTGTTTTCATATTAGGAATACACAGGAAAGGTTAAATTTTCAAACGTACTATTTTTTCTATTTCGAAATACCACCAGTCACGACTGTCCTTGTAAGTGCATATAATAGAGCAATATCTACTATTAAGTGTAAAAATTAGGTTTTAAAGAAGTAGGTTAGTACAATGAAATATTAACGTTATTAACAGCATTACGGCATATTTTGCATATCAACTAGATTAGTTATGAAATTATTAGAAGTAAGGTAAGGACCTATTGCGTTATAAACATAATATTATAAAAGTATACTGTGTGTACCTCGATAAAGTTTATTAGTAATCAGAGTAATAACTATATTATGGTATATGACGCCGCGACTTCGTTCGCGTGGATTCAGGTATTTTGGAAATAAATTAGAAAGTCTTTGATTATCCAGGGTAATAAACCCGTGTAAGCTCCGGTTTGAAAACTATATCTGTGCCAAATTTCGTTAAAATCAGTTGAATTCGTGTGTTGTGACACACAGACATTTATTAATTTTACAAATCCAACTGATTAACAGAATAAAATATCAAAAAAATTTAGGTAGGTACCTATACTAAATTTATAAGTAGATCAATTATACCTGTTATTTTGTCTGTGTTTCTACTACTACTAAAGGCACATTAAAAGAACAAGGAATCTACAACTAAAGGTAATTTTCAAATAAGGATCGCATGTGATCCTTATTTGTGTGTGTGTGTGTATGCTATATTAAGTACTTCATTCAGAGCAGAACCAAAGCCCGAGACTGTAACCTAAGCTCTTGAATACCTTGATGTATAGGTACACATCATACATAGGTAAGCCTACTGGGTTTTATGCAAGTAAGTATACATTAACCTTGCAGGCTCAAATAACAAAGGACTCTTAGGCGTAATCTATTGTGATATCAATTAACTTAGTATTATTGTGATAAGTACCTAAATTCGATATGTTATGTCAATGTTAGGACTTCAGTTTAACCTAGATCAAAGTGTAACATTAACGATCGATCGATCGAAAACATGAATGAAAATTGAAAAATGTAAAACTAGCTTATTCCTGAATTCATCCACGTGGATTTCAGTATTCTAAAGATTCTGTTGAAATTCGTCATAATGGAGTATCTACCCTAAGGCCTAAGAATAAGGGTAAGGTCAGATCTCTTGCTCTACCGGTTTAGGCAGTTCGTTGTATGCCAGTCAGTTACTGTTATGGCACTGTTTTTATGTAGAAGAACTTTGATAAGGTCTGCCTACGTTACTAAGTAGTAACACGCAATATATTTGAGTGTTTCATAATACATATAAAAATTACTAGCGGTCGCCCGCGGCTTCATCCGCGTACAATTTCTGATTTCCTATGAGATTATTCCGCTGCAAAAGGCCTACTTATAGCACCTATATAGCATTGGCAGGTTTTTATTATTTAAGACTAATAAGTCCTTAATGCTGACTTCAAAAACTTGTAACCTTCATGCAAGCTTTCAACCCCTATTTCACGCCCTTTGGGGTGGATAATCGTAAAATTTCTTATGCAGTTTATTATTACTTAAAACTCATAACCTAAATCCTGATTTTCAAGTCTCTAACTACAAAAACATAGGACTGGCATACAAATTTTCAACCCTCATTTTACCCTCTGTGGGATAGATTTTCGTAAAATTGCTTATGCAGTTTATTATTACTTAAAACTAATAACCTTTATGCCGATTTTCAAGTATCTATCTTCAAAAACTTAGAACCCTGACTGAGCTACCAACCCCACTTCACCCCCTTTGGGGTGAATTTTCGTAAAATTGCTCATATAGGTTATCATTATTTAAATCGAATAACATAAATCCCGATTTTCAAGTCTCTAAATTCAAAAACTTGGGAGCCCTTATGTAAGCTTCCAACCCCCATTTCACCCCATTTTGTTTTTATTCTTTATAGCTATTAACTTAATTGCCAATTTTTATGTCTCTAACTTCAAAAACAAAGGACTTTCATACAAACTTCCTACCCCCATTTCAACCCCTTGGAGGTGAATTTTCTCAAAACCGTTTCATAACGGCCGTCTACACCATAGAAGGAACCTATCTTCCAAATTTCAAGTCTGTATGCTTTATTATAGTTCCTGAGATACCGTGTTGAATCAGTGAGTGACCTTTCGCTTTTATATATATATAGATTTATATTATTTCTTCTAGGAATTAAGGAAATATTCTTCTTTCGCGTTGGATAAAATGCGCAGCTCATGCGTCTTTATCCTTAACTTTAAATTGTCTATAAGGATATACCAGTTTCTTTGCAAAGTTTCTATCCGCCTTAAAAGGATTAAATTACATGTCAATTACATAATTAAAAGGGGTCACAGATTTTCTTTTAATTTTGTACGGTTTGTTTATCGCTTAACGCAATTTAAAAATTAGTACCTATGTTCCAGTACATATCTACTGTTCAGTCAATAGAATTTGGGCAAAAAAATAGGTACCCAACCTTATATTAAACCTACCCTAATGCTACTATTTTTATATATTTTTAACATAATAATAACATAATATTTTTACTATCACTAGAACAAGAATTTTGATACAAACATCACTTCATCAATTTTTACAATATCTCAAGTACGAGTAGTTAAAGTTAATTAAGTAATTATCACAAATATTCAAAAGAATGTAATGTAATTTTTTGACCTATTGTATGTATCGAGATTGTAATTTAGTTATAGACAGAATGGTAGGTTTACAATTTGGCAGTTTTGCATATTTTTAGCATTAACAGTACCTAACTCAAATCATAATAACGATCGAACGAACGCTTCAAACAAAAGACATCAACGCGCACCGGTCAACTTATGTGCACCGCACCCGGAATGTTTCAAATATTGTAATTGGCATAGCTTGGCATAGGTATAGACATAGGCAGGTATACATACCAAATAAGACGAAAAAGGTTTAAAGTTTATACAGTGTGCTTACTCCCAGTTTTAACATTGCACGTTTTAGCATTGACGTGAGAGCTCACCACGCCAAGTGTAAGCGAATATTTTCGGTGAGTTACGAATCCGCCATCGAATGTGAAAATGACGTCATTCTCGCATTTTGAGATGTCAATCTGTGTGAAAAGTAACATTCGGAGTGCCAAAATAGCAAATGATATTAGTCATATCGTATTTTTTGTACGTTTGGTGAGTTATAAACTTGATCTGTCTCATCGAATTGCACTTGGAGTGGGAATGACTCGGTGACATTTTGTTCACCATATTTCCGCTTGGAGCGCTGGCTGTATGGAGGAGCTCACTTTCACCTCACTTTAGTGAGACGTTTTCAACTTCGATCAATCTCAGAGTAAGGGTACTGTACTATTATCATGTATTGTGTGTTTGATTCATTCAAGATTCTGTGCTATTATGTCGTTTCAAATTTCATACAGGTGTCGGTATAGTACTTTGTATAATACAAAAAATTAAAAAAATATACTTTTGTGTTATTTACGGCACAAAAATTATTTATAGTAGAAATAGAAATCTTTATTAAAGAAATGAAGTTAAGTACAAATATACAATGAATTCCTGTCCACTAAACTAGGAGGACCCAGGTATCTTAGAGGCCAGTTCCTTCCCAAACGTTTATTAAAAATAAATATTTTTCAAAATATGCTGTGAATATATGGTAGAGAGCCTATCTACTTCATAAATTATATACTTATTTATGCGTTAGACCAGAAAAAATACCTAGGTATATAGTATAGTAATAGTAGGTAGATATACCTATATTATTAAAACATTTTTTAGGTAGTTTCCACTATTATTACGTAAAAGGTATGTATTATATTTAATATTGATTGGTCCGAATATAAATTACTTATACTTATCATTATTAAACGTAATTGAGCATTGGAGGTCAATATTTTTTTCGGAACGCATGCAGTTGATATTGACAAAGACCTCATACGTGGAGCCTTAACATCATAATTTACTTTATGGTTCGCGACTATTCTCATACAGCCGCTGAAACCGGACTTGCTATACATAAATGTAATGTATGCAATGGACAAAGTAACTATGTAAATAATACATTCTCATTCTTTGGTATTTAATTTCTAACTTAAAAATTATTCACATCAAGGTTACCATCAAGACTAAAATGCCAATCCTGAAAATGATTTGACTTACAAAGCAACGTAGTTATGCAGTCCCAAATAAACGGGATATTATTAATATTGTACATTTATATTAAGTAAACAAATATTTATCCAAACAACCATTAGTTAATTGAATAATTATTTCATTCCAAGCTATGGAACCCTCGCCGAGCAAGTCTGACTTGGACTTGACCGGTTTTTTTGAAGCTCAGATATCCTTGTATAATACTTACGTTGATTCTCGATAGGCATATTAATCGTAGTTGAATGTACCTAATTGTTAATTGGTAAGTATTGTGCGTTTTCTACTTCTTCGCCTATAAACCCTATCTTACAAATGAGGTACAGTACTCATAATTATACAATTCTTAAGTTTTCTTTCCACAAATCCATACTTACTAATGTTGTAAATGCGAAAGTGTGTCTTTCTGTCTGTCTGCTACGCTTTCACAGTTCATCCGTTCAACCGATTTTGATGAAATTTGGTACAGGGATAAGATGTATTCCGGGGAAGGACATAGGAGTTCCCGCGGGAATCAAAAAACAGTAATCAACGCGGACGAAGTCGCGGGCATCATCTAGTAATGGTAAAGTACAATTTAGGTTTAGATATTATTATCTAACTTGTATCTACCTAAGTATGAATTATTATCTGATAAACAGATATTTAAAAAAAATTGTAGGTAAGTAGTAAATACATAAAACAGAGCCCACGGTTATGTATTAAATAAGTTTCAGTTAAAAAATTATGCATTTAACGAGGTTTAAAATCATGATCCAGTTAGAAGTTGCGAATGAAAGTTGTCAAATGCGTTTTGCTTGAAGTTACATAAAATTGTACAATGTTCACCTTCAATGAATCTCTGTACCTACCTACTAGTAAACGTGTTTTATGTAAATATCGCATGTTACATATATAATACTAGCTTATGCCCGCGACTTCATCCGCGTGGACTACACAAATTTCAAACCCAATATTTTCCACCTTAGTGGTTGAATTTTCAAAAATCCTTTCTTAGCGGATGTCTACGTCATAATAGATATATTATGCATGCCAAATTTCAGCCTGATCCGTCCAGTGGTTTGAGCTGTGCGTTGATTGTCAATCAGTCAGTCAAAGGTGAGATCTAGACGATGCCCGCGACTTCGTCCGCGTGTATGAAGGATTTTTTCCCGCGGGAACTTCTTAATTTTCCGGGTTAAAAGTAACCTATGTCCTTCCCCGGGATAGATACATCCAACAAACCACCAACCTCTACTAATACCAAATTTTGTCAAAATCGTTTAAAAAGATGGGCCGTGAAAGCAAAGCAGGCGGACAGACACATTTATAATATTATAATTATGGATGTAGCTGATTACCACTTTAACCACATTGTTGTAGGTAAAGTAATTAAGTCATCCTGTGGATTAATAAAGATGATATTTAAAAAATAATTGCATAATTTGAACTTAAACGTTCATAATCAACTTTTACCTGCTGGTAAAGGATGTTTAAGTTGTAAGAACGTCTAAGTTGTAAGTACTTGTCTGCATAGCCATGTAGACAAGTAGTTATGCAATTGGTAACAAATAAAGTGTGAAACAAACGACCGCGTATGAGAGCAACGATTTTTTTTTTGGTCGCCAAGTGCGTGCGTATTATATGAAAGTGATATTTTAAAGTCCAGTATAAAAAATCCATACTAATATTATAAATACGAAAATGTGTCTTTCTGTCTGTCCATCTATCTGTCTGTCTGTCTGCTATGCTTTAACGGCTCATCTTTACAGATTTTGATGAAATTTGGTATATCCCAGGGAAAGAAATAGGAGAATCCCGAAAAATTTTGGCGAAGTCGCGGGCATCATCTAGTTGTGAATAATTTTTTAACCGACTTTAAAAAGGAGGAGGTTCTCAATTCGTATTTTTTTTTAATGTATGTTGGTGGATATCTCCGTGGTTTCTGAACCGATTTGAAAAATTAAAAGCAGTCGCTAGAGGATGCTTTCGAGGTGGTCCCATAAAAAATTCTGACTCCAATCCAAGAATGCAATAACTTAATCTTACTAATATTATAAATGCGAAAGTTTGGATGGATGTATGGATGTAGCGACGTATGGATGTGTGGACGTATGGATGTATGGATGTGTGGATGTATGGATGTATGGATGTTTGTTACTCAATCACGCCCCAACGGCTGAACGGATCTGGCTGAAATTTGGCACAGAGATAGATTATAGTCTGGAATATAAATAGGCTATGGCATACATGCACACATAGGGTACTGTTTATCCCGGAAAATTAAAGAGTTCCCGCGGGAACCAAAAAACCTCAAACCACGCAGATGAAGTTGCGGGCATTGCTAGTAAGGAACATAATATATGCTTTTCCAAAGCTTTAGTTAGTAAGTATACGATTTTCAAGCCGGAAATAAGCCGTACAAAATAGGTGTACAAAATCTCCACAGGTGAAAAATATCTACCTGCTAATAAAGAGAATAAACAAATTTGTCTGTCACGCGCCATCATAATGGTACCTACACACGTAATGACTAATGATGAAGGTTAGGCGGTACATGCTTTCTTAATCGGAATCGAAGCTATTCCCTATGTGAAGACATATTATGCAACCAATTGGAATAAAGGATTGTATTGTATGTTAATTCATACGCCTAGCATAAGTGACCCAGAGATATGAGTACTGCACCTCATATACGAGTGAGACTTGGTATCTCAGTAACTAAAAGCCCAAAATATAACTCATACCTTAGCCCATCCTAGCTTAGCATGCGTGCAATTTCTGATACTTTATAGTTTCTTAGTTGGGGTATACCCAATAGAAAAAATCCTTTTATTTAAAAAGTGCAAATTATCTCTGTCTGTCTATCTGACTAACTGATACCTTTTCACTGTTCATCTGAACCAATCTCAAATTAGACATACATGGCTAGTAGTTGTATCTGTTTACTGTGCTAGTAGGTACTTATTCTTAAAACGGACTTAATATGCTTTTTATTTAGGAAAGTCATAGAAAGTCGCGGGTCAATCAAATAGTGTTTATAATGACAAAATCATAAAATTTGAATATTGCGATTTGCCGGCTTTATCAATAGGGCTGTTGCGACCTAAAATATTCCTGAGTCACAAACTAACAATTATGACTTGAAATATTCGATCCGTAGAAAATATTACGTCCGCATCGTGTACCTACGATTATAACAAGTTAGGAATTTCAGTTCTTGTTTATCTATGAAGTTACGAAATGCACGAAATTAGTACGACCCGACCGTGACAAAGCTGCCTACAATGAAAACCACAAAGAGCACCGGTATAGAACACGGGTATTACGTGAGTTCAATTATTATAACTAATAGATAACATAACAGAGTTGTATCAAAAAATATATAAAAATTAACAGTTGGTTGTGTGATCATTACCTTTGCGTTTATTCCGTACAGCTGTTGTTGACAACTGCGTGCCTAGGCCAACCAAATTACAAATAGACGGGACAACGGGATGATCCTATAAGGGTTCCTTGTTTCCTCTTGATGTACGGAACCTTAAAAAACCAGTCACCCCACAATCACAATGAAAATTATTTTAAACTAGCTGATGCCCGCGACTTCGTCCGCGTGGTGAATGTTTTTTTTAATTCCCGCGGGAACTGCTTAATTTTCCGGGATAAAAAGTAGCCTATGTCACTCTCCAGGTCCTCAACTATACCCATGCCAAAAATCACGTCGATCCGTTGCCCCGTTGCGGCGTGATTGAAGGACAAACCAATAAACCAACAAACACACTTTCGCATTTATTATTAATTATGAAAAAGTGTGATTCCTAATACTAAAACTAAGTAGCTCTGAAAAGAACTTTTTAAGTGAAGCATAAAAATGTGTTAAAAAAACTCGAAATGTTGAATGTCGCTTGCGTCCACTGCGTAAGGAGCCGACCGGCTACCTAGTTCATAATGGTGCACCTCTTCTCCCGCGCCCCTCTCACGAAGAGTTAGTTACTCGATGCGCTGCGTGGCGGCCGCCGCCGGCATTTTTTTATTTTAATTTCATGATATCTTTTGAATGGAATGTCCGATTTCAATAATTCAAAAAGTAATCATCAGGTATTGAGACAGTCTTGAATATTAAATTATTTATTTGGATAAAAATTTATAAATGGTATGGATAACACGGTCTGATTTTGATCGGCATTTCTATCAATTTGTTAAATGTAAAAAAGTAGTTATAGTGACGTAACTACAATAGTCTCAACACATGGTCTCATCAAATATACAACACATGGTCTCGCGAAGTTTTTTGTAGATATTGATATATTCTATAATATTGTCGATCATTTTTTTGTCCTATCATTAATACTCTTCGCAGCGTATGCGATGAAAGACATTTTATGGCTAATTTTTTTACACCTTCGGTTGGTTTTAATAGGAATTTCTAAAGATTTCTATAGTAATCTAGTACTAAATATAGCCTATGTTACTCAGTGATAATGTAGCTTTCTAATGAAAAAAGAATTATTAAAATCGGTCGAGTACTTTTTGAGTTTATTCGTTACATACAAAAATACAAATCTTTCCTCTTTATAATATTAGTGTAGATAACAAAAGAGATGTCATTGCAACGGAAGGGCGACCGCGTACCTTCTGCATCAATTATTGTTCAGCATCAATTGTTGTGATTGGCTGAATTTATTCTTGCTGCGTCAATGGATTTTGTCCAATAATGGAAGAGTGTTATCCAATCAGAGGTGATTGCGATCGTTACACTGTAGCTGTCAGAGATACGCGGTCGCCCTGCAGCAGGGCGTGAAGGGCGGTATCAGCTGTGAAATAACTGACTATTAAATGGCGCTACCAGTAGCTAAACTTGTAGCGCCTGACAAACAATTCGACACTCTATGAGTACGGAAAAAATGAGGAGGCTACGCATGCCAGGCATTAGCTGTTAAAAAATGGCATTAAGATAGGTAGTAGTAGGTATTGAGAAGCCAGCCAGCCTTTCTGAATCCAAATGCTCAGTATGTTGTTGACTTAAGTCACGAGAACGTTGTCACCTTGACTTGCGGAAGACCGGGTGGCCCGGGCGTCCTTACTACTTTCAGACCGAGGCTTATGGCCTCACCTCTATAAATGTCGATAAGGAATTTGAAATACGTGCCTTATATAGCTTAAAATTCATAATATTTGGGAAAGTGTGAATTCTCAACCGAAAACAAGTGCAGTGCTTTTTGTATAAAATTACATGTTTCGTGGTAAAACAATAAAGCTAGGTACTTAATTAATATCTTATTTATTAGGTAGGTACTTGGGTACATAATTAAATCAAAAAATCATTACAAGAAAAATAAAACGAAGTTTCTATCTAGCAATAGATATTAGTAACTTTTACAGACAAATAGTATTGCAGTCCCTTAAATAGGTTTATGGAAGTTTAAGGGATTTGTTGTTCGGGAGACGATAGCTTACCCGTTAACGGGCACGTTATATCCGGTTGGCTAGCCAGCCAATTTGTTAGTAAAGTGCGGTAGGACCTGGGAACCCAACGGCCACCGCATTACCTGCCTTGCCTGCCTGCCTGTAGATTAATCGAAAAGGGTCACGACCCTAAGCAATGAGGAAACGACGCAGAGAGTTTCTTTTTTTTAATTATGTAATCGCATCTTTGAGTGCGAAAACTTGTCAGATTAATGATTAATAACTAAGCAGATTGCAGTTCCTATAAGTACTAACTACCAGAAACCCACTAGACGGATTGCTCCAAACTATATTAGGTTTTTTTATTTTCATATCGAACCCATAAATAAGTTCATGGGAACATTAAATTTGAAAATTAAAAATGATTGTGTAGTTTACATAATATTTAAATTATTTACCTTACTATAATAATTATTGCCCTAGGTCTAGTAATAGGTACGTTTTATTTACGCGGGTTCCCAATTCTGTGGTTCTACCTACTTGAAAGTGTTGATAGATGACTTCATAGCTGGACTATTAATTAATTATTATGATCTTTGTATTTAATTTTTTTTTCGTAATCTTTGTATGGATTAGGTAATTCCTTTCTTTACTTACTGAACAAATTTACAAAAGTATGTTTGTAATTACTAATTAGTAGCCTATATATTTGTAACACATTGAAACAATATTTTTTTGTCGCGGAACTTTCAAATTATAGCTCAAATAAGACAAAACAAGTCGAGCAAGTCAGTGTCGATAAGTGCAACAACGTTCGTGAGCTAGGCAAGGCCCATTACTCTCGAAAGTATCTGTTAATTGCGTAGTGTATGCATTCCATTTAATAACTTAATTCTTGTTTCATGTCACATTCCTATGAACTAACTTAAGTAGCGTTAATATTATTTAATATCGTTATATATATTTTGTAACTTATAGTTATATGATAAGCTTAGATCATACGTCTTACGGTTATGATAATATCTACACATTGTATAAGAACCTGCCCCAGACACAAGTGCTCGTATAATGAATAATGCTCAGCTCATTAAGTAGAAATCGCATACTTAGGTACCTACCTACTTACTTAAATACTTAGCGGAATAATAACATTTATGCCTGTCGTGTTTCAGATATGTATGCTGTGTGCAGTCACTGCTTATGCTCAATTTGATTCGCCTGCGCCGCCAAGAATCCAAATTCCTGGTGCCATCTTGGGTGGAGGAAGACAAGGAGTACTTCGACAAGGAAGGCTCCAAGCGGCCCCCGCTCCGTTGGGTGTTGCCAGAATAAGGAGACCAGGGCTCGCCAGGCCATCTTTCAAGTCTGTTGACGCAGCGCCGCGCCCAAATCTACAATCACTCGAGGAAATATCCAAACCAGTTACAGAAGAACCTGAAGACGATATCGATATAAACACACCGACTGCCTTCTTACCTAGTGCATTCTCGACACCTGAATCACAAAATGACTTTTTCGACTTAACAACTACGTCACAACCGAAGCCACCTGCAGCCTACAACTCATCGCCTTACCAACAAACGACGCCGACAGCTCCAAAACCTGAACCAGTAAGACCTACGCAATATCGGCCACTGGCACCTCAATCCTTTAGCCCTGTAAGAAACGAACCAGCTCAAAGACCGCAACCGGCCAGGCTTCAACCTCTTTCGAGTAGACCGCAACGCCCCGTCTTCAGACCTGAGCCAAAACCTTTCGTGGACGAAGAAGATGAATACATCCAACCCGTAAGACAAAATAACCGACAGCAAGCACCTGCAAAGAGTGTTCCAAAATATACGCCTTCAAATTCTAGGGAAAAGAAGCCAGTCTCTCAAATTATTCGCAAATATAGAGAAGAAAATGAAGATGGAAGTATTACATGGGGATTCGAAAACGACGATGGTACATTCAAGGAAGAACATATCGGTGTGGACTGTATAACTCGTGGCAGCTACGGTTATATTGATCCTGACGGCGTCAAACGAGAATATAACTACGAAACTGGAATTGCGTGTGATAAGGCTAAAGAAGAAAAGGATCAAAAAGGTTATGTAGACTATCAAGAAAACAAAGCTGTGTTACCAAATGGTATAACAATAGATCTCAATGCAATGGGTAAAAAGTCTAAGAGGCCATTCAGATCAGCGGGTAATCTATAGAAATTAAGTCCATTTAATATTATATATTTATTTTAGGAGCTCTAATTTTAAGACACTATTTTGTCTTGTTACTCACTGCAATTTAGAACCATATTTTGATATGATATGGTTCTAAAACAGCCTAAACTGACAAATTAAATGGTAAAAACTTAAAAATGTTTTTTTCACACTAGATTTAGACTGGTCCTCCTTAAGTTTTTTTTATTATTATGGGAATCCTATATATAAACATTATTAATTTCTTTCTTTAGATAAGTAGTGCCTTGAAATTGGTATTATAGTGTAAGAAGATGACAAGTCACAAACAAAAACCAACACATTTACTTTTTGGTTTGATTTACACTTCAATAATTAAAAATATCTGAACTATATTTTAATTTTAACAATACAATTATATGAACTTTAGTTGACATAAATTAATTAACTTAATGAAACATCCACATATTTTTAATTATTTGTAGCTGAACTATATTTTAATTTTAACAATACAATTATATGAACTTTAGTTGACATAAATTAATTAACTTAATGAAACATCCACATATTTTTAATTATTTGTAGTTAATTATAAAAAAGCCAGGATAATTGATACAATGTATCGATATTTTTATAATGTAGTGCCAGGTTAACAGGAATTCCCTCTCGACCCACTAATGGGAGAAGCTGGTGGGTTCACAGATTTCGACCCTTATTAATTTTCAAGCTGCTTTGGATTACTTATGTCCTTTTTTTTAATAGGTAATAGTTCTTTTGAAGCTTAACAAACTTCATTGTAAATGAACCATTAACAAAAGTATTAAAGACTAGCTATTACCCGCGACTTCGCACGCGTGGCTCAAGGGAACAATAACTGAGTTTTATGTGAAAAATGGTAATTTTTTCTACTTTAATGAAAACAACTTCCAAGAACTCAGATCTTGATATTTTAGTGCAGAAAACTGCATTTAAATTAAGCATGCGAGAGGGCGCCATGGATTAGTTGCGCCGTTGCCGCCTAATTGAAGAAAAAATGCGAGAAAAAGAGCATACAATCCCACAGGGACTGTTTGATTTTCCGGGATAAAAAGTGGCCTAAGTATGTTACTCTGTCATCAAATATACCGATGCAAAAATCACGTCGATCCGTTGCGCCGTTGAAGCGTGATTGAAGGACAAACCAACAAAATGCATTTTCGCATTTATAATATTATAGGATAAAGGTAGCTCATGTTACTTTCCTGGTCCTAAAAAAATCACGTCGAATTGTTATTTCGTTGTCGTTTGATTGATGGAAAAATACGTAAAAATCCTATCCCACAGGAACTGTTAGTTTTTCTGGGACAAAAAGGAGCCTGTCACTCTCCAGGTCCTAAATTAAAATCACGTAGATGAATAACTCCGTTGCCGTATGAATGAATGATAATGAAAATCAGCATGATATCCCACAGGAGCCGTTAATTTTCCCGGCACAAAAAGAGCATACAATCCCACAGGGATTGTTTGTTTTTCCGGGATAAAAAGTGGCTTAGTATGTTACTCTGTTATCAAATATACCCATGCAAAAAATCACGTCGATCCGTTGCGCCATTGAAGCGCAATTGAAGGAGAACCCAACAAACAAACACACTTTCGCATTTATAAAATTAGTATAGATATGGATTCTAAACAATGATATTTATCAGATGTTCACCTTTATAATTCAAAAGACCTTTGAGGTGCTATTAACTACCAAAAAAAATTATGTAATCCACAAACCTCTTACTTAAAATATTATAATATTATCATGATTTCCCTTGGGGAAGTCACTGCCCATTGGTACTGACAGAAACGGTTTAGTTAATGTTCCAGTATGCCATGAAGAAACTGATTAGTGGTATGAGTTTAACATAACTGTAATACCCCACCATGCTGCCATCTCAGACTTATGATCATCACACACGACAATGCAGTCAAGGGCCAAGTTATAATTAAAAAAAAAACAAATTATCCTTAGTAATTAAGTAAATTGAAAGAAAGGAATGTTTAATAATAATAAAAAATATACAGCAAAAATTGTAGCTTTATTACTATAACTTTACTTATAAGTGTACTCCTAAACTTACTGATAGTCAGTATGGTCGATTATTCATATATGGCTGAGGTCTTCGCATTGGAGGTGGCATTCTATTGGGTGGAGTTATTGAGATATCAAGGTAGTTACCAATTTGAAATTTAACCTGTGAGAGAGTTTTATTATCGTCACCACCTCTCTGACCAGAACATGTGACACCAATTTCTCTCATACGATATGTTGGGGACCTCATATCTGGATATACTATGGCAAAATCAAAGTATGTTCCCTTACGTCGTGTTTCAGGATTCACTTCCTTAACCAAGCCTGTAAGTTCACGAAGTGTTGCATCCATCCAAGTATAAATCTGCAACTCATTTTGGGGCACATTACCTCTAGCGTAATCCCCTGGCGAATTGTGACGCCCAGTTGAACAAAACACGCGTAACAACAGAGGGCAAGTCTGAAAAATAAGCAATAAATATGACATGATAATATAGTGTAGCCTGGTTGGGATACTGAAGTGGGCACATGATCTCATGGCTCTGAGTTTGATCTTATTGTTTTCTCCGTATCTCAGAGAGAATGCTTAACTGTCATTCCTGTTAACTATTTCACTAACATCTGATAATAATGATCGTCATGCCGAATATTCGAAAGTTCTTTTTTACTTAAGGTGAGTCCAAACATAAAAGTGGTAATCGTGCGCGGCTGCTGTCCGCCGTATGTCATAACTATGTCACAACCTTCAACAATGAGGTATCCCAAGCAGAAAAATACTAAAAATTTCAAGTACGTTCGTAATACTAGTATTTTCTAAAACCTACTACTAGGAACGTTGCTAGTAATGTTAGTAGGGATTTACTACTACTAACTTGCTCTGTTTTATCCAGGAAAGCATAAAAAAACAGCTATTTACCTTTTCTCGGTCAATTGACTTCTCGACCGGTCTAACCTCTTCAACAACCATTGATTCTAATCCCGCCATTTTCATAATCTACGAGAATTGTCAGTAAAATTAGAGACTGAAGCTTATTTATGAACTAATACAGGAATTATTGTAAATTATTTTCAAAATAACTCAGAATTCAGATTTTGTTATTTATTTATCTAACTCTATGGACTATGGTTAACTTGTCTCTATAGTCGATTTCACGAAGCGAAGGAATTAATGTAATCAAATATGGCTTCAGGTCACGTGATTAAAATTGTCATTGGACATATAGTGATGCGAACATTGACAGACTAGTTGTGAATGAACGATTGAATGAATACATTCTGAAATCGATTACCACACACTATGATTACGAAATAACCTTGTGATGTTGAAGAAGATATTATAATTAAACATTTCACTAACATCTTATCACTTACTTGATAATAGTCGTCAAAGCCCGCCAACCCACCTACTATTAGACAGTCGAAATTGCTGGGATTGTCCAAAAATTCCTTTGGTTCAAATTGGTAAAGCAGATAACCTAGCTAACCTACTAATAAAAAGGTAATACAATAAATAAAATAATTTGTATGCAGCGACGATTAGTATTAGGTTGTAAATAGAAAATTTCACTTCACGGAAACAGCACCTATATTAAAAACGTTGTATCCGAAATATCTAAAAGTTAAATAAATTATGAAATATTGAAAATTTCATTGATTACTAATAGGTAGTTAATATAAAATAAGTTACATACCTTGTCTAAACAAAATAAATTCCGAATAATCCAATTCTTATGCAAGAACGATGTCCTTGAAGAATAGCAAATGGTCGTCAGTCCAAAGTTTAACACAGTCCAATCGTAGAGCAAACAAAAATCCGTTAATAAAGCCAAGTCGTTGAAAATAAAAACTAAAAATCGCCAGAGAACACCCGAAACGTACAACATCAATAGAAGCAGCGAAACGAATGACCGGATTTTTTTGTGCCGGCGCGGCCGCTGACTGCTTGCCGTAATAAAGAGATTAAAGATCTGCGGACCTAATATAACGATATTCGATTTTTACAATCGACTAAACCCGCTCATATCATTCAGTCTATGGTTTACTTTTCATGTCACATCTCTATGGAATCATTCAATTTCTATATGTCAAACACCCATTAAGTCATTAGTCTGTGTTTCTATTTTGGGATTCTTGCAAGTTATTTGTTAGATTAATAGCTTCTTAGTGCATAAATTGAATTACTTTTTAGTATACTAAGAAATATAAATGTTTTACTTCAGGAAATAAGACATTTGTGAGTGATTTGCAATACACAACAGTGAAAATATTGTTAGCAAAGTTGAAATGTCGTGACTGGTATGTTTTGTTTACATGATTTACTCTGCCAATTGGAAGCGACTTTAGTATGGAGGGTAGATTTCCTCATGGAGGTAACAAATACATTTGTATTTGTGTCACAAATGTATTTGTTACCTCCATGGATTTCCTATATGTTACTTGTCTCTGATTTGACGCTTGCGGCTTGACCAAAGATTAGATTCATTTTTTTATTTAACTGGTTTATCCGCTCTGGATTCCAGTCTTTCTGAAATATTAGATTCAGAGACGGCTCGGCAGACCTCCTAAACGAGCTTCTGGCTTCGCGCTTAAAAAAACACTCTAGGGGAAGGGGAAGACAAGACTGCGTGGAGTCGGGGTGTGCCGATTCGGTTTTGGAGTCCAACACCTGCACGACACAAGGCGCAGCACTTGCAAGCACAAGTGGCTCATTAGAATCTAACACTTGCACTGGCGAGCAATAACACGCGAAGAGGTGAGCGCAAGTGGCTCATTAGAGTCTAACACTTGCACTTTTCTCGACGAAATGCTAGAAGATGCTGACGACGACGAGGCCTGAGGCCATGGCAGTCAAACAAAAAAAATAAGAATATAAAAATGTTCTCAACTGAAAAGCGCGTAAAACGATGACTCATAGGTTTGAAATTTGAATTCAATAGTAACATTTGGACACTTTGGCGCCAACGCACGCGTTCCGTTTTTCCAATAATCGGTACACATAAAACTCGGTCTTTCATTCGAATGATTATAAAAAACGTCCATGTACAGAAAATATATACTATTACGCCTAATAAATGCAATGATAGACATTTTTTGTGGTTTGAATATGATTATTACTCGATTATTAATATTTTGTAATACTTTTTATGTTTGGAACGGATTCTGAATTCTACGTAAAAGGAAACTTTAGTACGCCAACTAAACGTCAACGGGTTTGTAATCTATGGCAAATGTCGTAAGAAATAGTGAAAAGTGGTGAAAAATTGCAATTTTCAAAAAAATATTTCTCGAAAAGTATTAGAATCCGGAGTAAAATATTTTAGTGCAAGGCTTAATAGGCCTATTACACTGCACTTTCCACAGAGCCCTGTGGTAAGGGTGCGCGTTGTCGATAGTTAGAGCGTCGCTTATTACACAGCAATAAGGATCAACTTAGGGACCCTTACTCTCTTAATCTTATTACACTACACTGAATCAAATGTAAGGGTCCCTGTGAAAAGTGCAGTGTAATAGGCCTATAACACATCAAGGTCTTTCTGTAAAAAAAAAAATATGAACGTCCAACTCAGCGGGAAGTAAACTATAGCTGAGCCTCAGAGACAAGTAGCATAGAGATTAGATTTTAGTAAATTTAGTTCCACAGATCATTCACGTTTTTTTATTTTATTTAACCTTTGAGGATATGTTGCATTTTACTCAATTAAAGTTATACGATGCTTATTATTATTAAAACATGTAAAACTAGGTTTTGACTTTCCTTACTTACTAAAAGCTACGTTATTAAAACGAGACAGGTGTATTATATTATTGCGTGAACGTGTTGCGCAATTGTCATATGACGTCATCAAATTTAGCAATTGAAGCCAATTTTTTGCTAATTACAAATGGCGTCTGTTGTGCTTCCGATGTTTCAGTTGTGAATTATAACCTGTTTTGTGAATATTTTCATGTATTTTGTTGTACTTTTATGTAATCAACTATGGTGTAGTGCTTAGTAGTGGGATGTCATAATAATAATAATGTAAAATGCCCAGGAATTTCATTTCATCATACGTGAGTAACAAAGTCGTCTAGTTTTTCTTTTTGTGGCGAATATTTTAAGTTATTTCGTCTAATTTTATCTTAGCGTCTTCTTTACTGAATCCAAACCACGTAAATTTTTGCACGGTCCCCAAAAATTTGGATTATTTCATTACTTTTTGTTTGGAGTGAATGTTTACATATAAATTGAATATCGATAAAATTAATTCTACTTATAAGATTGCCAAACTCATTTTAGGCTGTAGCGATGATAACCTGAATGAATTAAGATACCCATTCTCCGGTATGGTGCCTCGTATTCAAAAATTACAGTGTCTATTTAAGTGGTTTTTGGTCGCTTCATTGCAGTTATTGTGTATCATTTTAACTAATGTTTTACAATTGTTTTAGATTCCCAAAATATTATCATGAATTAAGGCTAAGATGGCTGAATGCTATAAACAGACCTGAGTACAAGCCTACAAAAGGAAGCAGAATATGTACTCATACTCATCATTTCAATGGGAATGACACTCTAAACCGCCAGCGTCTCAAACATGATGCCTGCCCTTTTCTGCGTATACCAGTAAGAATCTTTACTCAATGTTCTTGTTTGTGATGAATAATAAAAACAATAATGTAAACTTCTCAATTATGCTTTTCTCTAATCCAAATAATAAAGTTTTACTATTTCTTTCTTATTGCAGAATTTACCACCTGGTCATCTGGCAATTCAACCCTTGCAAGACCCACCCACCCAGCCAGCGCCCATTACTGAGTAGAAGCCTCCTGTTGGAATGCTTAGGGTTCAGCCATAGTCCACTACGCTGGCCAGCAAGAGGCCCTCCGATCGTGATTACCATTTTTTTACAAAACTACTGCTGATTTTGGATTTAGATATGCATATTCTTAGAAGTTGTATTTAATGTTTCAAATTTACGGGCCCAAAGGAGAGCTGCAATAAATAATTTATAAAATCAGCCTATTTTTATTATTCATATTATTATCACGTCATAACATTTTTTCAATAATATCTAGATTTCCAACTAATATTATGAAACAGTTTTGTTTGTAAGGTTTACATTGAACTGATAATATATACCAATATTATAAACGCGAAATATTGGATTTATGGATGGATGGAAGAGATAGATTATAGTCTGGAATAATAACACATCGGCTAGTTTTTTTTCCGGAAAATTACCGCGGGAACCAAAAAACCTCAATTCACGCGGACGGAGCCGCGGGGATCAGCTAGTTCATTACAAAATACGAATACTAGTTTTTCAAAATATTATGTTTAATTATTCATTAATTTTATTTGTGATAATTTTATATCGATTATATAAGTGTCGATAATACCAGCCCTAAGCAGCTTAAGCTCTGCCCATACGCCATTTTTACTTACCGGAAGCTTCAATTTAAATATGATGTTTCATATCCTTCTCTATACATATTATCAAAGTATTTAACTGGATTGATCTAGAGTTGTTAAAAACTGTTATAAATCCATAGCACGTTACGGACTATATAATATAATCTTTTAGCACGCTTTTAAATACGCTATTTTAGAACGTGATTGTTATGAGTAAGCGTGTGGGCGGCTGGCAGGCGCTATATGTATCGTAGCACGCTAAATTTCGTAGCGCGCTAAATTTCGTAACACGCAAAGATGACGTTCATATGAGTGAACGCGTTACGCGAGACTAACCATCGGCCAGCGGCAGCACGTTACCGGCAAGCGGCTGCCCGCTACAAGTGCTACGAAGCGCCGCGCGCAATTGCGTGATATTCATAACGCCGTAGCGTCATGACGGCTCCTTATATAACACGTTATCCGCGTTACGGAACAATAGCGCGCTATGATATTGCGCTACGTGATATATTAAACACCTCTATATTAACCCGAAAAAACCTAAGTGCACGGCCTGAGGCCGGGCACTGCCTGATTATTTATCTTTCCTGATTATATATTTAGTCTTGTTGCAAAACTGTAAGTAGTGTGCCTAAACGCTTTGTTTTTAAATTTAAATACACAATATAAATTCATACGTGTTTTTTTAGAGAAAGCTTGTTTAATCTCGCGCTTAGTATGGAAAACGTATGAAAATAATTTGTGTCAACAAAAGTAAGTCAACTAGGAAAATATATGTTTACCCATCAAAACAAATTGAAGTCAAAATATTTTAAAGAAAATTGGGTACATTTTCCACCAAAAGTATAAGAAAACAAAATATACCAAATAGAAATTCACCCAAACCACAACAACTCAAAAAGTAATTTGAAATTAAAATACAAATATTCAACAAAACTCAAACAACTCGAAATAACCTTGTATTTTTTTTATTTTGACACATGCACTTATTTTGACTAGTGAGGATCGACTGAAAATACACTTGTCTAGAGGGGAGGAGTTGTCATGCGTTCATTCAACAAAAAAGAGTCAACGCCTTCTAACGTGCTATTTATAAAGCTTTTTACTGTGCCTGTTTTATTAGTTAGCTGCATATAGTCCCGAAACATCATAATACAAGGATAACTAAAAATTCACGATTTTTGAGTTGTCTGGGTTTTGATCTAGCAGTGCAAACATAAACTTGCTTGTGATAGCGACTCGACTCGAATACTCGAGTGACTTTTATGTCCATAGAAATAGTATGTACTAATTTAGGAACTAGAAAGCTTACGCTAATAATTCCCTACTGTGACGCGTCAGCAGCCTAAACTGTTTATATGGGAACTTTCTGGCCTTGGTGACGTTTCGTCTCTCTCTGTAACCCTAATAAATTGACGAAACAGATAGATAGCCTTCTGAAGTGTCACAGTTTCTATTTCTAGCGTTACTGATGTCGAGAAATGGTGTCTCGAAAACACCTACCTAATGAGTATGGAGGGTAGAGTAGAGCAGTAACATCACTTATGGGAGAAAAGTTGAAAAAGTGTCCAGTGGTTGCTTTAAATAACCGTTCAAAAACCCTTTGATTATATAATATGTCACCGTAAGATTGTAAAAACCCTTAGATTATAATCTAACTCGGGAATTCTAAACTGTTGAAAGATTACAATTTAACGCATTATTTTCCGGTAGATTGTAATCTGATAGGTATTTAAACCCGATAAAACCTAAGTGCCCCACCGCAATTTATTTCAAACCCTAACCTACAAAAAAGAGACAAGAGAATATTTCAAAAATCGACACTCAGAACATTGAACAGCTTACAATCTTTCGACAGTTTAGAATTTCGCGGGTTAGATTATAATGTAACGGTTTTTCAATCTTACGGTGACATCTATATATAAGAGCAAAAACCTTCCACAGTGGCGCTGGTGTAGCAAAGGGTATGGCATGAATGTAGTAATTGTCTTTGATTTTATATATTTTTATTTTATTTTTTATTTTATTTTATTCGACCAACCAACAACATTCATGCCTAAAATAAAGTATATGTAAATTACAAAGAGACATAAAGACAAAAGATATATAGCGCAAACATAAACAACTGGCTAGTACAAAAGATTTTTAGATAAAAACATTTCAAAGTTTAAGTATGGTAGCTTTACAAGATGCAGTGAGGAATGAGAAAATTACAATAATAGTTATATCAATAGTAATACAAATCATATTATACAGAATAATTACAGAACTTAATTACAGTCGATTTCACGAAGCGAAGGAATTAATGTAATCAAATATGGCTTCAGGTCACGTGATTAAAATTGTCATTGGACATATAGTGATGCGAACATTGACAGACTAGTTGTGAATGAACGATTGAATGAATACATTCTGAAATCGATTACCACACACTATGATTACGAAATAACCTTGTGATGTTGAAGAAGATATTATAATTAAACCTTTCACTAACATCTTATCACTTACTTGATAATAGTCGTCAAAGCCCGCCAACCCACCTACTATTAGACAGTCGAAATTGCTCGGCTTGTCCAAAAATGGTCTAAAGACATATTTTCTTTCAAATTGAAGACGACTAGCTGTTTATTCTATATAATTCTATAATATGTATGTGTATGTATATAATACGTAATAAGTAATTCACTGCAAGGCGAGTCACTGCAGCCTAAACCACAGGGTATCCTATATTCGGCTGCAGAGACCGACCATACATTGTTATTATAGACCTAAGTCTTACTTTTGTTAAATTTTGAGAAATAAATTATTATTTATTTTTATTTTATTTACTTTATCGTATAATTTAGTATTATAAATATATTTTAGTTTCAGTAACATGTTTTTATGTGTTATATTATGTAGTATGCTGTGTGTATTATTTGATTGAGTAGAAATTTTGAGCACCTGGTTTCTTAGCGTTTTCTTATCTAGTCGGGCCATAATTAAGTATTGGGGTTTTCTGACTAGAAATTCCCAGTACTAGCTTGGAGTTAGGAAGTTGATGGTGTTTCACCCCCGTTCCTCGAAGAGCACGTTAAGCCGTCGACCCAGTTATTATCACTAATATTATGATAATAGTCGTTAAAGCCCGCCAACTCACATCGAGCTCTCATTCCCTCTCTCCTATGAGAGTGGAGGCCTGTTCCAGCAGTGGGACGTTAATGGGCTGTAGCGATTAAGACCCTACATCATAAATAAATATATTTATACATATATAAATAAATATAATTACTTCCGTGTCAGCAACACTGCTGTTTCGTCGATAATAGCGTGGTAAGCTAAGTTTATTGCATTGTAGTAAACTCAAAAAGACTACCAAAAGTTCTGCACGAACTTTGGCATGATATTAGGGCCCGTATTATTTTGTCAATTGCAAAAGTTTTTACATAATGCCGTGGTCCTTTCCTAGCCACGCATCAAAGGATATCGCTTAAATTGGGGCTTATTAATTTCAGTGAATCAAAGAAAAACCTGACAAAATTTGTTCCGGGCAAAACTCACAACCTTAACATTTTTCATTCAATATATTGTAATAACAAGTGACTCAGAATATATATTTTTACCATAAAAATAAAAGTTATTTTTATTTGGCCGGCAAAACTAAAACACAAAATTAAAAAAAACACCAAAAATTCCTTTGGTTCAAATTGGTAAAGCAGATAACCTAGCTAACCTAGTAATAAAAAGGTAATACAATAAATAAAATAATTTGTATGCAGCGACGATTAGTGTGAGGTTGTAAATAGAAAATTTCACTTCACGGAAACAGCACCTATATTAAAAACGTTGTATCCGAAATATATCCAAGCTAAAAGTTAAATAAATTATGAAATATTGAAAATTTCATTGATTACTAATAGGTACTTAATATAAAATAAGTTACATACCTTGTCTAAACAAAATAAATTCCGAATAATCCAATTCTTATGCAAAAACGATGTCCTTGAAGAATAGAAAATGGTCGTCAGTCCAAAGTTTAACACAGTCCAATCGTAGAGCAAATAAAAATCAGTTAATAAAGCTAAGTCGTTGAAAATAAAAACTAAAAAGCACCAGAGAACACCCGAAACGTACAACATCAATAGAAGCAGCGAAACGAATGACCGGATTTTTTTGTGCCGGCGCGGCCGCTGACTGCTTGCCGTAATAAAGAGATTAAAGATCTGCGAACCTAATATAACAATATTCGATTTTTACAATCGACTAAACCCGCTCATATCATTCAGTCTATGGTTTACTTTTCATGTCACATCTCTATGGAATCATTCAATTTCTATATGTCAAACACCCATTAAGTCATTAGTCTGTGTTTCTATTTTGGGATTATTGCAAGTTATTTGTTAGATTAATATCTTCATAGTGCATAAATTGAATTACTTTTGAGTATACTAAGAACTATACATGTTTTACTTCAGGAAATAAGACATTTGTGAGTGATTTGCAATACACAACAGTGAAAATATTGTTAGTAAAGTTGAAATGTCGTGACTGGTATGTTTTATTTACATTAATTCCTTCGCTTCGTGAAGTCGACTGTAATTGGCTAACTTACGTAGGGATACCAGTACGTTACGGCGAAAGCAAGCTTTCGACGAGTTAAATATATTGAGGTCTCGGTTGTTGTGATGAAGAGTATTAAATTGACGACAAATACGGTTAATGCAAGAGTGGTGCGCTAAATTAGTTCGCCAGGATTTAGATGGAAAGACGTTATAAGTGCAAATTGAGCGTTTAGGGATTTTACAATTTAGGTTTATTTTTGATAGAAGGGTGGTATCCGTTTGACTATTAGTGATTTTGTGAAGTAGCGTCGCATCATGTAGCATACGACGCATGCATAGAGAATTGAGTTTAAAATATTTTAGTTTATCTTCATAAGAGGAATGGACTAGTTTTCTGTTATATTTGTAAAGAAGTACTCGTAGGAATCTCCTTTGCACGGACTCAATAGAGTCAGCATATGTTTTCTGGAATGGGGTCCAAACTGGGGTACAATATTCTAAGATACTGCGAATAAGACTTCTATAAAGATGTAAAAGACTTAAAGGGTTTTTGAAACCTTTGGTAGTTCTGAAAATAAAACCCATCATTTTATTAGCTTTTGTGATAATATTATTTATATGTAGCTTAAATGTTAGGGATGTATCAAAAGTAATACCCAGATCTCTAGCACTAGTCATAGTTGAAAGTTTATTATTGCCAATTAAGTAGTCTTTAACTTTATTGCGATTTTTAGTGAAGGTAAGCACAAAACATTTGCTTACGTTTAAGAACATAGCATTTTGTTCACACCACGATTTAACAGAATTAAGGTCTTCCTGCAGTGATTTGCAATCTTGGACATTATTTATTTCGCAGAATATCTTTAAATCATCTGCATATAGAAGACATTTATTTTTTATGACTGATGTGATGTCATTAATAAAAATAATAAAGAGCAATGGACCTAGATGTGATCCCTGGGGTACACCTGATGGTACCGTTATTGGTTTGGAGTAAAATCCGTTAACAGCAACTATTTGTGATCTATTTGTTACGTATGATATAACCCATCTTAGCAAATTCCCATGGACACCATATTTTTCTAGTTTCTGGAAAAGTAACCGATGATTCACCTTATCAAACGCTTTTTGGAAATCTGCATACACCGAATCAACTTGTTTTTTACTGTCAAGACAATTTACTAAGAAATTAGAATATTCAATTAGATTGGTAACAGGTGATCTGCTTTTAACAAATCCATGTTGTTGCGGGGAAATCAGTGGTTTAAACAGATAAAAAATATAATCATAAACAATACTCTCAAATATTTTGGCAAAACAATTTAAGATGCATATAGGGCGATAATTACTATATTCAGTTTTCGTGCCTGCTTTAAAAATGGGTATCACGTGAGCTACTTTCCAAAATTCCGGAAAGCATCCAGTGACCAAAGACTTATTGAATATTAACATCAAAGGTACTGCGAGTTCCATTCCGCACGATTTAATAAAAGATGAGGGAATCCCGTCAGGTCCCGGGCCCTTGTTCCCATCCAGAGTCTTTATCTTTGTCAAGATCTCGCTTTCAGAAAGAGTTAACCTGCTATTAGTGTGTACGTGCGTATCTACAGAGGTAGTATCTGGTAATTTATTATGATTATCTTGAATATACACCGATGCGAAATAATCGGAAAATAGTTGACAAATTTCAAACCCCGTTGTTGCAACTCGTTTGTCATAACTTAAAGTCTGTGGTATTGAATTACATTTTCGCTTATAGGAGAGGATATGTTGCATTTTACTCAATTATAGCTTTAAGATGCATTTTGTTATTAAAAGATGTAAAACTATGATTTGACTTTTTTTACTCACTAAGAGCTACGTTATTAGAACGAGATAGGTGTATTATGTTATTGCGTGAATGTGTCGCGCAATTGTCATATGACGTCATCAAATTTAGCTATTGAAGCCAATTTTTTGTCAACTATAAATGGCGTCTGTTGTGCTTCCAGTGTGTCAGTCGTGAATAATTACCTGTTTTTTGAATATTTTCATGTGTTTTTGCTTAGTTTTATGTAATCAACTATGGTGAAGTGCTCAGTTGTGGGGTGTGGTAATAATAATATTGTAAAACGCCCAGGAATTTCATTTCATAGGTGAGTAACAAAGTCGTCTAGTTTTTTTTTTGTGGCTACTATTTCAAGTTATTTCGACTAATTATAGCTTAGTTTCTTCTATACTGAATCCATAACACGTAAATTAATACGACTTACGACTAAGGCAAACAACTTTTATGGGAAACGAACGACAGATTTTTTACTACCAAGACTAATCATGAATTACCACCCGATCTCAAATCCAAATTAACCAAAACAAACATTAAGTATAAAATCAAAGACTATTTATTAAAATGTCATAATTAAAAACTACATATTAAACGTATCTTTATTACAAAAATATATTTTATACTTCTACCATACCTTTACTACTGTTTTAATCATACTTTTGCTTGTCTAAAGTCAGTCTTCATGCCCTAGGGCCGTAATCTAGTGGATCGATCGCCCAACTAGTTGACCAACCCCATACTGTAAATATGCACAACAGAGTCTAGGCTCCAGACTGGTCGACCAAACGATCGTACCATTTGACATAAAAGTTTTTAAACCAAGGAGTATGTGTACCTGCATAAACACTGGCAGCATGAAAAGCAAAAAGTTTGATTACTATGATTACTTACTATGATTTGCAATAAATATCTAACCGTTACAGTTTGTTTTACTGATAAGGTAGAAGTATAAAGTAGAGTATACACCACCGGGATAAAGCAGTTTTTTGCTTGGGCGCTTGAATCCCTCACTGCACTCAGGACTCAATCTTAATTCCCTCCCTTTGGTCGAGAATTAACTTATAACACCCTCGCTGCGCTCGGGAGTTAAAGGAGTCCTTCGTTACGTTCAGGATTCAATGTAGCGCCCGTGACATAAAACAGTGCTTTATCCCCTTGGTGTATAATCTACTATAAATGTTCTAGTATATAATTTATAAATATCACTATAACGATAAAAAATTATTAATAAAAGTTTTAAATAGAACAGGGCAGTTACTATCAACATTTAGAAAACCATTATGATACAGAAACATCTTGTTTCAATGTGTAAGTAATCTTACTGAGAAAGCTACCATGACGGCACAAAAGTATTATGGTTCTACTCTTGCCTACATGATGGACAGAACGAATGATACTGTAATATTGTCTATTCCTTGCTTTCAGAGTAAGCGAGATGTAGCTATATACATTTTTTTGCGCTATCTCGTCTGTATTACGTTTCATTTCATGCATAAAATAACAGTGTTGATACATTTTTAATTAAATATTATAACTTTACGAAGTTATTATACCTTTATAAAGTGCAATAATTAACAAAAAGTTTATTAATATTATGTAATAATTTGAAACCAAATAATAATTGTTTGTTCGCTCTGTTTCCTTATCGTTATGTAAAACAAAACGGTTGTTTTAAATGTCAATTGTCAAGCAAGGCACGTAAATAAATAATAGTTTTTTAACTTTTTTGAATAATATCATGTCGGGCCTCGAGTAAGTATAATTATTGTGGCGCTACGCGCGATGATCGAACAGGATTTGTGATGCAGCAGTGCACTTAATGCAGTGCATTTCAAGTGGTTTGTGTTGGTTTACAGCAGATGTCGAAGAAAAATAAACTAAAATATAATGTTCAAAATACAAACGATTTTATTGAGATAAACTTTTACAAGTGCTTTTGAATCGTTGATTGAATCTAACACTGCCTTGTTATGCTATTTCTTCTAAGAGCCAGCAAGAAACTCGGCGATTGCTCTTTTGAAAAAATAATAATTTTTAATTTAGTAACTGCAAAACTAAGCATAGCTGGAGCAAGTCAAACCCAAGTGCTTTTATCATTTACAGAACCTTCAACAGAAAAAAAAATAATAAGCTTTTTGATTTTCTTACTTTTATTTATATGGAAACAAGTTTGATATGAATTAAACAATCTATAATACCTAAATGTTTGTTATGAAATTGAATTGAGTAGGATTATGTTTATTTTCAGAACAATAAATGCTGTCATCTTACCCAGAGTTGTTGAATAAGGGCATTCCGCTAAGGGCATATTTCGAGTGCAAACATGCAAATTCGTATAATGTGCCTCAGGCCAGTCTAGTGCTGCATCCAATATTGGAATCATTGTTTTTTCTCAATGGATATACTTAGTCACCTGAAATTTTAAATTATAGTTTAAATCAGCTTATGTTATGCCAAATATGACTGAATTAATTATTGTGAATTTAAAGATAACTGTTATATAATAAATATATCTATTTTTACATACATTACTTTGCCATTTGGATTATTTTAATTCTTCAATATTTTTATACTTATATTATAAATGCGTAAGTTTAGATGGATGGATGGCTGGATGTTTGTTACTCAATCGCGCCAGAACGGCTGAACGGATCTTGATGAAATTTGGAACAGAGATAGATTATAGTCTGGAATAACACAAAGGCTACTTTTTATCCTGGAAAATTAAAGAGTTCCTGCGAGAACCAAAAAACCTTCATCCACGTGGACGAAGTCGCGGGCATGAGCTAGTTACTAATAACTGTTGTGCCCCTACAATCTTAGACTGCATCATCGCTTATCATCAGGTGAGATCGCAGTCATCGCAAACTTTTCGTATTCGTCGTCGTCGTCTCAACCGAGAAACGTCCACTGCTGGACTGCTGTCTCCTGCATGGATCACTACAGGGCATGGTCTTGTGCCGCTTGCTTCCAGCGGTTCCCAGCTACACACTTGAGATCGTCTGTCCACCAAGTGGGGCGCTTTCCATTGTGAGGCCGCCATTCAAGCACCTTGCGAACCAAACGTCCGTCGGTTCTTCGAAATTGGTATTAAATTAGGTATCTGGAGGCTCCTCATTTCTGATTTGAGCATGTAGGAATACTCCAAGCATACTCGCCTTCACCCAGGCGTGCCTGATTTTTCAATTTAATACCATTTGGAAAATTAAATAACTCACTTTCATAAAGTTATATCTCATTAACTTAGTTTAATCCAGTAGAATATTCACTTGGAAAACCTGACAATTTCCTATTTATTTGTTTATAAAGTCAATCCGTTGTTGATCCGTCGCAAGAAAGTAACTTTTTTATGATTGCTAAATTTGACGTAAATCCTACGTAAAACAATAATGCTAGCTCTCAAAAAACACTTGATGGTACGAATTGAGTGAATGATTTGCTAAATGACGTCACAAAATTTGCTTAGGAAACAATGTTCTAATAAGCTTACTTTTGGGCACGTCATGGTAGGTTTTGGCGAAATAATATCAAAATAATAGTGCTTTAAACAGTGGCAGTATCCACCCAGCTTGTATCTCGAATATCCAAAGTCCAAGCGCTCTGGTGCTCTGTACTCGTACGTCGTACGTCGTGCATTGCTTTATTGAAATACCCTACAACTTTAATTTATTACGTACTTTATGATGTTTATTTACCTTTACTAGAATTTTGATTACTTGTTTGATGTATTGCTGTTTATTATTGTTTATTGTCGTCTTAATGTTATTTTATTTGTCCACATAATACTAGTATTTAAGTAACAGATTTAAGAGGAATGTGCAGCCCCCAGATAAGACGACAAGGCCTAAGGGGAGCTAAGAAACAATGTAAAAGTAAAATTTCTTTGTTAATAAATAAATAAATAAAATATTGCGCTGTCCCCAAAAATTAGGACTATTTCATTAAATAGTTTTTGTATAGAGTGTATATAGTGCGGGGATTGTATTGTTTACAAATAAATTGATTATCGATAAAATTAAAATTTCATTTAACTCTTACTGTTTCTCACTCTGAGGGGTAGAGAGATGAAGTTGAACAGTCAGATTCTACTTATAATATTGCCAAACTCATTTTAGACTGTAGCCATGATAATCTAGTGATTAAGACACCCGATCTCCAATCTCCGATACGGCAATATTAAAAATCAATAACTGATTTACTACTATAAAGTACTAGTATATTCCTTGGCTGCGCTGACCACTAAAGTGGCCCGCGGATATGCACAGGTTTTTTTTCAAATGCAACTATTGTCTTTTTAGGCATTCTTTCTTGATTTTCGCATTTAATCGGCTCTATCACACCATTTTTTAATTTCTGAGTAATCATTTTTGTACCCACGACGGAACGGAGACGGTATTTGTGTTTGCCCTAAGAGGTGTGCGTTAGTTTGTGCACTTTGTTGTTACCATTTACCTGGAAAACTACTGGACCGATAATTATGCGGTTTTTTGCATTAGATATGCATAACTTCTGAGAAGGTTCTAGATATGTAGGACTATAGTCCATCAAGTTGAGCTGCAATCGTGATTTTTATTCTTCAATGTTACCATTTTTCTCAAAAAGTTCTGGGCCGATTGAGATGCGGTGTTTTGCATTGGATATGTATAGCTTGTGAGAAAGTTCTTAGATATATTTTATGGTCAAAGTCCACAACGCTGCACTGCAATCGTGATTTTTTTTACTACCTGTATGCATTTTTATAAATTTTTAAAATAAATCAATTTTAAAATTAGTCTACTTTTATTATTCATATCATCACATTCAGTAACATTTTTTCCATAATATCTAGGAATTCCAACTTATATTATGAAACAGTATTGTTTGTAAGGTTCACATGAACTAATAATATAAATCTATACTAACACATATTATAAACGCGAAGTTGGGATGTATGGATGATGTTGTTAATCATGCCTAAACTGATCTATATGAAATATGGGACAAAGATAGATTATGGTCTGGAATAACATGCCGGCTAGTTTTTAGTCCGGAAAATTCAAGAGGTACCACGGGAACCAAAAAGCCTCAATTCACGCGGACGTAATCGCGGGCATCAGCTAGTTCATTAGAAAATACGAATATAAAATACATATAAATATTCGTAATTTATGTACACTAGTGTTTTTCCAAATATTATGTTTAATTATCATTTTATTTGTGATAATTTTATATCGATTATATAAGTATCGATAATACCAGCCCTAGCCCCCAGCTTAAGCTCCGCCCATACGCCATTTTTACTTACCGGAAGCTTCAATTTAAATATGATGTTTCATATCCTCTCCTATAAATAAAAGCAAAGGTACAAACTACAACTTAATCTTTGACATTCATTGTTTTAATTTGATTGATTTTAACAGATGACAGTTGATGACAGTTTTCTGTTGTGTTATTTTGGTTGGTTGTCGAATCGATTTATTAATGAAAATATTGGTGTTGTGATCAATAATAAAAGAGGAATAACCAAACACCAAACATTACATGAGTATAGTAAAAGCTTACTTTTAATATGGCGAATAAGGAAGACGAAGAAACATTTCAGGAGGACGTCTACATAAACCCCGAAGATGGTATGCCTAACATTCATCCTAATATAGCTGACTTAGATCACGGCTCCGACTCTCAGGACGAGTTATTAAACAACCTCGACGACTTACCCAAATCTGTGATCGTAACAAATATTCATAGTGATGTTTTTAACGACGAGAAATTGAAGAAGGAATTAGAAGATTTGTTCCGCACATTCTCGAATAATGTAACGTTTCAGTGGTTACGAAGTTTTAAGCGCTTACGTATTAATTATGACAGTCCACTCGTGGCGGCGAACGCTCGTCTACAACTTCATCAGTATCCATTTCATAACAGATCCATCAATTGTTATTTCGCTCAGCCAGTAACGCCTATATCTTTAAAAAACTTAAGACCGCCGGCTCTCACTAAACAGTTCCTGATCTCGCCTCCGGCAAGCCCCCCTATAGGTTGGGAGCCTCGGGAAGAGGGTGAGCCTCTTGTGAATCACGACTTACTTGCTGCAATAGCAAGTCTAGCTCCTGGCGAGAGTCATGAACTGCATGCCCCCACTTCGACCCAACCAGCCATAGTGGTACACACTGCTTTGTCTACGGAGAATGTTCCAAAAATTGGCTGCCCATTGCCACATACTCGTTGTCCTGAATATTGATACGCCTTGTTATAAAAATGTAGAAAACTTATTTTTAGACTAGATATTTAAATGCTTTTTATTCTATCACAAAAAGACCAGCCAAAGAGAATACTGCAATTTTTATAGTAATTATTGTTGTATCATATTTTAGGCTGAGGTTTGTTGAACAGACAGTTTATATCACTAATTTTAATGATAGGCGTTCTTACGTAGATCAGCTTCTTACTTAGTTTCATTTTATTTTGAAACGTTAAATATTCATAAATTCAATTGGTGCTAATTTTTGAAAATTTAACTTTGCATATGTTATAATAATTATTGTACCAATGTATAATAATGAAATATAATTTTATATTTGTTATAAATGGATTATTATTCATATGTGATTGTACAGGGATGATTATGTTAAAACAGGGCGCCAATATTTAATTTACTCATTAAATCACCAAATAAAATGGCCTCTGTTATTTAATATTTTATTTACCACATTTTTATTTCTGTGTAACTTGCTCAATGCTTTTAACATAAAAGGGCAAATACTTAATTAATCAGTACATACCTAGATTTATTATTTAGAAGTACATAATATTATTACAGCAGCTATGAATAAAAAAACCGGTCAAGTGTATGTCAGACTCGCTCATAAAGAGTTCCGTACTATCACACAATATAAATTCTTTTAGTAATCAACAATGAAAGATGTCATTACAACATGTAATCAGCTGTGAAATAACTGGCTAACATATGGCGCTAAACTGGTAGTGCCTGACAAACATTTCAACACCATATGAGTACGCAATCCTAATTATAGATTTCGGATTTTATCCTATACTTGTGCTGTAAGGCCTTGCTTCTTGCCAAATTTCATGGTTCTAGGTCAACCAGTACCCTATAGGTTTTGATTTATTGACGAGCATCAAAATATGCAAATGGTATCTTTTGATTGTGTTGACTTAGAAGCTTGATTTTTTTACAGCTCTAAGGGACTGTAGACCTGAGTATTTGCTATTAATTTCAACTTGATACCTCCACGTGTTCCTGAGAAAAATGTGGTTGACAGACAGACAGACCTTTTTTCCTCTTGAGGTATGGAAACCTAACCTTATACATTAAATGGATGAATAATGTGAAAGCATATATCGAAAATGTAGAAAAATTGATTAATATAATAGTTACATTTTTGCACTTTTATTTTACCGTTAAAATTTTGGCATCTAAATGTCCAGCTTTAGTTATTTTAACAAGCTTATACGAACAATATATAGCCCAATCAAGGAAGGAAAAATAGGGGAAATAATTCGTGTAAAAGCGATTTTTGGCATAGTTATAGGGATTGGTGTCTGAAGCAACATACTCAAAGTACTGATGGATAGGGGTGAAGCTAATAGGTAGGGGGGAGGGTAAAGGTCCCTTTTTAAAGTTTTTCTTAAATAACTCTTAAACGGTGGCTCATAGCGAAAAAATATCTTTTACTGAAGTAATCTACATAAAATTCTCTATAAAAAAAGTTCTATTCAATTTTTACCTGGGATCAATATTTAATGAGATATGAAGGAAAGAAGATGGACAAATGGAAGAGTCATAAGTCATAAATATTTATTCAATGCTGGTAGGTATACTACACTTATTGACGTCCAGTTACATAAAAATATGATGGTGATAATGTGTTACGGTATCTTAAAACTAAAGCTACGAGGGTTCCAAACGCGCCCTGGTCTGAGAAGAGCCCACAACAAACTCAGCCGGGTTTTTTTTTCATTATAACCATCTCACAATAATTAATCATCTTAACTAAAGAACTATAAGAGCCATTAAAGCAGCTTATTGCCCAGCTTCCATAACATTGAAGTGTTCCTTCACATGGTAATAAGATTTTTCAATGAGTTTACGTTTTACATTAACTTTGAACTTATTCAGAGACATCTTCAACATGTCTTCTGGGAGTTTATTGTAGAAGCGGACACTGCTTCCAACAAATGAATTGCTAGTTTTACTTAGCCTAGAAGCAGGCATTACAAATTTATTTTTATTTCTGGTATTAACATTATGACAATCTTCTTCTTCTTGAATTTATCAATGTGTATATGGACATAAACTAAATTTTATAATTTTTAAACAACAACTACAACAACTATACTTTTTTTACAATTTAATAATAAAACGAACTTACATTTCTTTAAGTAGGTATGTCATTTATTTAACAAAAAATCTAATTATCTTCTAAATCTAAAATATCATCATCAACATCATCGTCATCGGTGTTTTCGATGGGGCCTCCGTTAGTGCATGAGCCAGAGCATACACCGCAGACACTGGAGCAAGTAATTCCTGCTTTCCGGCAGCCGCATCGCACCCAGTCGTGCATCGGCAAAATATGGTGTTGAGAATGGAGTCAGGTGCCACTGGATCGTTGGTTGTGACCGGCTTTAGGATGTCATCGTCTCCTCTGGCCCAGCCCCATTCAGTGGGTGTTAGGGGGTTGCCGAGCCATTGTTGTATCTGTAAAAGAAGTAATAAGATAAACGTAAGTGTTTAGCTCAAATATATATTTATATTACAGTATTTGACAATTTCTGTGATTAATGATACCTGTAGGTACACTCTGAACGAGTGCTGCTTCGAAGCTCCTCTGGTAGGAGGAAGAGTGGCCAGATCTGATTTCGGCTTCATAGATGCTCTCAAAAAAGCTGAGTACCGGTATTTATTGACATTTTGTTCCTGGACAGGCGCTTGGTAAATTGCCAGAAACAGCCCGACCCATGCGCCCGACGCTACAGGAACGCACCGTGCGCGCCAGCAGTTTAAGCCATGATGTTAAAACGCGAGAATTGATCATAATAATTAATTTTTCTTCTTTAATATCTCGTTAAATATTGATCCCAGGGAAAAATTGAATAGAACTTTTTTTGTAGAGAATTTTATGTAGATTACTTCAGTTACAGATATTTTTTTGCTATGAGCCACCGTTTACGAGCTATTTAAGAAAAACTTAAAAATGGGACCTTTACAACCCCCCCCCCCCCCCTACCCGTTAGCTTCACCCCCATCCATCAGTACTTTTAGTATGTGGTAGCAGACACCATCCCCTGCAACTATGTCATAAATCGCTTTTACACGGATTATTTCCCCTATTTGGCAGTTTTTGGTCTTCCTTGATTGGGCTAATAGTTACTTACCTTTTTAATAAATCAAATTACAGTCAATGTATTATAGAACTACTCATAATTAGGTAAGTTACTTTTTTCCTACAAATTTTTTGTCATCATGTTTTAATAATATTTATTCAATACTCGAATACGCAATACTCAATATCATTTATTCAATATAGGTAGGTACACTGTAGGTACTTACACTTATTGACGTTAAAAACTACTTACTTATAAAACATGATGGTGATAATTGGTTACGGTATCTTAAAACTAAAGCTACGAGGGTTCCAAACGCGCCCAGGTCTGAGAAGAGCCCGCAACAAACTCAGCCGGGTTTTTTTTTTCTTTTTATTATCACCGTCTCACAAATCATCTTATCTAAGGAACTATCAGAGCCATAGAGAAAATCATTGCCAAGCTTCCTTGTCGTTTAAGTAGTCCTTTACAAGGTAATAAGATTTTTCAATGAGTTTACGTTTTACATTAGCTTTGAACTTATTTAGAGACATCTTTAACATGTCTTCTGCGAGCTTATTGTAGAAGCGGACACTTTCCAACAAATGAATTGCTAGTTTTACTTAGCCTAGAAGCAGGCATTACAAGTTTATTTTTATTTCTAGTATTGACGTTATGACAATCACTTTTCTTCTTGAATTTATCAATGTGTTTATGCACGTATACTAAATTTTCAAATATATATTGGTTGTGCACTGTCATAATATTGATTACTTTAAATTTATCTCTTAGTGACTGTCTTGGTCCCATATTATATATGGCTCGAACAGCCCTCTTCTGCAGCACAAAAACAGAATTAATACCTGCAGCATTACCCCATAATAACATACCATATGACATAATGCTGTGAAACTAACCAAAAAAAACTAATCTCGCCGTTTCTATATCTGTCAACTGGCGAATCTTTTTAACCGCTTATGCAGCAGAAACAATCCTGTTCGATAAGTCATTTATGTGATGGCCCCATTGGAGTTTAGCATCTAACGTTATACCGAGAAAAACAGCGGTATCCACTGAATCTAATTCCTCATGATCAAGTTGTACAGTGGTTTTACCTGTTTGACATTAGGTAATGTAAATTTGATACACTTTGTCTTTTCCATTGAGGAGTAGGTTATTAGCTTCAAACCACTGTACCACTTTAGTGAGAGAATTGTTTACTTCGTCAAGAGTTGTTTCGTAACGATTTATTTTAAATAAAAGAGATGTATCATCAGCAAACAATACTATCCCATGATTATCCTTGGCAAGATAAGGAAGATCGTTAATGTAAATGAGGAATAGAAAAGGCCCTAAAATTGAACCTTGTGGAACCCCCATTTTTACAATCGATCCGGGAGACCGCTTTCCATTGACGTCTACTTTTTGTAACCTATTATTTAAATAGGAATTCATCATATTGTGTGCTACACCCCTAATTCCATAAGATGTAATATTATTAATTTATTTCATTGCAAATTATTATTGCTGAAGAATATTTGCAAGGCGAAACATGAAATATGTGAGTTGATAAAAGTTTATTTAAACTTTACAGTAAAATAAAATGAAGAGTTAACACATTTTACAAATGTGCAATTAGCCAATTACCCTTTTGAAACAAACCTACCTACTGTGTGGTCCCAAATTAAAGGGACTTGTATTTCTAAATATATTTTAACTGAATTATAACTTTATATATGTTTGTTTCCAAGCTACGGAATCCTTGGTGGGTGAGAATGCTGCATATTTTATGGCAACAATAATATTTTTTCTGTTTTTACGTATACTCTAGGTATTTGCGGTATAGTAAATGTCTTGCTTTGGTTTTATATTTGTTTTAAATTAAGCATCTGTGAAAAATGCAGACCATGTGTATGTATAGTGTTAGATTATACAATGAATATTGTGAAATCCGAAAATATATATGTAGCGTTTAATTGCGAAATGCACTAACTAGCTATACATACCTATGGTACATTTATGTAATTTATCTGGAAGAACGGATAATTCAAAGACGGTAAAGAAAACCAGGTCTCTAAGTATGAACCTATGTTAAGTACAGGGTGGACACGGGATAATTTAGATAAAATAAATTTATTTAAAATAATTAGATAAAAATATATACTTATATGTTTATAGAGCAAGATCCCGCGACGATCAGACCTTCGTTATTTTATTAAGGCTGAAAGTTTTTCTATGATGTCTCTAATAGAGGTATAAACCATCCTCGACTATGAAGTTTGGTTCGCGGTTGCTTTGGAAGGTATCAGGTAGAAATGGTGGCACTTCAAATTCGTTAAAGTTTTAAGCTCCATTTTTTTTAAATTTTTCTTTGGAATAATATTAGAAGCCACGTTGTCCATTGTCAGACAGTACCGATTGCAACCCCCTGTCAGACACTCCTAAATTATAAAACAGGGTGTCTGCCATAATACTGAAAAATTCAAATGTCAAATTCGTTTCCATCCTGTATCGATTTTCACACATTTCTAAAAATCTTTAAGAACAAAATAATTGTCGAGTCCTTATACATAAGAGCTTCTAGATATTGATTGTTTTTCAGCATGGTAACGGCTCTAGTCTAAAATATAGCCTGAATATTCTAAGAGGTAGATTAATGAGGCTGATTCTGTTGTACGCAATCTCTAAACTAAAGTGACAGCTTTAAATCTAGTGCTGCCCCTTTCTGCAGAGAGTATTATGAAAGGGATGGCAATATAAATTGAGCTGTCATTTTAGTTTAGTTTAGAGATGGTATACAATATAATTGGCCTCAATAAGCACCTATTAAAGTTTTTAGTGTAATAATAAAATAATGTTCGGACTCTCGATCGCGGCGTGCGAAATTTATTGTCACCTTTTTACAATCAAGCATGTCTTTTAACACTAATGGTTTCACACACCGTCAGAAATATTGTCTAATTTTTGTATGATGGCTTGAGGCTTGATCTAGTCCGTTGATGGTCCTATGTAGTATGCTTGTCATGGCAACTTACGTTGCAGTCCACAATGTTATCTTCCCCGTTGCGCCATGGAAAATGACAGACGTATCTACGCAACAACGGAGTCATAACGTCGTATTCTATCGCGTCGCGTCGCGTGGCGTCGTTTGTGTCGCTCACCTGGACAACAGGTTAACGTACACTACGTTGCGTCGTCGGCCGTCGCGCGGCGTAGATGAAACAAACAGAATGCGCGACGGATACGTGTTAATTGGACGATATACCTGATCGTACGTAGCCTGCGTTATCATCGTGATTCGTTGTTGATTCGATAAATTATTATTATTAGTATCTATCTTCTGAATCTAATGTTAACTTAAGGCTGAAACAAACAGAACGCGCGACGGATTTGTGTCCAACGCCGCTCCTATTAGTTGTTATTTTGACCAATTTAGTCAAGTTCCTGGTGCAGTATTGAGCGTTGAGATCTTATAAATGGAAGGTCCCGGATTCGATCTCTGGCACGGGCAGTTTGAGACTGTATGATTTTTCTATAAATAGTGTATGGTTCCATGGTAGTAAATGGCGTTCCAAGAAACCGATGAGAACTGTGACTTGTGGCTTTCTGCTATACCCTATTATCGTAGCCTGCGTATATTAGACTGCATCCGATCCAAGGTGAGATGGCAGTCTAGTCATTGTCAGTCAGTGACATATTTTTAACTCTGTTGCGTGGAGCAAAAAAAAGTAAATCAATAGGGCCATATTAACACTACAAAGTGTGCGTGGAAACCTCGCTCCTCCTGTCGCGCGTTGTGTTGGCCTTACACTAGATAAGTGTGACATCTACAGAGCGAACTTTGAATTTACTTAGACCTATGACATGGTTAAAACGAGACAGATTTATGTTACTCACGTAAGTCCATCTCGTTTGTACTCCAACTCTAAGTCTGAACCAAATCAAAGTACCTACTTACTCTATAGATCTCAGCATCAGACTAGGGTAACTAGGTAGTTATCTCGTTCGTCGTTTTCAATATCACTGTGATTTCAATGTTTATTGTTAGTTGTAAATATTAAAACAGAAAATTGAGTTTTTAAACTTTGCTTTCATTTGAAGCCGCTTTACCCCTCATCATCGATTTATCTTTATCAGACAGTTGATCGCCACCATGCCTTAAAGGCTTGGACCATGCATTAGCTCTGACCGGACCTCACCATTTGTATATTACTAGCAGATACCCGCGACTTCGTCCGCGTGCAGGATTGAGGTTTTTTGATTCCCGCGACAACCTTTTATTTTCCCGGGATAAAAAGTAGCATATATGGGGGTTGGAAGCTTACATAAGGGCTCCCAAGTTTTTGAAGTTAAAGTTGAAAATCGGGATTTAGGTTATTAGTTTTAAGTTATAATAAACTGTATAAACAATTTTAGGAAAATCTACCCCACAGAGGGTGAAATGGGGGTTGTAACTTTGTATGAGAGTCCTGTGTTTTTGAAGTTAGAGACTTGAAAATCGGGATCTAGGTTATTCGATTTAAATAATAATAACCTGTATGAGCAATTTTACGAAAATTCACCCCAAAGGGCGTGAAATGGGGGTTGAAAGCTTCCATGAAGGTTATAAATATTTGTAGTCAGCATTAAGGACTTATTAGTCTTGAATAATAAAAACCTGCCGATGCTATATAGCTGCTATAAGTAAACCTTTTGCAGCGGGAAAATCTCATAGGAAATCAGAAATTGTACGCGGGCGACCGCTAAAAGGTAAATTATAAATGCGCAAGTGCGTCTGTCTGTCTGGCTGCTACGCTGTCACGGCTCATCTATTTAACCGATTTTGATGAAATTTTGTACAGATTGTATCCCGGGGAAGGCCGAAAGACATGGGCAAATTTTTATCCCTGATAATTAAGGCGTTCCTCGGGAATCAAAAAATCTGGACTGTCGTGGGCATCATCTTGTTTATAATATTAGTACCTATAGATATCTATAATTATTCAAAGGCCTCCCTGGCGAAGTGGTTAGCTTAGCTCACTATCATCTTAGAGTGCATCATCTCTTACCACCAGCTGAGATCGCAGTCCAGGGCTAACTCGTACTTATTGTAGTGGAATTAAAAAAGGAAATCGTATCCCGGTCTTAACCTTTAAAGGCAAAACCTACCGTTGTCCTACTGGCCTACATCAACACTGCTTCAATTGTGTTATCTTTGCGTTGATAAAAGGAGGTTGCGTGGGTTCTCCTCTAGGAATGAAAATGGTTTGGCCATAGCCCACTACGCTGCCCAAGTGCGTATTGACGGACTTCACACACCTTCGAGAAAATTATGAAGCACTCGGGCGTGCAGTTTTCCTCACGTTGTTTTCCTTCACCGTTTGAAGCAAGTGATGTTTAACTTCGTAAAACTTCGAAAAGTTGGTGGTGCGAGCTCAGGGATCGAACCTGAGACCCCGTACAGGAGGTCAAGTGTCTTAACCACTAGGCTATCACTGCTTAAACATGTAGTAGTAGGTCCAACATGTTCTCAAAATGCCTCATTAAGTGAGACGCGGGGAGTTTGTACGTAGCATGGCACGGCGGGTGCGATTGTGCGGCGCGCAGAGAATAATTATGATATCCGTGGTGGCGCCTGCAGCATTACACAAGCAAATTCGTAGTAAGTACATTAGTTTTGCCTAAAATTAAGAAAATTGACATTTGTCGGCTTAGTACCTAGTAATACAATTCGGAAGGAACCGTTACGGAAGAGGCGAAGACGCAAGGATTCCCAGAGTGATTCTAAAAGGACGAGACGCCAGTCTTTTTATGCGACAGCCTGAAAAAAGGAGTATATAGTTTTCAGGGTTCATGTATGTATGTGAGTTTGTATATTCTACCATAACTTCTATACGCCTGAACCGATTTTGATAGATGACGTATAGAGAATCCCTAGCTTATTCCGGGTGATATAGTGACTAGTAAAATTTAACAAAAAAAATGGGGTGACCATGGTCCCGCATTAAAGACTAAAGTTGAAAAAATAAAAACGAAAATAAGATTAACTATACGATTATCATCACCTAGAAAATGATGAGTAGATTCCAAAAATATATAACATAGTTCAATATCCAGGGATTCACAAAAAATATCATTTAATAAAAATGTGAATAAGATTCTAATATAACTAAGTAGATTAATTTAGATTTTTAACTTTTTAGTTCGTTTTTTGGCAGGGCAGTCGTGTTTATTAATTATTTTAATTATGATTAACCAGACCTTTTTAAAGGTGTTAATTGCTATTTCGGCCGAGACTTGGATAATACATAGGTTTTTTTAAATCAACTAAGTACAAGTTAGCCCTTGAGTGCGATCACACCTGATGGTAAGTGATGATGCAGTCTAAGATGGTAGCGGGCTAACCTGTTAGGGGTATGGCAGTTGTATTAAGCCCATACTCTTAATCGGTTTCTACACGGTATCGTAACGGAAAGCTAAATCGTGGCAACTAGCCATTGCCGAAGCCTCCCACCAGGGCAGACCAGAGAAAGTTCAGAAATTATAAATTCCCAAATTGACTACTAGGTATCGAACCCGGAACCTCCCACGTTAAGACAACAGCACTCAACACTGCGCCAGGGAGGTCGTCAATGGTAGTACTACTCGCCCAGCATTTCCCTGATGGAGAAGTTAGGGAAGTATACATAGGAAGGTATACCTACCTAAATAGGCAATTATTAAGAAGAAGGTATTTACTATTTTACCTAAGTATTCGGTAACTAAGTAGGTATGTTGGCTGCTAATCGGTTGAACAAAATCTCTTACTTTCTCCGTAATATCAGTGATGTACGAAGTTTCAGTGCATTGGCATATAAGTAGGACTCTCTACGAGTAGGACGACGACCATATTTTTAATTTTTCTGACGGTTAAAACTACTTTAATAAACCACTAAACAATATTTGAACTAGAAGCAGTTTTTTGGTTTGTACAACACTGTAATTTTACTAAGTCATTTCAACCATGTCGACTAGATGGCGCTAGTTTATAGGGTCCAAGTATTTTTGTTCGAAGACCACATGGCTTAAATAGTATTATAGTAGCACGTACCTAGACATACTTATCTATTTGGTTCAGTTTAGAGGTTTGCTCCTGAAAATATAAATTAAGTACTTATAAATTATTCTGGATAGGTGAATAAGTAATGTAGAATAATAATTAGCAATTATTAATCGTTTATTTTTCGCAAAAATATGCGTTTACCTAACTATTCTTAACAAATTATAATTAAGTAGGTAAATATAATTATATTTTCAACAATAGGTACCTATATTGTCTAACTTTATCACGATTCCATAGTTACTTTTACATACACTTATAGTTAGAGATCGTCTAATCTAAAATTGAACACGCCGCCAATATATTTACGCTCACATGTATACTTAAGTAGTTGTATTGTATATTTCTAAATACTTAGAAGCAATTTAGGTACGACAAAAGACGTTGTTATTGGTCGTAGTAACCGAATCGCAAACCTAATGTAAAAACTGAATATTTAGGATTCCGTAGTCAACGAGGAACTTTTATATATTCGCCATGTCCGTCTGTCCGTCCGTCCACGGCTTAACTTATAAACTACCAGACTGTTGTAATTTGGCATCATGTGTAATAATTACACACGCCGACAAAGTGGTAAATAAAAATCTTGATTTTTTTTTTATACCTACACGTAAAGTGGTGATTAACGTTTTTCTCGTCTATCTATATGGTTCGGGGTGTCGTTGGATAGGTCGTCCAAAAAAATATCTGTGCAGGAAAACCATTAATCGATTCATGGATTTGTGAAATATTTAAGTTAGTGCAAATTTATCTTAGAGTCAAGTGTTTGTGTCCCTTAAACCAACTGTTTAGTTTGCTAACAAGTTAACGAGTAGCTAGCCTACCTAGCTTATAGTCGACCAACTTATAATAGGTAATGTCCCATAATTGTGATGAGCAACTACGGAACCCTATACTGTGCACGGCTCGACACGCACTTGGCCGGTTTTTTTAGATTTGACGACCTCGACTATAGTTAGTGCCTATACTCGACTACAAATTCACAGATTGCAGAGGTGGTAGGTAATCTTTGCATAATAGGTATATTAAAGGAGTAGGTAGTAATATCTACCTACTCCTTTAATAAAACGAAGTACCTATCTATATTTAAAATGTGATAGATTTTCTACAGTAATTAATTAAACATAACATTTCCAATAGCACGTACCTAGGAAGTAAACAGATATTTTTTTTATAATTGTAGGTACCTAGTGAAATTTTGGGAAATAATAATTGAGCAAACGGAGAGAAGTATATGGTAGTAATAATATTGTGATAATTCCAGAAGGTAGTTTTTACATTTTTTGGTCGTTTTCCTATCAACCTAGATAACAACATATTTTCTCCCTGTGATTTACTTAATAAGTATTGTATACCTGACTAAGCACAGAAATAAAAGGGACCGAAGCCTTTAATCCATGCTTAATCCTGAAAAAAAATGAATGATAAGTAGGGTTTAATCCATAGGTACATTATCTACTAATCTAATTTGGTACCTGTCTACAAATTTTTATAGTTTAAAAGAAGGAAATTAACAGGACTTACAGCTGTACCACTTTTATGAGTATCATCGCCAAAATTCGTTTGCGCAGAAAAGCAACTTAACGCCGACTAAAACCGAATGTGAACACCAATGAAATACAGACGAAAGTCAAGAGAAACGCTTGTCGCTAAGATGTTAAACACAAGAACATGCTCGGCCTCTGAACATGGCGCAGCAACAGCTAATAGCGGACAAATGCGTGCTATGACTGTCCGAGATATTTCCGCGCCATGCAGAAATAACATTTCTCCGCGAGTAGGTACATCCGCGTAACTTAAATAAGTAGGATACCTGTACTTATTAATTCCTTATGTTAATATTATTCCATGTCTATCCACTTAATACTATTAAAATAATTTGGTGTGTATCAAAATATAGGAACTATTTTATATATCTAAATTTTTACATTAGTTATCTTTTTGTATAAGTATAAATCTGTTTTTACATTACGTAGCGTTTTGGTAGTTACTAATAAGCTCAATGTTAAATGGAGTTTTGAGAAGTTTCAACTTTAGACATTTCCTTTCGTTTAAAGTGTCGTGAGTGATATTTTAAATATCTTATACTTACCAACATTAGTTTTGTTATAAAGTCGGAACTCTTTTGACATTATTTTGTCGGATTATGTCTTACTAGGTCATGAGCCTGTTCACACGACGCGGCATTAGGAGTCAGGAGTCAGGACTACGCAGAATCAAGACTTGCTTGCTCTGCGAGCCTCGGAGCAGTGATAATATAATCCGTTCAGTTATTGTTAATAATAAATATTATGTTCAGGTTAGCCAACCTTTCAGCCAGAGGTAAAATAACTGTGGACGGACTATATTCATTCATTGTGTGGGTGAGAACTGGGACCGGACTCAGAGCTTTACGTCCACACTCTTAAGTAAGTAAGCCACCGGACATGTTCTCATTGTAGTCGGGCATATTTCGACAAAATACCCAGGTACTTACAATGAAGTCATTCGTAAAATCTTAGATCAATCTAGTTTTCTCCACGAACAATTGAACAATGTTAAAAAACAAAAAATAACAAAGTTAAAAAACAAAAAGGTAAAACAATTGAAATTATTTATCTCATAATAATGGATACATCCTTGAACTCGTAATAGATAATTTAAATTTAATTTAAAACGTTACCTGAGGTAATATTATAAAATTTAAAAATTTATTACATAATATTAAACAAATTAATAAATTTTATGAACCCCGTACCTACCTAGATAATTACCGTTTGTACCTACCAATAGTTTTTTACGTTTGTTGTCGTTTTAACCTTACATTTGTTTGTATCTAGGATAGCTGATAATATAGAACCTAAGCATAATAATTATTTATTATCACAGGTTTCTTCTTACTACATTGCAATAGCTCAGTAATCTTTGATCATGATCAATCACACTATCTATTTATAATGAAATCCATTTTTAAAACTATTGCGCCACTCTATATAAACCTTGATAAAGTACACGTACTCTGTCTGTCTGTCTGTCTCAATTTGATCAATAATTATGATTTTAATTTCTAAATTCATGATTTAATTACATTAACTTGGCCACAATAATTTAATGTAAAAAAGCGTTCGGCATCTAATTAATAAAATAAAATAATTATATTATATAGACACACTACATTCAAAATAGCTAATATCTTATTGTCTTCGATTAAATTACAAACCTCTGAAAATGAGCAATAATTTTAGCTACTGTTCTAAACAAGGCAGTGTAAAGCGATATAATTCATTATTTTCTCTGGACGGATTTTAAGTCGTCATTTTGTAGTAAATATAAATTATTTTACAAGAAGATTTATTATTCTCATAAGAATTAATTTATCACGCTTTCTTATCAACATCATCTAAAGGAACCATAACCTCTGCTGCTTTATCGCCAACAGAGTAAACGTCAACATTTTCTGCTTTTCCAATGCAACTTTTGAAACAATTATCACCTTTTCCAAAGTTTTCTCCATCCAGCAAAGATTGTGGCATTGGTTGATTCATTGTCTCTGGCAAAAAACAGCACAGAAAGCCGGAAATTAAAGCTACAAGTCCAAAAGTTGCCGCTGGAATTTTAGGGTTGAAAGAATCAAGCAAAGTGATCAAAGGTGTCAATGCTCCAGATAATCGAGCGCACATTGAACCTAACCCTATTGCAGAGTTACGAACTACAGTCGGGAACAGTTCTGCGGAATAGTTATATACTATAGCAAACGAACCAGCTATAAATAATTTGCCTGCTATGACGACTACAGTTGATATAATAGTGCCGGTAGGAATAAAAGCGGCGATAATACACGCAGTACCGCCTACGATCATCATAGAACACATAAGTGATCTACGCCCCCAAATATCGAGAAAATATATAACTGCACCGTAGCTTGGAAATTCTACCAAACCAAAAACAGCTGTGATAAGGTACGGGTTTCCTTCAAGCTTACCAGTACTAAGTGTAAGCCCATAATACACTAATGAATTAGCAAACCAACATAAACAGATATTCAACGTTTTATTTCGTAGATTGGGTGTCTTGAAAAGGTCTAATATGCTTGCAGAAGGTTCGTCAGTTACTTTCGATGATTCTACTTTTCCCTTTGACACCAATTCAGCTCTATCCAATACTTCATCTGATCCGTTGCACCTCAAACCCTTTTGAACTATGTCTACAGCCTCTTTAGGCCTTCCCTGAGCCCAAAGCCAGCGAGGGGATTCATCCATTATCCAAATATGTGGAATAAGAAGAAGACTGTGCAATCCATATACAACTTGAAGAATTTGACGGTTATCTATGATAGCTCCCCATCCAGCCACCAGCATTATGCCAAATGCAAAAGCACATTGAAATGCAACCCCGCATGGAGTTCTCTTGCTTGGCCCGACAATCTCCACAGTTAATACAAACGCTGGAATATATGCACCGGCAGATCCAAAAATTGCATAGAAAAACGAAACAACCAAAAATGACCAATATTCCGGTATGAATGCTACAAGAACACCCAATATCAATTGCAGTACACCCGACCAGCAGAATACAGTCTTGCGCCCAACTTTATCTGCTAAGCCTCCTAAAAATACAGCACCCGTAAAAACTCCTAACATGTAAACAGTTTGAGCTAATGCACCTCTCCATCTTTGGTCGCAGACAAGATTCCATTCAATGGACCGAGAAGATGTTCTGTATCGTGAATCGAATACCCATTTTTCACAAGTCACAGTTTCATTGAAATCATTGTACATTAAGCAGTTGTCTAGATTGCCGACAGGTGTTCGAGGTATAGCTGCTAATATTTCTGTAGAATTCCATGCTGCCACTGTTTCATTGGTGTCGACTCCATCAATCCAGCATCTGAAAATTTAATAAACATTGTCAATTATTTATTAAGTCCATACTATTAATAAGTCAAATTATAATAAACGGTAGCTAAAATATTTTGAAGTGAACCCAATAATAATCATTAGGAATTTAGCTTCATTATATATTTACTTATTTTTAAATTTTATATCTTCCTTGTTCATTCTTATTTAATATCTCTGCATGGATCTGATGTGAATTCCTTTGAAATTTATGGTATATATAATATTTATAGGCAGGTGTATAATACATACATGTACATAATTAAATTTGACAAGTACGGCTACCTACTAAACTGAACATTCTTGTGTAGTTTTTGAATACATACCAGTTATTTTGTACTTTTCCTATTATAAGAATAAAGTTATTTTATTGTATATTTTTATATTAAGAAGAGTAATCTAATCTAATCTAATGACTAGACTAATGTAATCTAGACTATTGCTCCCTGATCTAAAGTAGAAAAAATAAATACTTAGGTAAGTACTTAATAAAAATGAGAGTAAAAATAAAAAAAACGTTAAAATGATTTAGAATTTTATTATTCTTATTGCAAAAAAATACAAAAAAAGATTTGCATGTCCGCCTTTAATTCTACTTATTAAATACCCATGCAATGTATTTTTAAACGGCAGACTGATCAATATTTGGTCCTGTGACTCGCATAATTAAAATTATATTATGGTCGATAAAAAGAAGGTATGTTATGTTCTTATCAACGATCTTTTACATTGCTTACATAATTAATAATTTCTTCAAAACACTTAAAAAGTGTTCGTATATAAATATACATTACATTACGTATATATATTTTGCAGATAACAAGTGAATTATCCTTAGATACCAGAAATGCGATACTGTATTGACATAAATACAGTAGGTACCTATATAATACATGCCTGTTTGAATATAAATCTTTTATTCTTCCTCCAATAGCAGTTGACTATACAATTTATGGTTTAGACAGTATAGGTATATTAGACAATATTATTGTGTGAGTTTATAACTTCAACAAACTTACGACTAGGTTTTAAGAGGCATAAAATTCCTCCTAACTATTCTTAGGAATTTTAAAATAAGTATCTGCTATAGTTGTAGACATAGTACCTAAAACAGTCTTCTCAACTTAAAATACGATTCCTGTAAACTTCGCTGGTTAAAATATATAAATCAAGATAGATGCATTACAAAGGTAGATTATGAATTACTTATTTATAATAAACATTATGTACTCATAATAATAAAATAAAAGATATAATATATAACATTACGATAATGTAATATATTTAATATACCTACAGTAAAATATGTTTGCTTTATTAACCCTAAATAAAACTATTATCCAGTCTAATGTTTAAAATGAAATTTGACTAGACAAAATCTAAACGTTAGTAAAATTTAAGATAATTTTGCATTGTCAATATGATAATAATAAATCCAACAGAAAAATTAAAATATAAAAGGAAATATAAAAAAAATATTGCCCTTGCTTTTATAATTGCAATTTTAGATTCATAGGTTGAAGTTACAAGTCTATACGGTTTTTTCATAACGTTTTCATTGGTGGAATTTGATGAATTCCAGCGGGATCTGAAAAGCCTATATTATCTATGCGAATGAAGTAGCTTAATAAATATAATAACAACAAATTTTTTCATAATCTTGGAAATACTGGAAAATTCGAGAAGTTTCTTTAAAGTTCCAAAACCTTCTAAATAGACGACCAAGGGCAATCTACCATCATTACCCGTGAGTTTAGGCACTGGTGTTGTAGAAAGAATTTCAAATATTATTATTTAAATTCGGTCGGCATTGAATTTATATCTTAGCACCTATAGTGTCACATTTTTAGTAAAATAAAACTTATAGTTTAGCATTCCGTCAACGCAGTCTTGAAATCTAGTTTAACTTAAAAAGGTATCACTTAAACATTACGAGATTTACGAGATAACCCTGTTTTATTTGTGTTATTAAATCACTCAAGGTACATCCTAGGATATTGTAAGATATACATTTTTGTTTTTTAGAGACAGCACAATACAGAACATAATTTGTTTTTTTTATTTTTCAGTCAATTCATTAATTATCTTTTGTTTAATAAGTTCCAGCTTATCCAATCTTGCAATTTAATGCATGCCTAGTGAAGAAATCTATTTAAATAAAAATATGCATTTGTTTTAATGAGTAGGTAGTGAAATAAAACGTACATTTTTGTAAATGAGAACACAAGAAAAAGGTAAAATCTACCTTGTATCTACCAAATTAACCTCTCTAAACGAAGAACTATCATTTACACTAAACTACGCGAACTATACTTTATATCGCACCAATTAGGCAGGGCACTTGCATTTAACATTTCTTTACGGTGATATCTAAAGGTATCATAGTTTCAGGCAGATTAATAGAAATATCGCTCATTCGCCGTCCACTGCAGTTGGTGAAACATGTGTCGCCTACACCAAATTTTTCTCCATCTTCAATAGATTGTGGCAAAGTGCGGCCCATAGTCTCGGGTAAAAAGAAAGTAGAAAATCCAGACAAAAGGGCCAAAAAACCAAAAATTATGGTTGGGATTTTCGGGTTCAGTGAATCAAGTAAAGTAATAAGAGGCGTCAAAGCACCAGAGACACTTGCACTCATACTACCCAATCCAACACCGGAACTTCGTACCACAGTAGGAAATAGTTCAGCCGAATACTTGTAAATTATGGAATATGAGCCCGATATGAAAAGTTTTCCAATCATCACGACGCCTGTGGCTGAGTGAGACCCGTGCGGAAGAGCGACAACCACCAAGCATGAGACTCCGCCCAATAACATCATTACGCTGATTAAAGCTCTATGTCCAACTCGATCCAAATAATACATTATTATAAGATAGCTCGGCATCTCAACTACACCCATTAGGAATGTTAAGAAATAAGGATTCCCGTTTAGTTTTCCAGTATTTAATGAGAGTCCATAATATACCACAGAATTAGCAAACCAGCAACCACATATAATTAATGTTTTCTTTAACATATTTGGAGTTTTGAAAAGATCATTTGTTCCTCCAGATTGATCATCAGAATATTTGGCACACGTAACCTTACACTGGGAGACCAATACTGAAGTTTCTACAGTTTCCGTTGATCCGTTCATCTTTAAAGCTTTTTCTATTATAGCCACTGATTCACGAGCCCGACCTTGTGACCAAAGCCATCTTGGCGATTCATCCATTAAAAACCAATGCGGTAACAGTATGATAGCATGTGCAGCATAAATAATTTGCAAATAAAATCTGTTGTCAATGAGATATCCCCATGCAGCCAAAACCATGATCCCAATTGCGAACATAATTTGGAAAGTTACTCCGCATAATGTACGTCGACTGGGCCCTACCAATTCCATTGTGAGTACGAATCCAGCCATATATGACCCGGAGCCAAAAATACCATAAAAGAATCTTAGTGCAATAAATGTATAGTAATCAGTTGCAAAGGCCACGGATGCTCCAAAAATAAGTTGTAGAATGCCAGACCAAATAAAGACAGGTTTTCTTCCAAGCCTGTCACATAAACGGCCAAGCACAATGGAACCTACAACAACGCCAAACATATATGTTGTTTGGGCAGCGGCACCCATCCATCGTCGACTGCATACAAACCCCCATTCGATTCCTCTTGATGATGTGAAATAATAAGTGTTATAGACCCAGGATTCACAATCTACTAAAGTACTATTTTCTCCATACATCTTACAAGAGTTTATCTTTCCATGCATGTCTATAGGAATCGCTTTAGTTACTAATTCGGAATTCCAAAGCTCCGTGTGGTTGAGGCTATCTACTCCTTCTATTGCGCACCTGAAATACAAAAGCAAAACAAATTATTGCAAATTCAAAAGTTAATTATTTGTTATTATTTTGGAAACTTTTTATCTCACAAAATATTATGTTTTCTTAATTTTTATGTGTTCACTTTCAGACTTTACTTAAATTATGATTCGACGAGAAGGTACTTGGGGATTTACTGCTAGAATCATCTCAATTTTGCACCACAAAAGAAATTAACTCTTCCTAAGCTCTATATTATGCAAGAAACCTATGATAGATTTTATATATTCTTATCGATAAAGGAACACCACGTTCTATGGAACGAACGTTAAACCACACCATGAAATCATTTGCGATCAGTAAAAAAATGCATGCAGCATTCCAAAATATAAAAACTGGGTTAATTCCATTTCCATGCCTCATGAGAGCATATGACTGAAATGAGCACCATTATATTACAAACCATTTATATGTAACTCCAATTTTATTATGAAATTTTGATTTTGGAATGCAGAAGCAAGTTGGTTTAAAAGCTGTTAGCTATATCCTGAATCCAGAATATAGGCCTTGTATGGATAGTATAAATATACTCACTTTTAATTTAGCAGTCAGCACCATAATATCACTTGGCTTTAAACCTGAGACCCAAAAAGCATATTAATATTCACTGTACTATTTGTAACAACTCACAATATACCTGCTTACCTATTTTATTCTATTAGTTAAAAGCGAATTATGACAAAACTGTAAAACATTAAAATAATATTATTCTATATATTTGATATGTCAATTAATTTTAAGATAAGTACTGTTCTTGGCCTGGTTGACCAGACCAACAAAAATATCTAAATTTTATTTAGGTACAGTTTTTATGAAAAATAAAATAAATATCAGAATAGGCAATTGTTTCAATTCGTTTTATAATAAAATAATAACTTAGCTAGTCGTATATAAGTAATTGAAAACCATTAGGTATGAGCTACAACTACAAACAATTTAATTTCGCTCTAAAGTTGATTACAGAAGTAAATAGATTTTTTACACGTTTATAGGAATAAATACCTATCAATCAACAACTAATAAACTAACTAACTCATGGTTATCTACGAATAATTATGTTCGGGGTAGTATTGAAACAATTAACTCAAATTATATTTTTTTTAATCTGTTTGCTGTGCTTTTGTAAATCTGTAAAGCAGCATAAGATTGCTCTTATTGTTTCTTGTTTATTTTTTAGTGCACTTTAATTGTGTATGTATGTATTAGTATTTTAGCGAAAAAAAATTTTTTGTCACTTAAAATATTTTATATTAAGAAAAATACCAAATCTGAAAAAAATACATGATAACAAAAAAACAAGTAGGTACATATAGATTTTTTAGAAATCAATAATCATGATTTACGTTTTAGTTTTTTAGTTGTTTTTCACATATATTTATTTTTATTATAAGAATAAACAGTTTTGCATTTCCATCAAATTATAAATTTATTTAGTTGCGTTATCTGAAAAGGAAATATAAAATAAAGCATTCATAACCTCTTCATGCGCATGCATTCCTTTCAACGTTTTTAGGAAAATTATATCAAAGCAAACAACCACACACATCCGAAACCACCCCTTTTAACCTTTTTAAATATAATAAGCATTATATTGAAACAAAAGAATAGATATAACATACTATAATATTATAAAATAATAATTATAACATACTAAAAGTTTATCAAGTTATAAAACTACATATTTAGGGTACAAAATACTATAAAATATAAAGGGACGCTATTATAATTGTATATATTATAATATAAGTAGCAATATATGCCTACACATAAAAACAAATAAACATTTGCTCTATTAGTATCCGACTTATTTAATTAACCAATTTTAATAAAAAAGCGACAGTTCTTAAACGTGCTCTTGGCACTAAGCCAGATTTTAGTAAGCTGCTGAAAGAGGTCTTTTTATAAGAGGACCATTCTGCATTGATTAAGAAATTGCATATTTTTCACAACTGTCTTCATACAATATACTGGTGTATAAGCATTTATTAAAATTGTATTCATAGAGGTCATCCCTGCCAGACAGTCAGGTTTCAATAAAACGACTTAAGTTTTTTATTGAATTAATATATTGATAAGTAACTAGTTGATAGTAGATATCCATGTACAATATTAATTTATTTGAATTTAAGTATATATCATCATGTGCATAGTATCTTAATTGTTGTTCGAAATTACACAAACTTTTCCCGTACTAGTTATCAAATAACTACTTTAACATAATTGTTCAATTCAGGCATAGACAAGCCAAACTTATAAGCCCATTATAAATTAAAATCTAGAATACTACACATATTTTGCCTTACTTAAGTGTTGCCTGTACCGACTTTAATCTGTGGATTTGTAACACTTAATTTACGTGTTATTCAGTACTGCGAGAAGAAATGAAATAGTGCTAAATGAAATAGTTTTAAAATATAATTAATACAATATTAACCAATATATTATATAAGGCCTATACCGAATAATTATATAACAACTTTATATGAAAATAAAAAGTCGTCATTACAATTCTTAAATCCAGTCTAATTCAGTCTTAATTTAGAACATAGATAGATCTGTCTGTCGCCATGGCGCAACCGTGTGTATTTATAAATAAATCCCAGCGTTCGTTAGCTTTATGACCTATATAAATGGCAATTGAAACCAAAAATAGTGATTTTGTTTTTGACAAGCTGTGATGATGGTGACCGATGAAATAATTTGAATAAGTTTCAGATGTTTCGATATTTTTTTTTGCATTTTCAATTAAAACTAAGTACTTATATACCTTCCAATAATTTGACCCTTCATTTGTTTAAGGATTGCCAAAAAATATAAATAAATTAAATTAAAACGTCGTTATTAGCGATCATTATATTGAACCCATTAAATAAAATCAGTTCGAATATCTACATCAATTAAGTATTTTTTTGGCTTCAAAAAATTAAAATTAATCGCAGGTATTTACAAAATATGTAATCAAAAGTGTTCTTTTTTTTAGTTCACGCCGTCTACATCAATTAGTTTATCTTTATTATTCGAACTACCTCATTCGATCGGCTTCAACATAGTAGGTACTTGGTAGGTAGGTGGTATTAAAAGTAAAAATCTGATGTGGTACCTATGTTCCGGAACTGCAGCCACCGTCACCAGAGAAAGCATGTGAAGGCCAGCCGTCATTGCAGCTAGGATATGTAGGAAGAACTGGAAACCTTGATATCGCCCAAAATCCCCTGAAATTATGTAAAAACATATTTTTTTATTAGGTAATGGTTTCCTATGTAAATGTTTTTTTTTTAATATATGACGGTTTTCTATTATTTTAATTGGGGTTTATTTATGGTTTTCTTGCAGCAATTTTGAGTAATATATCATATTTGTAAATATTATATTATGCAAGTTATTCAAACTTCACTTATTGAAATTAATCTATACTAATATTTTAATAAATGCGAAGGTTTGGATGGATGGATGGATGTTTGTTAATCACAGCAGTTATAAATATATCGTTTAAGAACTAAATTAATAAATGCAAATACATAGTAGGTAATTATGTATGTATGCTAACTAAGATAAAATACAAATAAAACGAAATTCTTAAATCGGTCATCCTCATAAATTCTACAGGGATATAGTATCAAGAATGATTTTTCTATTGAATTCCATATTTATTAACTGTTTTTCTAATAATATTTGTGTTAGCATTATTACTGTTTGTCATTAGGTATATCTCATGAAACAGGTAGTATATAATGTCTGTCAATTTGACTCGTTTCATGTCATTCGATTTAATCTGATACGGATACTGAAAATAGTTAATATAAATACGAGTGTTTTGACGATGGTAGGTCAGTCTCCTGCAGGCAAACTCAGCGATTATTGAATGTGCTTTTATGTAATTATATTAAATCTCTCGTGGAACCTCTACACGTTTAACCATTTATTCGTGCAAGTTCTAAATGAGAGTACAAATATATTAAAAGTGTCTCAGTAATACTTACTTCTGGATTGTTGCTTAGGTACATTTGTGAGGCTAAAATGCCCCTACAAATCTATTCATCTAATTGGTAAACTACAATACACATAGGTACACTTTCAAAAGAGTGCCCCTGTAGTAATTATGTAGAATAGGCTATCATAAAAGTGAGAATTTCGAGTAATATTATCAAGTTTCGTCACATATTTATAATATGATTAGTTTCGTACCAATTTTATATCAGCGGACACACAAGAAGATAATAACTTTATTATTTACTAGATTATGCCTGAGACTTCGTCCGCGTGGATTAAGGTTTTTTGATTCTAGCGGGAACTCTTTAATTTTCCGGCATAAAAAGTAGCATATGTCCTTCCCCAGGATATAACCTACCTGTATACCACATTTCAGCAAAATCGATTGAAAAGACGAGCCGGGAAAGCGTAACAGACATACAGACAGACACACTTTCGCATAAATAATAATATTAGTATGGATATATATGTCACCGTAAGATTGTAAAAACCGTTAGATTGTAATCTAACTCGCGAAATTGTAAACTGTCGGAAGATTGTGAACCGTTCAATGTTCTGAGTGTCAACTTTTGAAATATTCAGTGTATTTACGTTTTCTTGTCTGTTTCATGTAGGTTAAGTTAGGGTTCGACACAAATAATTAGATAATGCCCGGTCGCAGGCCCGGCACTTAAGTTCTGTCGGGTTAATAAACCGAACAGATTACAATCTACCGGAAAATAATGCGTTAAATTGTAATCTTTCGACACTTTGCGATTTCGCGAGTTAGATTATAATCTAACGGTTACAATCTTACAGTACAGTATATATATATATATATATATATATATATATATATATATATATATATATATATAACTACTGTGATGAATTATTGATGATATTGAGGTTCACGTGACCTTGGGATATTCTGAATACATAATATACAACGTGTTTATAAGCAATTCCTATAACTTCGAGGTATTGAGCAGACCACTTATAAGAATCGAACTGCATAAGAAATATTTTTTAATATTAAAAAAAAAAAAAAACACAGTTTTCATACAAAGTAATTCAAATATTTCCGACTATTTATGTTAGACACACCTTTATGTAAAAAGCGACAACGTCGCATTTTAAAACATAAATTATGAATGGTCTTAATTTTAAAAATCAATGGACGCTGTCCGTTTTTAACGTTCATTGATAAAATCTATGCTTAGCAGTGTTTGTACGGTCAGCAAAAACATTAAGATTTACATAAGCTTCTGATAATTTTATCAGTTTGTATTTTAGAATTAATCTTAGTTAGGTATTTAGAATTGCTTGTTACTATTGCGATTACCTATGTACTTACATTTTCGACGAGAGCGAAGACCTCCACGTCAAAGTGGTAAGGATTTGTGGGACGGATGTTACAGGTTCGATTCCTGGCTGGACCGATCGAGATTTTTTTAATAGGTCCAGGTTTGCCCTGGTAGTAGGCTTTGGCGTGGCTAGATACCACCCGACAGACAAAGACTAATTAATTTATTAATATCTGTACCTATTAATAACATACTATCATAAGCATGTAAAATGTAAATGAAAGGACCTCAATTTCATATTTTACTTTAAAGTGTACAACCCTGATACGACCGGCCACAATAAAGACATAAGTTATAGGAGTCAAAGTACTTGTATTTCGATCCCATTTTTACTAAGGGATTGCGCCTTTGCTATTTTTAACAATATCGAGATAGGAGAATCTTACTGATGGACTTAATTTTTTACCTAATTACCCAGTTATGAACTTTAGGGACTACGGTTAGGAATAGAATTTGTCTACGAGCTTGGGTTCCGGTTCGAATACCAAACAAGGGATTAAACGAAGAGTAGATAAGTAAGTTTAGTAGTATTACAAAACATAAAAGCGAAATATTATTAATTAAAATAGGAACTTGCTGACCTGCGTTTGCGCAGTCAAAAAAATTGACGGAATTGTACCTACTATTGACTTGTGTGTATGTGTTTAATTTCGAGTATGGTAAATACGGCGGTATGTAAGCTCGAGTGAATTTAAATCGTATTTAATTTCGAGTCAGCAATTTTTACTTAGGTAATACCTACCTTTGATGAATAGCAGTGTAGTCTTATTATTATCAGGTAGTAGATTTTCAATATCGCCAAACTGTAAACTGTAAAAGATAAATCTGAGGAAAATTTATGTTTTATCGTTTGCGGTAAGCCTTTATCGATGCCGACAAGATAGCTTCTACTGGCACATCACTAGTTACACCGTAGGATATTTTTCAATGATTTAAGTTTGGCAACGTCGCAAAAACAAGGATGCGGCTTAAGGGAAACAATTTTGGATCTATTCATAAAAGAAAAATTATTTTCTCCGAAAATATCCATTTTAGAACACATGTTCCTTAGCCATTTTTGATTACTTTTCGGTAAGGAATCTAACCCTAGAGTTATAGGAAATGCTCATAAACACGTTGTATAGTAGTCTTTTCCGCTTGTAAATTAATATTACATAACATTTCGCATTCTTAATTCCTTACAATTTAAAGTTTGTGTAATTTCTCTAACACTGGGTTGCTCAAAACAAATTCACAATTGAAGTGGATTTGAAACTAATTTAATATTATTTACTAGCTGATGCCCACGACTTCGTCCGCGTGGTTTAAGTTTTTTTTAATCCCACGGGAATTCCTTAATGCCTATTAAGGAGTTCCCGTGTCCTGTGTCACTTTTCAGATCCTCAATCCATGCCAAAAATCACGTTGATCCGTTGCTCCGTTGCGGCGTGATTGAAGGACGAACCAACAAACCAATGAACCAACAAACAAACACACTTTCGCATTTTAACATTAGTATGATATGATATATTTTACAAACTAATAATCATAAAATTTTATTGGAGTATTGTTAAATTGTATTAAATTAATTTCATCAATTTAATTAATTTAATTGTATTAATTTTTTAAATTTCTTTCGAAGTTGGTTGAAGCCTAAGCTAGGTAATATCAAACTTGTTGCCCGGATGATCAAATGAGTCCTTGCATGTACCTAATCTAATAACGTTGCCTCGGTGAAACTTAAGTAGGAACTATGAACTTATCTCTAATATTATTATGGTACAGGAAGGTCACATATGAACCTTGAACGGAATCTAACAATCTGAAGGCTATTTACACGAAACAATATTTATTTGTTTAATTTTCGTTATCACAAATATTTAACAAGTCATAATTAAAAAATTAAAAAACACGACTGCCCTGCCAAAAAACGAACTAAAAAGTTAAAAATCTAAATTAATCTAGTTAGATAGAATTTTATTCACATTTTTATTGAATGATATATTTTTGGAATCTACTCCTCATTTTCTAGATGATGATTATATTATAATTAATCTTATTTTCGAATTTTTTTCAACTTTAGTCTTTAATGCGGGACCATGGTCACCCCATTAATTTTTTTTAAATTTTACTAGCCTATGTCACCCGGAATAAGCTAGGGATTCTAACGTTACCTCATTTATCAAAATCGGTTCAGGCGTATAGAAGTTATGGTGGAATATACAAACTCACATACATACATGAACCCTGAAAATAATATACTCCTTTTTTCAGGCAGTCGTATGAAAATACCGGTCAAGTGCCAGTCGGACTCGCGCATAAAGGGCTCTGTACCACTACCTAAATTATAAACTGGTAGCGCATGACAAACAATTCGCCACCCTATTAGTTACGTAACCTTAAATTCGGATTTTCGTTTTTTTTGCTTCTTGCCAAATTTCATAATTTTAGGTCATAGTGTCAAAATATGCGGCATTCTTTTTCTTGCGTTGACTTAGAAGCTTGATTATTTTTTACAGCTCTATAAGGGACCGTAGACCAATGTATTTATTTAATGATATTAATTTCAGCTTGATACCTCCGATACGTACGCGTTCCCGAGAAAAAGGTGGTTCACACACAGACAGACGGACAACTAAGTGATCCTATAAGGGTTCCTTTTTCCCTCTTGAGGTACGGAACCCTAAAAATAACAACAGTTTTTTTCGTAATTAATTAACAGAAGAGATCCAAGGTACTAGTACTAGGAATTAGGCGCACTAGTAAACAGTAAACACGACATTCCCGCTAATTCCGCAGGATCCTGTCATATTTACATGCTGTTACATTCCCGCAAAATTCATGCGGGAATCCGGTATAGCATGATCCACTATATCTACAAGTTAGTATACTATTTAAAAGGTATGCCTAGGTGTATAGATTTGTTGAAAAACTGCAGGGTGCCATTTGAGTGGAATTTCGTCAGTTTAAAGTTATAATTATTATCATTAACATTTTTAAGGGCATTGAACGAAATCGATACGATAACAATGAATTTTAAAATGCCGCTGACTTTTTTAAATTCTGGTAAAAGTTTCCTATTTTGTGATCCCAGGGAACCCCAGATATCGATTTTGAACGAAATCGGTTACCAGTTTCCTGTTTTGTGATCCCAGGGATCCTCAGATATCGATTTTGAACGAAATCGGTTCAATAACAAAGAATTTCAATATAGCGCTGTTTTTTTAAAATTTTGGTAACAGTTTCCTGTTTTTTGATCCCAGGGAGCCCAAATATCGATTTTGAATGAATTAAAAAAATTATAGTTCCGGTTTTGTTGAAGCAGAGTTCAAACAGCCGTATACTACGCAATACACTCCTGCCATTTTTAAAAAGATCGCGAAAATAGACTTATACGTGACCACTCGTCATGACGCGGCAATCACTATTGACGGCACTGCGACGACCGCTTAGGGGTCTCGTCGATGCGCATGTTTGTGTGAGTGAGCTGTTTCGAGCGTTACTAGGTAGTTTCATCTGTTTACTGTGGTAGAGCGTAGAGTACATACGTACTTGCAGAAATATTTTGTATTGTGGCGAGTTAAATACCTTCAGATTTTTACTATAGGGAATTAAGAAACACGTGTTTCGTTTCAGGATTTTTGGAAATTCCAACCCCAAAGAATTTTTAAAAATTTCACCCGAGCGAAGCAGGGGCGCGTCTGCTAGTATTTACTATAATAATGTGGCGCGGAGGCATAGATATTATCTAGTATACATATAAATAATCAAATATTTCAAGTTACAAAATTGATTAGTTGGCTATAAAATCGAGCGTAGAGCGTAGTGCGTACAGATACCTATATGTTGTAGTGTGGCGAGTAATATACCTACAGTTGGCTGCGGCCTGATTGTATATAGCCCCTTAAAGTGAAGGGCCAATTATTGATAACTACGTTAGCTATTTTTTGTATTTCATAAAACATTCTTCATGATCAGATTAACAGTTGAAAGCCTTGACCAAAATATGACAACAATTAATAAATAAGAGACTTTGTTATACCTTAACCTAGATAATTCATTACCAATCACAGTAATTTTTTTGGCTATCCTTCAAACAAAAACAAAAGTTTTTTTTTTAAATTAAAATTATTAAAATGTAAACCTTTACACTAAGGTATTAAAGTTTAATTTGGAATGTAGTATATTTATATGTTCGCGAGCATGTCGCTGTTCGCGAGCAAGTCGGTCACGCGAGCATGTCGTTCACGGTCACGCGAATCTACATTTTTACCCCCTACCAAAAACTGCTCAACGCGCCTAAAGAAGTTTTCACTTCAAAAATTCGCCTGCGCACACATACTACCACCATATATCGTCTTATTTTTATTAGCCACAATATTTTTTTAAGAAGTTCTCTGCACTCCTCACACTCGTAAACATAAGGCACTATATAGCAAAGGTACAAACTTGGAATTTAGGTGGGTCCCTTCTATGGCGTAGGCATCAGTTAATAAACGTTTTTTTTTTCATTTTTATTTTTTTATCTACTACAAGTTAGCCCTTGACTGCGATCTCACCTGATGGTAAGTGATGATGCAGTCTAAGATGGTAGCGGGCTAGCCTAGCCTAGCTAACCTAGCATATATTGAAGCCATACCCCTATTTGGTTTCTACACGGCATCCTACCGGAACGCGTAATCGCTTGGCGGCACGTCCTTGCCGGTAGGGTGGTAACTAGCCACGGCCGAAGCCTCCCACCAGGCCAGACCAGGGAAAATTCAGAAATTATAAATTCCCAAATTGACCCTGCCGGGGATCGAACCCGGGACCTCCGCACGTTAAGACAACAGCGCTACACCCTGCGCCACGGAGGTCGTCAAAAAATTCACCCTTAAAGGGGTGAAATGGGGGTTGGAAGGTTATATGAAAGCCCTGTTTTTGGAGTGAGAGCCATGAATATCGTCATTTAGGTTATTAGTATTAGATAATAAAAACCTGTGTAGGCTTTTAGTGTGATGATAGCCTCTTGTAGCGGGAAAATTTCATATTCTCATAGGAAACCAAATTGTTCGCTAGTCTAGTACCTATTGTATAATTATACCTATGAGAGTATAAGCAGACTGTTTCATCATAGACTAGATGTTAAATTACCCCTAACTAGTTATTTTTTGTTGAAAGTGATAAAAGAGTGATTTACATCAGTAGGGCACAATTTTGAATCTACGTTCTAGCTACGCTTGTTCTACGTAAACAATCTGGTTCCTTAAAATTACGATTTTAATGTAGATCGAACGTACGGTCCATACAAGTATACAGTAATCAACAACTTGCCAGTTGATAATAAAATTATTAAATCGATATTTTTTTAAAGAATGCTACTAATATTAGGAATAAATGCGAAAGTGGGTTTGTATTTCTGCTACGCTTTTACAGTTCATCTTGTCAACCGATTTAGATTTTTAGTATAGTTGCATCCCGAGGAAGGACATAGGCTACTTACTTTTTATCCCGGAAAATTAAGGAAATCCTGCGGAAATAAAAAACGAAATTCACGCGAAGTCGCGGGCATCATCTGATATAGGCACTTACATAAAGTCCCCGACAACAGGCTGTGGGACAGTTATGGTAGTGAGAATTTGAAATACATAAGCCTGATTTATTTTAACCTACGTTCTCCATCTTGGGGCATGCGGTTGGCACCAATTGGGAGAAGTGCCCACTGCCCATTTACGTATGCTGAATTTTTACAAGGTAGACCAACAGTTACATCAAGTATCAACGCAAAGCGACGGGGCGGTAACCTGGCACTTGCAACTTGGCTCCAAGAAGGATATCATGAGGCATGTAGATATAGGTAGGTACGTTTCCACACTGAGAAGGAGCCGCGCTCGTGCAGTCGCGCTGAATTTAGACGTGTTCAATGTCCATTTTCCCAGTAAGTGTTTAACAAATTAATCCCTTTATCGCACGTAGGCACAAGTACTGACGACGTAGGGTTGTAAAACGTCCAGCTTTATTTAGTTATGATGGCGGCATTATGTTCGTGTCCAAGTATTTAGGTAAGTATGCTTCCGCCCAGTCTGGCTTTTGTTAAATTTTTTGTCAGTCGTGACATACATAAGTATATAACGAATTCTTTTTATTATGAGATAGTTAATTTGGTTATAAATTAGAACTGATTTTTTTAACTTAAACCTGTTCTGGTTTTTTCATGTGGTTATGTCTAGCTATTTCAAAAAGGTAATGTCTGGTTATATTACAATACATCACCGATTTACAGGACAATTATCACAAATATCATAATAAGAGGTTTATAGCTGCTATAACTGATAAGGGATTAACATGATGTTACATATATTACAATACACCACCAATTCCGGCTTTTGTATTTTGGGGCCTGGCGACCGGCCGCGGCAAAGAAGTCATAAATATCATAATAAGGGGTCTATAGCTGCTATAGCTGATAAGGTGATAACGTGATAAGTAAACATACCTATTGGACAATCAACAACGCGTGAGTATGAGCGATGTGATAATAGTACGTTGTTGCTCAATTGACTGATTACAACTTTTTATCTATCAGGCTAATCAGTGATCACTTTCTCAATGCTTTCTCGTATATTCTTTAACTAGATGTTGCCCGCGACTACGTCCGTGTGGATTGATGATTTTTGATTCCCGCGGGAACTCTTCAATTTTCCGGGATAAAAAGTAGCCTTTGTCTTTCCCCGGGATGTAACTTATCTCTGTACCAAATTTCATGAAAATCGGTTGGGACGTGAAAGCGTAGCAGACAGACAGACAGACAGATCGACGGACAGACATACACACTTTCGCATTTATAATATTAGTAAGGATTTATTCCTATTAAAATAATTTCTTGTTTCTGTACCTATTTGAATCTTTCTACGTGTAAATATATTATATCTACTGTATGGGCACGTATAGTATCTATTTAGATGGGAAGTTTAATATAACATTATTATGTAACGGTCTCCTTTAGTTTTTTCGCGATAATTGTCAAATTACATGTTATCAGATAAGACGCATGAAGTGTACCTAACCCGACCTTGAGGATGCAGCATAGATTGTTCGCTTTGGTAATGAAAGATTGTGTTCGATGAACTGGTAGGTATATCCATAGATGTAGGATTGGTCAAACCTACATCTTGTTATTCCTAACCAAAGAGGAGATATTTGAGATCAAAGTGGCCAGTAAGACAAAACGCCAATTTCATATGTAAGGACCTAATTTAAGGCTTATGTGGTAGCATAACTGGGACTTACAGTGCTTGTAGTGACTTTGTGTCTATTTTTGTAGGCCAAAAACTATTCTATTCATTATTTGAAAAAAAAATTGACGATGACATAAATAACATACTAGGAAATAGTAGCTATTTAAAAAAAGTTCGGATGACATGGAAATGTTTCTTCAAGGATAATTACAATTGTTACGTCGTTATTAACGCTGGCATTATGCCAATGGTAAACATTTCTATTTTGTTTGCACATGAACCAGATGTCGCCGGAAACGTGAGAATACGTTTGTGATACAAGGAATTAAAGGTTAATTTATTTAAGCAGTTATTGGATGTTCTGTTGTTCTATTATTTTTACATTTTTTTCATTTTTACTTGAAAGATTCAGTTGGTAGATCCACATTTTAACCTACGGCCCACTGACCCTTCTAATTCGTTACAGAGCTGTCACCTGACGTTGATCATCCTTAGAAAATAATCTCCAGTTAACCCTTTCTCGACTGCATCCTGTATACCTACCTACCTAATTCGATTATAATTATATTAGGTATAAAGGTTTTAATTAAGTTTATTTCTAGTAAGCCGATCCTAATGAAACTTTCACCAAGGAATTTCGTTCCCACTTCCTACCTGTTTGAACTTCGGATTTTAAAGCCTTAATCCTGATGCTGCCAGTACTTTTTACAGGCTACCTAACAACAACTTGATAACAGATGTTGATCTGCTGATTTTGAAATAATGTTGTGGGTACAAGGCTGAATCATACAGTAAAAATATTTAATTCTTCTCCATATTATTATCTAATCGAATTCTATCCTAATAATTTAAGAGGCCGGTCATCGCCGCTCGCAATTTCTATTCAACCCGCAAATATAAATTTGCCGGTATGTTACTATCTCTATTTAGCTCATGATACATGATCGCGTGCAAACGCGATAGCAATATGAGCGTACAGAATTTGTTATACGTTAAGTCTTGTTCCGTAAATACCAAAAATGATGAATGATAACTTGTTGTGTTTTTCACTTCGTTTTGTTATTCGGGAACTTGACAATATTGGCTATGCTCCTGATCAATTAGTACGTAAGATATCGTTGGTTTTAATATGATACAAATAAGGAGAAAACATGTCATTTATGTCGTAAAAACATGCAAAACGCTATGTGCTTACATTTAATTTTGGGAAAGTATTTTGAAAACATAATTATCCAGGGACCTAGATAAATAGAAGTTCAATCTTAATAATCGCATAATATGGTGGAAATATTCTCGAATTACGAATTATTCTGGTATTACGTTTGTATGGGCAATTCACCCTCCGCTGGCACCTTAATACATCCCGCTTTTCTAACTTTGAAATTCCTTGCGCAAAAAATATTTAAAAAAGTCCTCGGATATGCGCTTTCAATTTTTGGTACAATTCTTAATAAAAGAACTAAGTCCGAAAAATATGGTGGATGGTCACAGATATAGAACGAAGCCAGCATTGCAGATTGCCTTGAGCGCTACTTTCGATCGATGAGCACTAGGTATGAGCTATCGTGAAAAAACAGAACCAATGTTTGAACCGACAACAGTTTTCCACGTTTCTCTTTAATCGCTTCACGCACTTTGGGGTTTAAATCCGCATAATAGATTCTAGTAAGTAATCATCTTTCCTTTCGGCATATACCTACCTAATAGATGACTTACCTATAAGCCATACCTAACTTTGCCAGTGGAAGGAGAAACTCGAAATTTCTTCACGTACTTACAAAATCTTTTCGAAGACATGCATTGTGATCACTGAATAGTTATAGGTACCTTTTCAATTATTGTGATGTATTTATGCCTAAAGTCAATGTTGTCTATTTTGACTTAGTTAGACTAATAAACACCTACCTAATTATTAGATACATGGATTAGGTAATATAGGTGGCAACTAACAAGAACACTTTAATTGATTAAGTTAAATTTTTTAATGCTGTCAATTTTTAGCAACCGCAATATGCTCTTGCCAAAAAGTGGCCTTACAAAATTTAACTAAATCAGTAAATCAAAAGTTATGAATTTTATAGGAAAAAGACTTGGGAAAATATCTAGGTACCTGTTTACGAGACCTAAGTACCATGTAGGTACTTATGTAGTGAATAATGATACCTGGGTGCAGATGCTTTACCATTTATTTAACACTGAATCGGCTAAGTCTTTAAATTACACCTGCCAATAATTACTCGCAGGTAGCTAGTAACTAGTAAGTAAACATTCCGTAAGTAGAAAGGTCAGTTGAAAGGGTTAACGCATTGATTGTATAAAAAGTCACCAACGAATGAATAATTAACACATACATTAATGTAAGTAGGTAATGCCGACCAAAAACCAAAATTTATGAGCTGCATTCGATAAATAGCCGTCTACTAGACGGCTACATATATAATATGGAATGCAGCTAAGGAGGTAATACCTACCTAGATATCTACGCACTTTATACTGTGTTTTTTTGAAATACTATAAAATTCCAAAAGCAACTTCTCTACCGTTAGAAGGAAAAACCAAAAGCGAGCTGTACATAGCATCACTGCCTGTATGGTTCTCGAGAGTGGCAACACTGGTCTGTGGACTCCATGATTGATGTGAATTACTCAATTAAAATATATAATAACCGAACCGAACCTTACCCCGTTAACCGAATTTCCTTTTAATACTATTTAACACTGAAAACTTTTTTCTACAACTTATTTAATTTATTCACTGTACGATCTAGAGTCTAGACACTCTTCAGCTCCGTATTTTCAGTACGAACAGCGTAAAAGTTACCTGGACTAAATAACAGAAGTTACCGTTAAAAGGTTATTAGTATTTTAAAATTAACCCTTTCTCTAATAACTGTCAACCCTTATGTATTATATATTTAAAGCTTTTTAGGTACAAACAGGTATAGTCGATAAAAGTCGATAAGAAAAGGTCATTCTCTAAAATATATAAATAATGTATATAAGTACTAGCTCCAAAGTACTGGAACCCAGTGCCATACACAGTTTAATATAAAAAATAGAGAATATTTTTATTTTTTTTAATTTGACGTTTTTAAAAAATAACTTGTTGATCTGATTTTTCATGAGTCATTTTTGTGTGTCTGATTTTTCTATTATTAAATGTAACGTGGCTTTTGCTTAGAACTAATTAAAGAACTTGGAACTATAATTGTGATTATCAATCGTAACCAATTTCGAGTGAACCGTGTATCTAAACAGTCATCATAGTCAATGGTCCGCCAAAATGCGCAGTGAGTAGCATAATAATAATTAATGAGGACGCTCTTTTTAGACAGATAAATAATTTGGAGCAGAAGCAGTTATTTTGTTATGTAGGTAGGTTATATATCATAACCTACTTTACATCTTAACGTGGTTTAAATTGTATCTTTCGGATTTATCAAACACAGGAAAAGCTGATTATAATATATTGATGTCTGGAATGGCGACAATACCATTAGGTACAACGGAAAGCCCTGTTTTGGTAAATCTTACCATAAAAACTTGGTACATACAGGTATGGACTATGGACACAAGTGAAGTGACTCGATCAAAGACCCACCAAGGTACGGTGATCACGTCGAGGAACATTAATTAACAACATACTTATAGGCTAACCAGGTTCCATAAAAACTTGAGGCAGATTCCAAGGTTCAATATAAAATTCGAAATAATATGATATCAGGAAGATTAATCTTATCATCAATATCCGCCACCAGCCCACCACGAATGGAAATGGATTCAAGCTCGACTTAGCATCATACTAATATTATAAATTCGAAAGTGTGTTTGCTGGTTTCTTGTTTTGTCCTTCAATCACGCCGCAACGGAGCAACGAATCGACGTGATTTTTGGTATGGGTATAGTTGAGGACCTGGACCGTGACATAGGCTTCCTATGAGAAATTAAGGAGTTCTCGCGGAAACAAAAAAAAACTTTAACCACGCGGACGAAGTCGCGGGAATCGGCTAGTAACATAATAAATTCCTTACATATTCTTTTGTTTGTGATCAATCAATATTTAAATATTATTTTATAATATAAAAGCGAAAGGTCACTCACTGATTCATCACGAGATCTCAAAAAGTATTGCATGTATAGCTAAAATTTGCAAGTAGGTAGTTTATAAATTGGAGATGTTCCGCCCCTAAAGGGGTAAAATAGGGGTTGGAAGTTCGTCCTATATTTCTGGAGTTAGAGAAACCAAAATTAGTATTTAGGATAATAATATTATAAATAAAAAATACGTATATCAACTTTTTTTTGAATATCACCTTTTAAGGGTGGTAAAATAGGGGATATAAGTTTTTTATGTTTTTTTTATTAAGTCTACAAACCTGAAATTTAGAAAATAAGTTTCGTTTAGAGTGTTGTGAAATCGGTTGTGAAAAGATTTTATCCGATTTTTTTTCTAAGGGGGTAAAATAGGGGTTGGAAGTTTGTATGAAAGTCCTATGTTTTTGTACTTAGTTAGAGACACCAAAATTCGCATATAGGTAAATTATAAATAAGGAATACACTTTACACATAAAGAAACTTTTTTTTGAAAAGGTAGCGGTAGGACTTTTGTGGATAGGCCTCTTGCAGCGGGAAAATTTCATAATAGTATAGGAAGTCAGAAATTGTACGCGGACGAAGTCGCGGGCGACCGCTAGTATTATTATAATATGTATCTAGGCATAGATATCGCTATTCAAAGCACATTGCGTGTCAATAAATATAATTTTAGCACGGGTGTTACTGATAAGAGTCAACAGTATGACCTCATATATTGCAGATTATTGTGTTAAGTGTACCTATACTTGTGTGGTTAACGTTAACTCAATCAAGCAAATATATAATATAGATTTATATTTAAAACACATACCTAAGTACACTTGTGAATATTAGTAATATATTAACTCTTCTTGCTCCCTTATTTCTTCGCCAAAAGAACCCCTTAAGCTTCTCAAGTGTAATGTCACCGAGTGCAGTGTATTGTTTAAGTTTAAACATGTGACCCCATATGATATTATTAAAATATTCAAATCTTTGCAACGCAAAAAACCCGGGGATCTATGGGGGATATCAGTAAAAATAATCAGCAATGTTATTGATATAATTGCACCTTATCTTGCTCTAATATTTAATGAGTCTGTAGATTCAGGATCCTTTCCAGACCTTACGAAATGCAGTAAATTGATTCCACTTTTTAAATCTAGTAGTAGAAGTGACCCCAATAATTACAGACCAATTTCTATTTTACCAGCACTCCGCAAGATATTTGAGAAAACTATGCTCAACCAACTGCTTTTACACTTTAACTCAAATAAACTACTTCACTCAGAGCAGTATGGATTTACTAAAGGACGATCAACAGCCGATGCGGGAGCTATGCTGCTAAAGCATATATTCGAAGCGTGGGAGAAATCACAGAATACTATTGGTATTTTCTGTGATTTGTCTAAGGCATTCGATTACGTTGAGCATGAGACGCTTTTATTTTAGTTGAACCATTATGCAATCAAAGACACTGCACTAGGCCTCATTGCATCTTATCTCAGTGATCCCATTCAAAAGTTCCTCAAGGCTCTATTTTGGGTCCCTTCATGTTCTTGGTGTATATAAATGATTTACCATATGACGTCAAAAATTCTTGCGATATTGTGCTATTTGCTGACGACACGTCCTTGATTTTTAAAGTCAATAGAAACAAGGACAATTATGAAGACGTAAATAATGCAATTTGAAAGTCACTAACTGGTTTACTGTAAACAATTTACTTTTAAACGCAAAGAAAACCAAGTGCATTGAATTCGCATTGGCGAATACCAAGTCTAAGTAAATTTAACTGTAAATAATGATATTTTAAAAATAGAAGACACCACTGAACTTCTGGAGGTGACCTTAGATTCAAAGCTTCAATGGGGCACTCATATATCAACTCTAGCTGGCAAACTCAGCTCTGCTGCTTACGCTGTCAGAAAGATTCGACAGTTTACTAACGTTGAAACTGCTAAAACTGTATATTTTGCTTACTTTCATAGTATTATTAGTCTTACGGAATCTTACTACGGGGTAAAGCGGCAGATATTCTAAAATTTTTTGTATTACAAAAACCGCTCGAATCCCTTAGAGAGAAATTTAAGAAAATAGGTATTCTTACAGTTGCCTCGCAATATATTTTATAGTAATTTAATCATCGTACAACAGAACATTCAAAATTACAAAAAAATATGCGATCTGCATGATCGGCAAACTAGAGGCCGCCATAAGCTCGTGACTCCATCACTCCGCCTCAAGAAGGTCCGAAGGTATTTCGTGGGAATGAACATTCTATTTTATAACAAAATTCCACAACCTATCTTAAACTTGCCTTTACACAAGTTTAAGAAGTCCATTAAAAGTATGCTCCAGAAAAAGTTATACTGTTGAAGATTACGTAAATGACAAAGGAGCATGGATTTGACTCGCTCCAGCAATGCTAAGGACAGCTGTTACTGTATTCTACAAATTAATGAAATTTTAATTTTTTTTTCAAAAGAACAACTGCCGAGATTCTTGCTGGTTCTTCGCGGTAGGATTGGCATTCCGAAACAGTGGTAGATTCACTCGACGATTCAAAAGTACTCGTAAAAGTTTATTTGAATAAAAAAACATTTCAATTTTAATTTGAATATAATAAATACTAACTGATGCCCGCGACTTCGTCGGCGTGGATTGAGGTTTTTTGGTTGACGCAGGAACTCTTTGATTTTCCGGGATCAAAAGTAGCCTATGTGTTTTTTCAGACTTTAATCTACCACTGTGCCAAATGTCATCCAGATCAGTTCAGCCGTTCTGGCGTGATTGAGTAACAAACATCCATTCTTTCATCCATCTAACTTTCTCATTTATAATATTATAATAGATTACGCATAGATATAGAATTGGTCGGACCAATCTTACCGCCGAAGTGAGAACCTCTTCCTATTTTGGAAGTCGGTTAAAAACTGATGTATGTTTACAATGTAATAGGACACCCCGCGGAAACCAAGACTAATCTGACATTAAACTCCTACCTCTCGACCTATAACATTTTTAACGCCTACTCAAATAAACAACAGTTTATTTTAAGGAAAGATTAATAATTTAGCAGGCGTTTAACATAAAGGAAACGTATAAAACTATCATGAAAAACAGGCTATATACGTTAACGCTGTTTGGATATTGATCAAAAAATTTTATTGGCATGCTGAGTAGGTATAGTAAATTATTTGGTTTATTCATTACAAAGTTGCAATACGCAAAACGTTTTAAAAAGCTGTTTTACAGTTAGTTGCGTGAACGGGTCTAGATATAAATAAGTGCAATATGTACTTATGGAGTAAGACCGAGTAAGGCCATATTTTTAAGATTATTTAAATGATGTTAGACCAATAACCTCGTTGTATAGACTTCGCGTCGGCTTCCTACCTATTAGGGTGGTCGGGTTCGTGGGTCGGGCAATCCTCTAACACGCACTGTAAATTTATAGTTGTACGTGACTCACGTGCTTTTGAGGCAATTTAACTAACGTTATATAACTTACTGGTGCTGGTGAAGGAATACATCCAGCGTGAGGAAACCTACCTTGCCTGCATGCCTTTCGAGAGTTCTCCATAATATTCTCAAAAGATACGTGAAGTCTGCAAATCCACACTTGGCCAGCGTGGTGGGCTATGAGTTATGACCAAAACTCTTCTCATTCTGAGAGGAGTCCCGTGCTCAATAGTTTGCCGGCAATGGGTTATGATGATGATGATTGATGAAACTAAACTCGCCAGCATATTTAGCGGAACATAAAAAAAAGATCCATAATTAAAAAAATATGGTTTTATTTTAAAATCTACTTACTACACTTCTTTTGTTATTTAAAGTTTCATTTGTTTTACTTAAAATGAGATCACATTAAGAACAGATTTTGCGAGTAAAGGCTACTTGTGAAAAATGGTACATTTTTGAACTTTTCATGTAACCGGGAAAAGTGAAATTTAATATTAAAATAACAATTAATTAAATTAGAAAAATGGTGATTAATATCGCGTATTTCCTTCACCTGCTCTTATTAAAGTTTCTACCCGTCTAGGCATACTGAGAATGATGTTATCGATGGTCTCCTGGGATAGTCTCCGCCATTCCTCAACTACGGCGATTCGCAGTTCTCCCACGTTGGTAGGAGCTGGAATTCTGGACTTAACTTTTCTTTTCAGCAAGTCCCAAACGTGCTCTATTGGGTTCATATCCGGTGATCTCGCCGGCCACTCCATAACAGTGATATTCATATCATTAAGATAAGCTTGAGTTACCCGCATAAAAACAAAATCTTCACCGATATATGGGGCAAACGGTACGACATTTTCTTCTAAAACTTCTCTGATATAGCGGTCTGCAGTCAGACTCCCTCTGTCAATCACTACCAAGTCTGTGCGAACTCCCAAACAAATGCCCGCCCAAACCATTATTGATCCACCACATCCAGCAATCGGTGTACATTATACATAATTAAACTTATTAAATTTTAACTATCGTGAGAGATATTCATTATAAATATACTTAACAAACCGGATAAACTCACGTGTTATGTCGGAAAAGTGCCCGACTACTTCGAACCCGTTAGGGGCCCTTATTCATGAGCCTGTTCGCGCGACGCGGCTGCTGCTCGACTGCGGTTCGCATGTCGTACAGCTCTGCGATGGTTGGGGTGGTCGACATAACACGTGAGTGTATCCGGTTTGTTAAGTATATTTATAAATTATTAAATAATTATTGTCTCAGTTATTTATTGATGGATATTAAAAAAAGACTGATTTATTAGTTTTAATCTTTAATTTACTTCCGTTGCGTTAAATATGATATTCACATCATGGAAACTTCTCCATTGCCGAGTTTGTTGCTGTCTGCTCGTTAGGAAATAGGAATGACAATTCCCACCCGTGGTATATTCACTTGAAGATTCAAAAAACACTTCGCAGTCACCACTGAGAGCACTGACTGCGAAGTGAAAAATGGCGACGATTTATGATGCTGTCAGTCCTTTAACGGAAAGAATTTCTCCCCAGTAAGAGCACTGAACAGTGCTCGCAATGTATATCGGAACATACTATAATCCTAATACTTTAGGGACATCAAGGCACGTCATATGCCAAAAATTTTCACAGCTCCGCAACGCCTCCTCGCATCGTTCATTTTGCTAGAACATCTGCTTGAAACTTACCCTAACTGAGTAAGGTATTATTTAGTGATGAGTGCAGAATTCTCTTAAATTAAATTGACGGCAGGCAAAGAATATACAGACGCAAAGGAGAACGATACATTCAGACAAATTTTGAAACTAAAGTTGCATACGGTGGTGGATCAATAATGGTTTGGGCGGGCGTTTGTTTGGGAGTTCGCACAGACTTGGTGTGATTGACAGAGGGAGTCTGACTGCAGACCGCTATATCAGAGAAGTTTTAGAAGAAAATGTCGCACCATTTGCCCCATATATCGGTGAAGATTTTGTTTTTATGCAGGATAATGCTCGGCCGCTTACCGCTCGGGTAACTCAAGCTTATCTTAATGATATGAATATCACTGTTATGGAGTGGCCGGCGAGATCACCGGATATGAACCCAATAGAGCACGTTTGGGACTTGCTGAAAAGAAAAGTTAAGTCCAGAATTCCAGCTCCTGCCAACGTGGGAGAACTGCGAATCGCCGTAGTTGAGGAATGGCGGAGACTATCCCAGGAGACCATCGATAACATCATTCTCAGTATGCCTAGACGGGTAGAAACTTTAATAAGAGCACGTGGAGGAAATACGCGATATTAATCACCATTTTTCTAATTTAATTAATTGTTATTTTAATATTAAATTTCACTTTTCCCGGTTACATGAAAAGTTCAAAAATGTACCATTTTTCACAAGTAGCCTTTACTCGCAAAATCTGTTCTTAATGTGATCTCATTTTAAGTAAAACAAATGAAACTTTAAATAACAAAAGAAGTGTAGTAAGTAGATTTTAAAATAAAACCATATTTTTTTTATTATGGACCTTTTTTATGTTCCGCTAAATATGCCTGCGAGTTTATTTATAGGTAAGTAAACAGTACGCGTACCTTGTCATGATGTCATGGTTAGTATGAATCAAATAAAAAAAAACTTGCACTGTAAGCACAGTGCAAGTTTTCTTCAATCTAGTACGTACTAGGTATATCACAAAATACCAGCTATTGTTCAATGTTAATTTTATATAATTTTTATAAAATAATAAATACGTAATTAAATATTATAAAATACATATATACCCCTATATATATATATATATATATGTACCCCTATATATATATAATATATTTATATATAGGGGTACATAATTTAAGTTAATTAAACCCATACCGGTTTAATATACTTAACTGCCATGCCCCTAACAGGCTAACCCGTTACCATCTTAGACTGCATCATCACTTACCATCAGGTGAGATCGTAGTCAAGGGCTAACTTATAGTGGAATAAAAACAATACGTATAATATAAAAATAACAATACTAGTATATAATGAGGTAAGTAGTTAATTGTAAATGCCAATTGCCAACTGAGGTAAGTAATAAATACGAATCGAAATCGAGGCAGAAACCCTAGAAAGATACCTACCCACCCGAGCCGAGAGTGAGACCAATTCATCTAACAAGGTTAGTAAATAATTTCAAGATTTTAGGAAAGGAAGAAGTTCAGTCAGAAATTTAAAACATATTCCACTCGTGATTTTCGCCTATAGGTTTTGATTTATTGACAAGTGTCAAAATATTTTTTAATTGAGTTGACTTAAAAGCTTTTTTTTACAGCTCCAAGGGGCCTTAAACCTTTGATATTAATTTAATACGTGTACGCGTTCCCGAGAAAAGGTGGTTGACAGACAGACAAACAGACGGACGGACAACGAAGTAATCCTTTAAGGGTTCCTTTTTCCTCCTGAGGTTGACATACAATTAAAAAGAAAGTAACGCTGAAAATTATATGAATATATGTATATTTTTATTATTACTTATACTTAGATATTTATGATATAACCTACCTTGGAAACTTAAAAAAGCTCATAAATAAATGCCTGCCATGCCATAACAGCCCTACATTTGCTAGCAATGTATCTACCTATTATGTCGTGACTTATGAATAATATCGAGCCTACGGTAACCTTGAACCATGGTAATGGTCACGCTTTAGGAAGCAAGATATCAAAAACATTCCATTTGATATAAAAATGAAAGCTCTTTCGCCTTCACTTAAACACGTGAGCCCACACGAAGTTTGCGACACGTGCAATCGGTATTCTGACCGCAAGACCGGCTTGATCAGAAAACAGGACAACTCTTTAACATTTGTATTTTCAATTATAGGTGCATTACTTTGAATATACCTAAGTAAAATAAAAAATAATTAAGCAGTTACAATTATAAGTAGGTATTCAGATTCCATTGATACGATGATTATATTCAAATTTCAAACCATATGGTCGGAAAAGTTCAGTTCACTCACCTAGTTTCCCCATCATTTCCTCTAAAGCGCGCTCCTTGTCCATGATTTCTTTAGTGGATCCTGGTTGCGTTGAAGTGTTGTCGGTGTCCTGTAAAGAACCACAAGCACCATTGATGTATGAAGTGTGAAGTGAGAGCACGCGACACTGGCGGCTACAATGCGGGAACGAACGCCAGACGCGAGTGCCGGCAGACGAGCGAATGGACGGTTATCGCCGTGGCGCCGACCGCCGACACCGAGGCCCGTGGATGGCGGTCGGTTACCGCAGTCGAGCAAAAAAACTAGCACCTCCTTATCTCCAATTCATACCTCATATGCAGATACCTGCGCGTTAAAAAACGCCGGCGCTGCACAAACATCTCTATCACCGTTTACCAGCAAATAGAAAATATCTACGACTACCAGAGTTTGGTAAGTAGGTACCACTTCATAGCATAAAACATCAATGATGATAGAAAATACCTACGCACCCCAATACAAACACCTATGGCAGTTAGCTAAGATTACACTTAATACAATATTTATGGGTTGGGTAAGATCGCACATCAGAGTGCCCAGTGGGAGATTTTCTTCCTATTCGATCACGTCAACGTTAACCACGATTTGTATGGAATTGTCAAACGCTCGACAGCTGGTGCTCGATCAATTTCATATAGATGGTGGGTTAACTTAGTCGCGATCCAATACGTAAATTAACGAATTAAAAAATACGACTGCCCTGCCATATTATTTTTGGAGTTTACCTCCTTAAGAAGCGATTTGCATAGCCATTGGAATCTTATTCACATTTTTATTAAATGATATTTTTTTGTGAATCACTGGATATTGAACTTTAGTGTAACGTATTTTTGGAATCTACTCATCATTTTCTAGATGATGATTATATCTATAGTTAATCTTATTTTCGAAATTTTCTTTTAAACTTAAGTCTTTAATGTGGGACCATGGTCACCCCATCAATTTTTTTTTAAATTTTACTAGCCTATGTCACCCGGAATAAGCTAGGGATTCTAACGATACCTCATTTATCAAAATCGGTTCAGGCGTATAGAAGTTATGGTGGAATAAACAAACTCACATACATACATACATACATACATGAACCCTGAAAACAATATACTCCTTTTTTCAGGCAGGCGTATAAATAACTTCTACTCGGCCTGCAGGCCTTTCAATTATACCTTGTCCAATGATTTATTTTACTTCTGGCATATGCACGTCTATGAAGTGTCATAATTATTGACAGGCAACCATCGACAAAAAAAATGCATTACTCCATAGACGCATTATCGTTTTTTCCAATAGTGAAGCGACGTGATCTTTTATCCGATATTTCGGAACTCGTACACTCATCTAGTAACTACAAGTACGACTTTCCTTTTCAAAATAATCATGGAGCTTCAATACTAGCTTTCTTGATAGTCTTTTAAGCACGATACATCTTTGGCGATGGATGGTTCCTATGAACTGACGGATTCATGGACATTTAGTGTACTGTTGTGTAAAAATGATTCTATAATATACTTAGTCAATTGAACGCCTGGGTATATTATAAAACAATTAAAAAATGTTGGGCAAAGATAAATATCATTGTGTCAAATCGATTAAAACTTCATAAAGAAAGTCGATTGTTATCAAAAATCGAATCAGTAACGCGTTAGAACATCATAGACTCAATCTGCCAAATGTAAAATAAATGATTGGACAGAGATTAGTGTGATACAACTTTTTTTTTAGAAAATGTAGTAGGTACATTATTCAATGTACCTCGCTGATAACGCTGACTTTTAGTGGCAAATTAATACGGACTGTACGTATTTTATTTTCAAGGAATTTTAAATTACCCGATAATGTAGCTTTCTGTAGAAGAAAGAATTTTTAAATCGGTTAAGTACTTAAGTAGTTTTTGAGTTTATCCATCACAAACAAACATGCAACAAAACAAATCTTTCCTCTTTATAAAGTGCAAAATAATTGTCATTTAAACAAGAGTATTTTAAGCAAGCCTTCTAGGAAGTTAGAAATAGTTATTTAATATTATCACACTTTTATTTACCTACTCTTATCACTCTTATGTCACGTTTTATTTACTCTTATTTATTTATTTATGAACTTAGGTTTATTATACTTACAAGTTCCTTAAATGAAATAAGAAGGTACATAAATTTTATGGGTGAAATTTTGAGGAATTCGATGCGATTCGATTCAGGGCTAATACCAAGCCAAGTACTAAATATGAAGACAGGAGACACCAGTGAATATCTATCACAGTTTGTATCTGTTTACTGTGTACCTATGTACAGTAAATTATTTGTATTTTTAACAAAGTTACAACATTATCAGTATTACCACATATACCAGTGGTAATACCTACCTGTGGTAATACTGATAATATTATATCTTTGTTATATTAATCATACTAATATTAGGTATAAGTACGAAAGTGTGTTTGTTTGTTGGTTTAATGGTTTAGTCCTTCAATCACGTCGCAACGTAGCAACAGATAGACGTGATTTTTTGCATGGATATAGTTGAGGACTCTATTGCCTGAGATAAATAAATAATAAAAATATGTGTACGTGTCAGTTGCGTTTCATGAAATATCCGTTTACCCACAGGGTAAACGGGTAACTGAATGTGCTGAAATGTGTCGAAAATCGGTGGCTGAACGGAACGCTGACTGATTCACATAAAACGAATATCAGCGTAGGTACAGCGAGCTAGCTTTAAGTATTTCGCAGAAGTTTCTCAGATATCGATAATGAGCACTAAGAAAATATTATTTAGAAATATTTACAATACTTACATCCAAGAAAATTGCTATTTGTACTTTCGGTAAAAGAGAAGGGTAAAAGTTAATATGAAACTCCTTAATCTTTTCACTTATAAGCCTAATAGACACACTTCAGGTGTACCTATTTGTGTTTGTGTAGTTACACCCAAAAACCACTCACAATTTTTTTTTATCCATTGACAGTTTGCTATGAAATAAAATAAAACATTTCATAGCAAACGTTTAATGGATACAAAATAAGTAGTTTTATTTCGTCAGTATCTTTCATTTATTTGTATGCACTGAGCTAAAGAATGGGGCTGCTGGATTGAAGAGTCCGCGAAAATAAAAAAGACTGATAGGTATCCACGAGAACTCGCGGACAATAGCTATAGTAATATTAAAAACCATAAAAATGATTCCTTAACTTAAGAAAACTTATTAAATGACAATCCTTTAGCACTTACCGGCATTATTCAAGGAATCGTGACCATCGAACGAGAGCATACCTAATTAGATTAAGGAGACGTAACGTATAACCTGTTTTAAAGAACTTTCAATAAACTATTTTAATATTTATCCTTATCTTTATATTTTAGGTGATAATTTTAAGGTAATTACTACCTACTACTTCAATTATAATTAAAGCTATTTTTATTTAAGTACCACTCAATAATTTCCTAACAGAACAAGATGTTATGGAAAAACTAGTAGGCTTGGTAAGTGACATGAATATAAATCGTGCATTAACTTACGGCCTCAATTCTTGGGATGTCAATGTAAGTAAATATGGAAAAGAAATGGACATTTCACTTCAAGGACGAAATGTAGAAAATATCTTACTTTTTAGTATAGGAACAATTCATGAAGATGTTACGACGGATGTCTTGGGCCATATCGGCTCTTGGCAATGGCTAGTGACATTTGTTTCTGCAACTCTTATGGTGCCTTCGATGCTCAATCAATATGAGGACATGTTCCTTCTAGCGGCGCCACGGGAAATTGAATGCGATGTGCTCTCCTCATCAATAGTTAATACGAGCTTGTGCACGTTCTCTGTTTTTAATGGCACGAAAGTAAACAGATGCACCGCATGGCATGTTAAACTCGTCTGGGTTATTTGGATTAAAAAAAAGGTAATTTTAAATTTTCACACCACAATTTACATGTCTTCAGCGAGCTTTATTTACCTTTTGTTACTTATATCAGTCGTTCATAATTATTATTATCTCTTGCCACATGTGATTTTTAAATAAGTAGCCTCGGTCTACCCCCGTTTCTTTATGCGACAGCAAGGTAGGTAGTAGCTACTACACCAAGAAATTAAAGTTCTACCAATTTGGTGCATATTATTATATCTAATACCTACTACCTAGATGGGTCATAAGTACGTCTAGATATAACATATAATAGTTAATCAATAATTATTCAATAGTTATTCTATTATCAGGCTGTCTACCTACGACGTCGCTAGTTACGACCAAGTCATTATAATAATTAATCATTTTAATGGTTTACTTACCATTATAGTCTGCAAAGATTTATTCTTGATTAAACAGCAAAATGTTCACGACTCCGTAAGCATACTTATATGTAACTACCAACGAACTTATGTAAATAAATTTGGGTAGTATTTAAACGAGCGAAAATAAATTAGTTAAAAGATTTAGAAAAGAAATTAGAAAAAAGTTAGCGACAGGCTGTGGGCGACTACAAATATTGAAAATGTTGACTTAAATATAATAAAATACTAATTTGAGTTACTGGTTATTCAGAACGAGCAGTTTAATAATTCTTAAGCGAACACTTTTTTATTTTAGGGACAATTTTATGGCCCACATTATATTCAACATTATGTATATATTTTATATCAAGAATAATTTATTTGTCAAATTCGGGATTTTACAAAATGTCGGTATATTTTACAAACCTTAGTGCTTCTGAAAATACATTTTTTTAAACATAAGTAAGGTATATTTACTCGATAGAACCTAACATACATTTTTATCGTTAGGGTTAGACATAAATATTTAGGTAGTGCCCGTAATGCGGCCTGAATATTTATGTCTTTTCATTTTCATTTCAACGCAGAGAGAGAATGTCATTGTATGCTTAGATTAATCGAATTAAAACTTGTAATACTTGTAACGTAATTGTTGTGTTGTCTACAAATTGTAACCTTTTCTTTTCTATGAAAAGAGCAACTAGGCTAGGCTTTCCGAACCGGTGGTAGAGTCGTTACGTTTCATAAGAGACACAAGTTGTCCTACATGAAATAAATAAATCATTTATCACAAGAACATCCTAAAAGGTATATTTTTGAAACACGCAATGTAGGTATTAACTCAAACCGGTTATAAAGTTACTTACTTAGTTTAGTATTCGCTAACTCAGTATTTTTTGTCTCAGTAGCTTCAGTATTTTATTCGGTCAATTATAGTCGTCAGTTAATTTTTTTGTCGCTCCATTAATAATATCCCAATTAATAACTTTGTGATTTTTAAGCTGCTTCAGGTATACTTTCTAACCTAGGTATTTCAAACATTGTAAGCAATCAGTTATCTAATCTAATCTAATTCTATTCTAATATATATGTCACCGTAAGATTGTAAAAACCGTTAGATTATAATCTAACTCGCGAAATTGTAAACTGTCGAAAGATTGTTGTTCAGGACACTGATAGCCGTGGGTGAAATGAAAAGCATTAAACCCCGAACGTATGAGCGTTTATTCTGACCATTGTTCAAACATATAGATAGACCTTTAATTAACGGGTACCAAGCAATAGCACGAGTTATTGACGTACAGCGCCATCTATTTATTAATATGAACAACTTTAAATATCTGCAACGCAAAATTTCTTATTTAAATTGAACATTCCGGCCGCCAAGGACTAAATAGTCCTTCAACATAATGTATCACTACGAAACAATTACAAATTGGAGCTGATACTTAAGAAATACAAACAATAAATATAGAAAACAAATATGTGAACTGGATTTTGCAATTTCATTTAAAACAGTTTCGCCACACAATTTTTTTTTTTTTTAAGCGTTGATGGTAGCCGACAATATAACAGGTGCTTATATTTTAAAATGAAAAATCCGACCTCGAAATTAACAAAATTCAAATCTTATAACTATATATATATAGTAAACATGCAAAAAAATACAAAAAAATGTTCCATGAAATGGCACAATTATTCATGGTGCGGAATGACAGGGATAAGACAAAGTCTTGAAGTTGGACGTTGAATTAATGAGGATTTGTAACGAAGAGTTACGACCCGTGTTATTTTATCCTTTCCGGGATGCACATCCAGTACGCTGCCATAAAGCCATTTGGTTGGAGGTAAATTGTCCTCGCGCACTAACACTACATCTCCGATTTTGATCTCTGAATTTTTGATATTCCATTTGTACCTTTGAAAAAAATTTGTCAAGTACTCTTGCGACCATCTCTTCCAAAAGGTTTGAAGCATCCTTTGCGTCAGTTGCCATCTGCGCAAACTACTTATTTGGGTTGGTTCGTAATTATAATCTGGTGCAGTTAATAACGACTCACCCACTAAAAAATGTCCAGGTGTTAAGGGCGTAGCGTCATCGGGATCGGGACTTGCAATGGATAGCGGCCTGGAATTTAGGCACGCCTCAACTTGTGCAAGTACCGTAGACAATTCTTCGTAGGTAAGGGTCGAATCGCCTATGACTCTCCGAAGATGATGTTTTGTACTTTTTATTCCTGCTTCCCACAGCCCACCGAAATTAGGCGCATGAGGGGGGATGAAGTGCCATTCGGTACCGTTATTAGCTAACGAAGAGGCAATATCATTGACAACTGAGGAACGTTCGCTTGCAAACAACTGTTTCAACTCTCGCGCTGCTCCGACAAAATTCGTCCCATTGTTGCTCCAAATGTGATTACAGCGGCCTCGTCTAGCGACAAAACGTTTAAATGCTGACAGAAATCCTTCTGACGTGAGGTCTGACACGGCTTCTATATAAACAGCTCGTGTAGCCATACATATAAAGAGACAAATATAGCCTTTATAAGACTTGTGGCCTCTTCCCTTAGAAACGCGAATATTGATAGGGCCAGCATAGTCAACGCTGGAATTTAAAAACGGCTTGCCTGGTGTAACGCGACAAGTTGGTAACTGACCCATCAACTGTGTCCGAATGGTCGCTGCATTTCTAATGCAGGGTACGCAAGTATGAATGTGGTTTTTTACGGCATTCTTCAATTTGAGTATCCAATATTTTGAACGAAGGTGATTGCATGTTAATTGTTGTCCTCCATGCAGGGTTTTTTCATGAGCATCAGAAATAATCAGTTTACCCAGATGCGATTCTCCATAGATAATAATGGGATGTTTACTCGAATCCGGTACACAGGAGTGCTCTAGACGCCCTCCTACTCGCAATATTCCATCCTTGTCCAGAAACGGGTTGAGGACGGCCAACTTATTATTTTTAGGAACTGCTTCAGTTTTCAAGAGACTGTCTATGGCGTCCTCAAAGAAAAGCGCTTGATGCTGTCGGATACAACAAGCAAGGGAATCTTGTATTTCTGTAGCGGTAAGATACGGTAAAGGTTTCTCTTTTGTCTTTATAGAAAACTTCAGAGGTAGAAATCTTCTGCAATACGCAACAACTCTTACCAGTTTTCGCAACGTGGAGAATCTCGTTTCCAATTCAAAGTCATTCGAATCCTTAGCTGATACTGGGTGGGCCTTTATGGTTCTTAACTCTAGATCCGTCTTTGTGCATATAGAACTGGGTTTAACATATTCGATGGTTTCGTTACCGAGCCAGGTCGGACCATGCTTCCACAATTGACTGTCAAGTAAAGCTGCTGGAGTCATACCCCGAGAAGCGCAATCTGCTGGGTTGTCCCTTGTGTTGACATATGCCCACTGGCATGCGTCCAACTGCGTGAGTATTTCCGACGTTCGATTAGCGACAAACGTTTTCCATCGGCTTGGGTGATCGCTCAACCAGGCCAAAACAATTGTTGAGTCTGTCCACGCATATAAGTCGGCCTTATTTACCTTTAAGACTTCCGCGACTTCGATCAATAACTTCGTGACCAAAACAGCTCCACATAGTTCTAGGCGGGGTATGGACACCTGTTTGATAGGAGCGACTTTAGTTTTAGCAGTAACCAAGTGAGATTCAACTCTGCCATTGGATGAGACACATCTAATAAACACGGTCGCAGCATATGCTACACTAGAAGCATCGCTAAACCCGTGCAATTCCTCGTGTTTGTCGCTGTTCAATCTGTGTACCCATCGAGGTAAGTGGAAATGATCTAATGTAATTAAATCTGTTCTAAAGCGATACCACTCTTCCAAAAGTTCGTCCGATACATGATCATCCCAATCAAGCCCAGTCAACCACAATTTCTGAATGAAGACTTTCGCAGTTATATACATGCGGCAATCCAGCCTATTGGATCGTACAAACGACAGATTTCAGCAATAATTTCTCTTTTAGTTTTAGGTGCAGAGGAATCCTTAAGTCTTACACTATAATCGAATTCATCAGATCGGCGGTTCCAGGTAAGTCCCAAAATTTTAATAATATCATCTTCCTTTATTTCCATATCCTTTCCTTTATTTTCCCTTAACGAATCTAACAATTTCGTCCTATTGCTAGCCCACTTCTGCAATATAAACCCTCCCTTTTCTAATAAGTCGTTTATTTGCTTGTACACTTCAATGGCTTCGCTTTCAGATTGGCAACCCGTCATGAGATCATCCATGTAAAAATCTGTTTTGACTCTGTCTATAGCTAAAGGGAAGTTACTTCCTTCGTCGGTTGCGATTTGCTGCAGAGCTTTGACAGCTAAGTATGGCGCACACGATGTGCCGAACTTCACTCTTAATAACCGATAATCTTTAATTTCAGTATCAGGATTGTCTCGCCAAACTATTCTTTGATAGTCTACATGCTTCTTTACAACCTTAACTTGTCTATACATTTTGATAATGTCGGCTGTAAGACATACTGGATGCAGACGCCAGCGCATAATAAGATGCCGAAGCTCTGGCTGCAAAGTTGGTCCGACCATCAAGGTGTCATTGAGCGACACTCCATTGGCACTACGATCGGACGCATTGAATACGACTCTAGTTTTAGTAGTGCTTTTGTCCAATCTAATCACAGCATGATGGGGCAACCACACTTTAACGCACTCTTCAGCTGATTCTGATTCTGGGCTCACTATTTCCATATGGCCTAGAGCAATGTATTCATTTATCACTGCCTCATAATCCTTTCTCTGTTCTGAAGTCTTTGCCAATCTCCTTTCAAGACTCAATAACCGCTTCACTGCAACAGATCTAGTATCTCCAAATCGTTCAATTGTAATAACCCTTTGACGGAAAGGCATAGCGACCATATTGGTCTCGAGTCGTAGTCGCATTAAACTGTTCTTCACATGATTGCTCTTCAGGAGTTAAAACCCTTGCTTCTACTAAATTGGGTTCAGCTTCTATTTCCCAAAACCGTTTGATAAGTTCACTTGTTTCTCTATTGCATTCATATTCAAAATGACGTTGTGACACTTGAGCGTTTTATCATCACCTCTATCTATCTGACCCGACAGTATCCATCCTAGGTATGTATCCTGCGCGATTATGGATCCCTTAGGGTGTTTGATTAACCCTTGTTTCAGAATACTGCAATATACCTCAGCACCCAGTAAAATGTCTATTTTATTAGGGGTATTATACTGCGGATCAGCCAGTACGACTTGAGTCAAATCTGCCCAGTATGGCAGAACAATTTTTCGGGCAATACTGAGGTGACCTTATTTAATACATGAGCTTTCAGCTGTAATTTAAAGGTTGGATCATGAAGGGACTGCATGTTTATCACCACTATATGTTTCGAAATGATATCACAGTGACCTCCACCTAAACCTGACACGAAGCCTTTTTCAGCAATCTTGTTTAAATCCAATAGTTGAGCAGCTGCTTCTGAGATAAAAGACGCTTGCGATCCTTGATCTAGAAGAGCTCTCAATACATGATAACGGGCATTTTTTGATTCAACCTTTATTAAAGCGGTGGCTAATAAAGTTTGGCTACTCAACTGTCCCTTAGAAAAATGGGACGCAATATTATTGGCTTCATACGTCGGATTAAATTCTTCTTCGCCATCTGGGGTTTGCTCATCATCTTGGTTAGTCTCTGTTACCTCCGTGGCAACTGCAACAGTGTATAAATTAGACTTTCCATGGAGAAGTGTGTGGTGCCTCTTCTTACAAATACGACAGGTGGTGGGTACACGGCAGGTTTTTTCGGTATGATTAGGGCCTAAACAGTTGAAGCAAAGACCTAACGACCTAACCAGATCCTGACGATGGTTCGCGTCTTCCTTAATAAATTTACCACACGAGAATAATCTGTGATTTTCAGCACAGTGAGGACAAACTACCTCCGAAATGTTACAGCTTTGGAAGTATTAAACGTATTAGGTGTAATTTTAGGTTTAAGTTTAACTGGCTCCACGAATTCTAAAGCACGGAATCGACCTTTTAAGAATTCCTTTAATCGTGTAAGCGTCGGCAATTCTTCACTCAAACTATTTACATGTAATTCCCACTGTTTGCGGGTCTCAGCGTCCAACTTCAGGCTAACAATATAAATAATAATAACATCCCAAGTTTCTACCTGGATAACTAAATTAGATAACTCGTGCATACAGTCAGATGTGGTATCCAGGAGATCCTTGAGACCGTTAGATGATTCATGAGTCATCACGTGTTGACTAAATAACCGTTTAAGAATACAATTGGACATAAACCGCTTGTTATTGTACCTATTTTGTAACAAGTCCCAACATTTTGTATAATTAGCCTGAGTAATGGGAATATGTTTTATTAACTGCTCTGCTTCTCCTTTTAGTTGAGTTTTTAAATAATGCAGGCGTTGGACGTCATCTAAAGCAGTGTTATTATGAACCAAAGATATAAAAAGATCCTTAAATGACGACCACTCTGCATAATTACCGCTAAATACTGGTATCGATATTTTAGGTAACCGCACTAGAGAATCCTTTGTGGAGTTAGATAAAGGAACATCATGGTTTGTATTCGATCTACTTGGTGAGTTCAATAACGCCTTCAACTCACTCTTGTAGACTAAGTAAATTTCGTAACCTACGTTAAAGACATCACTTTTAAAATATCCACTTTTGTCCAAATCTTCACTTTCGTAACTGGAAATAATGCTTTCATGCTTGTTCGAGAATCGTTTAATTATTTCCTCTAGTCCTTTGGCTTGACTAGTTTCCATATACGAATTATTATTAAGTAGGTACCTAAAAGTACAGTTTCTACCAGCAAGCCAAATTTTCGGAAGAATAAAATAAGAACTTACAGCTTTACAACTTGTTTAAAAACTAGCCAAGCCAAAGCCTTAGTCTTCAACATTTTATAGTAAGTTATAAGAAGAAATGATATTTTAAGTTGTTATAAAATATTATATGTTGTTATAAATAAATTTCAGGACTGACCATTGAACTTGGCACCCATTTAGATCTCACTTCTTTTGTCGCTGAAGTCAACAACCAAGGCATATATATCACAATTTTGAATTTTGCTCTCATTTCACATTTATGTTTTTGATGGGATAAATAAATTGCAGGACTGACAATTGAACTTGGCACCCATTTAGATCTCACTTCTTTTGTCGCTGAAGTCAACAACCAAGGCATATATATCACAATTTTGAACTTGGCTCTCATTTTACATTTATATTTTTGATGGTATATCATTACTTTTTGTACAGAAATTATTGAACTCAATCTCAAACTCAAAATTTTTTTAATCAAAATAGGTACCTACAAAGTACACCTTCTGAACGTCATGCCTACAGAGCATAAGACGTGATGGTGATAATTAACTACGGTATCTTAAAACTACGAGCTACAAGGGTTCCAAACGTGCCCTGGTCTGAGAAGAGCCCGCAATAAACTCAGCTGTGTTTTTTTTATTATCACCATCTCACAAATATTTGAAAATATATATATGTACTTATAATATAACATTACATAATCAGCCGCTGTAAAATTCATACCCATGCCTTGCTATCATTCAAATAATCCTTTACACTGTAATAGGACTTTTCTATTAGTTTAGTTTACGTTTTACATTAGTAGGTACTTATTATTCGGTGTAAGGTCAGTGTGTCACGCACCAGTAATTCTATTGTACGACTCATTGTACAAGATAATTAAAGACGACAATTCTCAAGAAAAATATAATATAGTGTATACCTAGAGTTACACTGACATTGACAGATTACATCTATGGTCAGACTACCTCTACAGCACATTTCTACATCTCATCAATTTTGATTGCAAAAGTTCAAAATCAAAAGTTTTTAGTGAAACATTGAAAACAAGCACGGTAAACAGTCGATATCACTAAAACCACTTTGTTGTTGTTGTTTAGTTTATGGCTTTTAATAGTGCCACACCAGCACAATGTACTTTGCCAATTTCAGGTGGAGTGGAAGATCCACAAAGGAGACTATGTAAAAAAAAAAAAAAAAAAGTGAATTTATATTATGCAATAAATGGATTTTATTAGTAACAATAATTATCAACAAAAACAGATAGGACACATAATACAAGGAGGGATTAAGCAAAGATATATATACAGTAAAATATAGCTATTTACACTTTTATTTTGTTAGTGTTAATATATTTACAAACAAATTTAACATAACGGCTAAAGACTAGCCTAAGGAAGCACTCAACATTTATGGGGCGGGGAATGTCGGGAGGGAGAACATCATAAAGTTTGTGAAGGAGTTTCGGGCAGGAGAAAAGGATGTGAGTGACCGATCCTTCATCAAGACCACACTCGCACAATGAGCTGTCTCTTATTCTTAATTTTGTAAGATGAACAGGGGTACATGCATGACCAATACGCAGACGGCATATCACAGATGAAACCCAGCGATTTGTGTTGCGGTAGAGGAAGAACCAAGGACGACATGGAATTTCAGGTTGTATTGTTCCATAGAATTTGCCTTTGACTGATTTTGATTCAATCCAGGTTGAATTCCATGTGTCATTAAGGTCAGATTTAGCGAGAGACCTGAGGTCCAGAGCATGATTCCTAAAATGTTCTAAAGCACCAGTCTCAGTTGCCAGTTTAGCACATGCGTCCGCATTCTCATTGCCTATTATTCCTGCGTGACCTGGAATCCAAGCCAACGTAACTGAAAGACCTTTCTGTTGGCAGGAGTATAAAACTTCCCTGATCTGAAAGATGATGGAAATAGGGGGCTTACTACGAAAAGGGTTTGCCCTAAGCACTTGGAGGCAACTTAGGGAGTCAGTCAGTATAATTGATTGTTTGATGTTATGGGATTCAACAAAACGAACGGCTTCAAGAACTGCTATAGACTCTCCAGTAAATACAGAGGATTGAGGGGGACATTTGTATTGAAGTGCTATTTTGTATGTAGGTATCCAACAGGCAACACCAACGCAGCCATTTCCAGATAATTTTGATGCATCTGTGAATACTGCTAAGTGTTCTGACCACTTATCATTCATTACTTGGTTAAATTTAGTATTGGCCTCTATTGTTTTTTTATTGAGACCCAGATCTGTTATTTTAGGCTTGTGTGTCAGACTAGAAAAACTAGAGGAAAATATGGGTAATTTGGAAGAAGAAATAATAGGGTGAGGTAAACTAGTAAATTTCCGAAAACTTTTGAGTAGGCAAGTGGGATTCTGATTGGGTGTCAAAGCTGACGCAAGTTGACTTAGTTTGTCTAAAAGTGGATGAGAGGAGAGCTGTAAGATTTTGCAGATAAAGCGATCACTTAGATACTGACAGCGGATGGAAATTGGTGGATCAACACATTCCACCTGGAGGGCATTAGTGGGGGAGGATTTCATTGCACCCAGTACAATTCTTAAACATTTATATTGAATTTTGTTAAGCTTATCTAAGGCTGATTTATTGATGGGGTCTAATACAAAGAAACCGTAGTCCATGTGGCTACGTACTATAGCGTTGTACAGTAATTTTTGAGTGTATGGGTGGGCACCCCACCACACCCCAGATAAGGCTCTAAGGATGTTAATATTTTTTTCACATTTTTTCAGAATGAATTCTACGTGTGAGGCACCATTTAATCTACTATCTAGAACCAATCCGAGAAATTTGGTTTTGCAGGCAAGTGGTATGAGTTGATCTTCAAACAGGATGTTGGGGAGAGGGATCTGCCTTTTTCTGGTAAAGATGACTGCCTTGCACTTAGCGATTGAAAGAGAGAGACCATGATCTGATAACCACTGGCCTAGATAATACAAAGCAGAGTTTAGACGGGTACAGATTTCAACCATCGATTTTGAGCTTGAGTAAAGGGCAATATCATCAGCATATTGTAATATATTACAAAAGCTGTCGACAGACAATTCGAGGTCGTGAGTATAGATACTATATAGTAGAGGGCTGAGAACAGAGCCCTGTGGGAGACCTTTCCAGACTATTCTGGGGGGAAGACTTAAGGAATTTGTTCTCACCAGGATAGTTCTGGTCGAGAGAAGGTTGCATATTATTCGTGTCATTCTCGGCGGAACACTCAGCTGTTGCAATTTTTGCCTGAGTATCGGGAGTAAGACGTTATCGTATGCTGCAGCTACATCGAGAAACACACCCACAAGGTACTCTCCTTTGGCTAGGGCAATACGAATGTCTGTCGAGATAATGCCAAGGCTGTCCGTAGTACCAAGGCCTTTTCTAAACCCAAACTGGGTCTTGGCAAGTAAACCTCTGCTTTCCATTAAAAATTCCAAGCGGTTCTTAATCAAGTGCTCCATTACTTTGGCTAAGGTGGAGGATAGGGCGATAGGTCGATAGGAATTAGGGTCCAGGGGGTCCTTTGCAGGTTTCCGAACGGGAATTATGATTTGAGTCTTCCAAGATTCCGGGACGATTCCTGTTATCAGAAACCTGTTTACCATATCTAAGTAGCACTGCTTCGCTTTATCATTGAGTCTGGCCAAAAATGAGTATGGAATACCATCTTCTCCAGGGGTTGTATCTTTCAGGTCTGACAGTACACACTGTAGTTCTGAAAATGTAAATGGGGAGTCCATTGCGTCAGATTCTGGATAAGGAGAGGTGGATGGCAAACAGTCTGCTGTAGGAGCAGAAGGGGGAGCTAGTTTGTCCGCAAAAGCGTCCAGCCAGATAGATGGATCATTGGATACAGGATCACTGGAGGTCATAGAACAGCGGAATCTTTTAATCCTATTCCATACTAAGGTGGAAGGTGAACGGGGGTCAAGGGATTCACAAAATTTGGTCCAACCATATTTTTCTTTCTCGACATTACTTTTTTATACTTAGCATCGATGCGTTGATAGTTTAAAAAATTTGCCTGCGACATCAACATAGTGTATGCATTTTCAGCTTCCTTGCGTTTGATGACTATGTTGGTACAATCCTCATCCCACCAAGGGGGGGATAGGATAAAATCTCGTTCAGTCTTTTTGAGTGGGATATGGAGGTCAGCAGAGAATTTTAGGCAAGTAACAAAATTATCATAATATGGGATAATATTTTCATCATCATTCAGCTCTGGTAAAGTTTCTGTCAAACAGTCAACTGAATCAGCAAAAGCAGACCAGTTGGCTTTATTGACTTTATGTTTAAGGAGGGGATTGAATTTTGTGACTGGAGTAGATCTTTGGGAGATAGTGAGAAGGATAGGATAGTGATCACTGCCATAAGAGCTTGAGAGGGTATTCCAAGAGGAGTGGGTAGCCAAAGAGGGGGAGCAAAGGGACAAATCAATGGCTGCCCTTGGGTTTTGATTGGGGTATACTCTTCTGGTAGGCGATCCATCATTAAGGATACAGATATTAATTTCATCAAAGAGGTCTAAAAGAAGGGTGGCAAACGCATCAGAAGAATGGGAGCCCCAAGTTAGGTGATGGGCATTAAAGTCTCCCATTATCAAAATGGGGGAGGGGAGTGATAATAGAACGGATTTTAATTCAGGAATGAGAGAAGAATGAGGATGAGGAATATAAATTGATATAAAGGATATGTTAAGGGACCTCACAGCTACAGCATTAAACTGTTGACTATGGGGGGGGAGAGATATAGAAGAATATGCGAGAGTGCGCTTAATCAAGATTGCGCTTCCTGCATACCCATCATCCCTGTCATCCCTCAAACAGGCATAGCCCGGGACCCGAAAACGGGAGCCAGGCACAAGCCATGTCTCTGAGATGGCAAGAATGGCGGGTTTGTGTTCATTTATAAGAGATAATAATTCAGGTTTTTTAGGACGGATACTTTTACTGTTCCATTGAATGACCTGAACTGAGGCCATTGTTTAAAGCTAACGCGATTTTGTTGAAAATTTCGGCAACGTTGGACGGTATAGGGTTTTGCTTAAGTATTTCTAAAATGCTAGTGATGGATTGAGTTAGGTTTGGAATTAAGTTATCATTTGAGGGGTTGCAATATGAATGGTCAGAATTTAGGGCAACACCGTTGCCTGAGGAGGAGGGTACATTGTGGGTAATATTGTTGTGAGCTTGTCTGTCGTATCCTTTAGTCATGGGGGTTCTAGGGCGGGGGGAGCGGAATATAGTTTGCCTGTGGGATTTGGATGGAGTCTGTGGTGAGGATATTATGTAGTTAGGGATGGGCCTGGTTGAGTAAGAGGGAGGTGTAAAGACAATTTTAGACATCTCATTATAGGTAGGACGGGCTGGGGGGAAGCGTGTCGAAGCTTCCTGGTATGATAGGTTTTCATCAGACATTACCACCTTTATGGATTGTTGACGAGTGTGCTCTGGACATTTCTTATCAGTAGCCTGATGTTTGCCGGAACATAAGATACATACAGAACTAACTGGACTTACGGAGCATGATTCCCCTGAGTGGGCTTGAGAGCATTTAAAGCATCGTGGAGTCGATCGGCACTGTGCTTTGACGTGCCCAAATCGACAGCAGTTCATGCACTGTATTGTGGGTAGTCTGTAGGTTTCTATAGGCAGGGAGGTATGGTACGAGTATACCCTGGATGGGAGCATTTGTCCACGGAATGTGAGAACAACGGATTGAGTTGGAGCCCAGGTCACGCCACTTTCATTAACAATTTTACGGTTCAGACGTCTAGCCTTTAGAACCTCCCCACAACCAGAGGGGAGTTCCAGCGACTCAACTAACTCATCTAAATGCCAGTCAGTGGGGATACCTCTCACAAGTCCCATTCGGGTGATATTATATGTCGGGATGTATGTTTGGTATTTTGACATTACCAATATAGGGTTGCCTAAGAAGTCATTGGCCGCTTGGCCGTTTACGAATTCCACTGCGATCTTGTTCCGTCCTGCATTCTTGATACCGTCATTTAAAATACCACTTACCTTGTGTTTATGCAAGAACTGACCAAACTGTATAGCGCGAATAGTAGTACCTGCTGAAGGGTCGGGCACTTCACGAGACACGTGTACTATAAAAGGGCCTTTGTCATTGGGAAGGTATGCTTTGGGGGATTCAGCTAAGGAGGGGTGTACAAATAGCATTTGAATTGATGGTGCAGGAGAGGTCGAGTCATTTACATGTTTTTTAGGGGGCACTTCTGTCCCATCTTCGACAACACGTTTGCGAGAGGAGGAGGATTGGGAGCATGGATCACAAGGTATTGTTATATTTATTCCTGGGTCAGGAGGCTCAGGAGGTGTTTCCACCTCCATCCTGACTCACCACCACCACCACAAACACTGAAAAGGTCACCAACTATTGCAATTGAAAGTATTAACACTACAAAAACAATTAAATTACGCACTGATTTTCACTAAAACGTGGATCTCTCACAACCACGCAAAGCAAAGTCCTAAAACCACTTTAAACAATGAATACAAATCGCAATGACTGACAGCTTGAACTGACGACTTCAAATACGTTTCTTATTCTTTTCTGTCAATGACGTTTCGTTGCACAAAATGCATGAATACGAAGGTAAGGTTTTAATGCAACTATATTATTATTCATTATTATTTACATTAAAATAATAATTATGTGTCATTTTCAATAGTTAACAACACAAAATAACGAATTTAAACAAAGACCTGCAGTATGATTTATGTAGTCGGAGTTTTTTTTACATAACAACTCTTGTTTTATTTAGTTGTGCATGCACTATGCGTAGAATGTAATGCAAGTTGCCGCAGGAAGTGGACCACGGAGTTACTACCACCGCTTAAAGCAGTATTGTTTCAAAATGACGGTTGAATGTCACGTACTTTGACGTCCTTAAAATAATGATTATAACACTACAACATGAACGTCAACAATATTAAAATAATACGGCTTTAAGCAATGGTAGTATGCCCCGTGTCAGAGTTTTGATCTATACCTAGGTAGAGCATAAAAATGACGATTTTTGTACGTTTATATCTAAATAACCATTTGAGGTGTGCTTATGTTTGGAGCACATATGTATCTCACGGGTCTCAATATATGCGCCAAATTTGACATGTTTATGTGAAATAGTTTTTGAGTTATGAGGGGGTCAAAAGTGGCTCCAAATGGTTCATGTAATATTACACATGGTGCTGCTCGCCAGTTTTTTTGAACTTTGGCTGGACACGCTTCCGCATGTCTTGATATTGAATCTATGGTTTCTCGTCACGTTGAAATTGTGTCAAGAATAAAAATGTTATAGATACTAAAAGTATATTTTTTTCAGTGGCTGATATTCTGCGATCACGAGATAAAATCGTTATCAACGACAATCATTTGCAGATTGGGCCTAGTATTTGGCTGTATCATATTCGGCCTAGTTGCAGACAGGTGGGTACTGAATAATTATTGTTTTATGGTTGTAGGTAGAGTCTTTACAAATACCTTCATCATACTTATATTATAAATGCGAAAGTGTGTTTGTTTGTTGGCATGTTGCGATTTTCCTCAATCACGCTGCAACAGAGCAACAGATCGACGTGATTTTTTGTATGGGTATAGACTATAGTTGAGGACCTGGAGAGTGACAGACTTTTTATCCCGAAAAATTGAGGAATTACCGTAGGTATTAAACTTATTCCACGCGGACTAAGTCGCGGGCATCAGCTAGTACTTTTATAAATTTATACTTATATTATTAATGCTAGAGTGTCTGTCTGTCTCTCCATCTGTATGTCTGTCTGTCAGTCTGAATGCTAAACTTTCACGGCCCATCTTTTCATCCGATATATAGAAAATATAGGTAGGTATCTACTTGTTATCCCGCCAAATCAAAGAGATTGCGAGGGATTTTTAAAAACCTATTTAGGATTTTGAAAACCCCATGACAAACTTCACGTTGACGAAGTTGCGGATATTAAAGAGAAGAAAATATTGCCTTAAAACAGCTGGTCCTTGATGTCTGTTTTAAAAATATACGGGCCTTAGAAAGTAATTCCATAAAGAGAGTACATTTCAATATTATCGGATTGGAATTTACCAACCTAAATCATAAGCTTAGAATATAATACTATCTACCAACTAGGTTACAGAGAAATTAGCGCCCTAGCGTGTTCCTACCTGATTTTAGGTTCCGCTAATTCTATAAACACCAGTTTTGTCTTTTGAAATGCTACAAACCATCAAGGCTTTCAATTCTGATTATATTAAAAGTAGAGATTACTACAAGTTCTATGACTATTGTGACTGTGATCATATCAATGATATTAATATAGTAAGGTACCATGGTATCGTAATGAAAATTACGTAGGTACTGCTTACCCAAATTACATAATCGGGAACATTAACTTTGATTAAAAGTAAGAAACCTAGCTAGGTAAAATGCTACTTACGTTTAAATCAGCGTGCATCTTCATAGCACTAGGCAAATATACTTATCCATTGATAACGATTAACGACTCATGATAGCTGCTCTTAAGAACGAGCTGAATCGATTATGAGCAATAGCATAAGTGAACTGTCATTATAGTTGTTACTTGTTAGTGATAATCACCGGAACCGACGGCTTAGCATGATCTCTGATAAACAGGGAATATCAAAGGTCTCATTAAATGGCAAAATCGATAGAATCGCCTAGCAACTTAGGTACCTATACCAACATCTCAGAGCTAAACTCAGTCAACAATCTGTGGAAATTTGATAGCCCATTGGCTAATGAGGTTTTAGCTACCTCAGTTCGTTTAATTATATCTCGCGGGCTACGTCTCTGTTACCTGACTTCATGTTTGGTCAGCAGTTGTCAGCATGTTTTTAAAGCTTTCAGGTAGGTATATAAAGCTATTTTTACCAGACTCTAGTACTTACTTAATTCGTATCAAAGTAACCTACCTACTTACCTATTTTATTATTGCACTATCGCTTTGGCCTTTGATGTAGATATTGTAGAGTCTAGATGGAAAGATAGGTAGCTAGGTACTTACTTAAATATCTAAGTTATTTTTGCTAACCACATTTTTTTACCTACTTGACATGGAAAGATATCTAGATCTTGGATAAGTACATGAAACATACCAAATCAAAATATTTATATAAGTCATTCCATTGTTACAGCTTCGGAAGAAAACTAGCAATCTCTATAAATGTCATAGCAGAACTTGGATTTCGCCTAACGTTAACATTCTGTGATTCAGAAAGCTGGTTTCTTTTATTAATTTTTTTAAGATCACTATTTACTAGCGCAAATATTTACATGAGCATCATACTGAGTTAGTAATTTATAATTTTTTTAAACGTAATTATAGTAATACCTACTTGCCTAATGCTTTACTATGACAAATAGCTATTATTCTGTGCCTTCATTGAGGTGCTCTGTCATAGAGTTCCTTTCCAAGAGGAAACTTCCCACGGTTAAATGACCGAGTAACTACCTACCTACGCGAGTTTTCTTTTTAAATTTTTTATAAATTATTATGGTAAGTAGTAAGGGAAGTAATTTTTTTCTTTGCCTAGAAGAATACTTAATCACTCTTGCCTTGCAGCAAGGTACAGGTATATTATATATATTATGAATTTGACGACCTCCGTGGCGTAGTGTGTAGCGCTGTTGTCTTAACTTGCGGAGGTCCCGGGTTCGATCCCCGGCAGGGTCAATTTGGGAATTTATAATTTCTGAATTTTCCCTGATCTGGCCTGGTGGGAGACTTCGGCCGTGACTAGTTACCACCCTACCGGCAAAGACGTGCGCGCCGCCAAACAATTTAGCGTTCCGGTACGATGCCGTGTAAAAACCGAATAGGGGTATGGGTTTAATATAACTGCCATGCCCATAACAGGTTAGCCCGCTACCATCTTAGACTGCATCATCACTTACCATCAGGTAAGATCGCAGTCAAGGGCTAACTTGTAGTGGATAAAGATAAATAAATTGAAAGGCCTGCAGGCCGAGTAGAAGTTTTTTTACGTATTGGATCGCGACAAAGTTAACTACCATGTTATATGAAATTGATCGATCGCCAGATGCCGAGCGCTTGACGATTCCAGACAAATCGTGGTTAACGTTGACGTGATTGAATAGGAAGGAAATCTCCCACTGGGCACTCTGATGTGCGATCTTACGCAACCCATTAATATTGTATTAAGTGTAATACCTAACTGAAAAAAATATAATAATTTTAAAAACTTCTATTGATACAGGTGGAGTTATACCTAACTCATGTTCTTATCTTTGCAGCGTGTGAAATCGCAAGTAGTTCTTGGCGAACTCTACTAAATGCAGTCATATCCATCCCAAGAATGCTGACAACCGTGTGCCTAGTTCCTTTGGCAAATGTCGTACCCAATTCCGAGACTTTCAATTTTATAGCCTGCATATTTAGTACCTCTTTGCTAATACTTCTCAGGTAGGTACTCAAGAGTCAAGATATTCATAATATAATATTACCTCTCTATATTATCTTCGTCGTCGTTTTCCTAGGTCCTACTAGGTACCTATGTATGTACTGATAGGTAACTATGCATTTAACTTTGTATACAGGTGTTTTCTTAGGATAATAATGGGGAAATAATCAGTTAGTACCTATTAAGTATGATGAGATAATAGTAAGCCGATCTCCGAGGCATGAATTAAGCTTTATACCTAGGTCTTTAATTAAACCTCCATAGGCGGTCACCAGATTTTCATTATCTATCCTATCAATGTTCCAAATGTCAACTCTACCATGACCCAACTTTTAGACAACTTTACAGCTGCATGTTACTAGATACAAAATAAATGAGTAACTAGGTACCTACCAAAATAATACTAATATAATTATTTATGCGAAAGTGTGTTTGCCCTTCAATCACGCCGTAACAAAGCAACGGATCGATGTTTTTTTTGCATGAGTAGGTATACCTAATTAGTTGAGGATCTGGAGAGTGACATACTTATTACTTAGGTTTTTTATCCCGAGGGAATTAGGATTAGTAAGAAGTTCCCGTGGGAATTAAAAAAAGTTATTGCAAGCAGACTAAGTCGCGGGCTTCAGCTAGAAAAAAATTAACGGAAAAAAATAGGAAATAAACTCGCCAGCATATTTAGCGGAACATAAAAAAAGGTCCATAATTAAAAAAATATGGTTTTATTTTAAAATCTACTTACTACACTTCTTTTGTTATTTAAAGTTTCATTTGTTTTAGTTAAAATGAGATCACATTAAGAACAGATTTTGCGAGTAAAGGCTATTTGTGAAAAATGATACATTTTTGACCTTTTCATGTAACCGGGAAAAGTGAAATTTAATATTAAAATAATAATGAATTAAATTAGAAAAATGGTGATTAATATCGCGTATTTCCTCCAAGTGTTCTTATTAAAGTTTCTACCCGTCTAGGCATACTGAGAATGATGTTATCGATGGTCTCCTGGGATAGTCTCCGCCATTCCTCAACTACGGCGATTCGCAGTTCTCCCACGTTGGCAGGAGCTGGAATTCTGGACTTAACTTTTCTTTTCAACAAGTCCCAAACGTGCTCTATTGGGTTCATATCCGGTGATCTCGCCGGCCACTCCATAACAGTGATATTCATATCATTAAGATAAACTTGAGTTACCCGAGCGGTATGCGGCCGAGCATTATCCTGCATAAAAACAAAATCTTCACCGATATATGGGGCAAACGGTACGACATTTTTTTCTAAAACTGCTCTGATATAGCGGTCTGCAGTCAGACTCCCTCTGTCAATCACTACCAAGTCTGTGCGAACTCCCAAACAAATGCCCGCCCAAGCCATTATTGATCCACCACCGTATGCAACTGTAGTTTCAAAATTTGTCTGAATGTATCGTTCTCCTTTGCATCTGTATATTCTTTGCCTGCCGTCAATTTGATTTAAGAGAATTCTGCACTCATCACTAAACAATACCTTACTCCATTGGTCCGCGTTCCAAAGTCGATGTTCCAAAGCAAAAGTTAACCTGTTTCTACGATGATTTACCTCGAGCCTTGGAGCCTTGGCGGGCACCAATGAACCCAAACCAGCTTCTTCGAGCCTTCTTCGTACCGTACGCTCACTTACGGTTACACCCCGCACTGCTTCTAACTCATGTCGGGCTTGGTCGGCCGTCAAACGGGGGTTCCTACGTACACGAAGCCGAATGAAACTATCATCCCTTCTCGAAGTGCGTCTTTCTCTGCCTTGTCCTGCTCTTCTCACATAAGTACCGGTCTCCCTGAACCGTTAGATACTGCGGTGGGTCGTTGAAACTGGTCGACGAAGATCTCTGGATATCACTCTGTAGATTTGACCATTTCTTCGCATTTCGAGTGCCCTGGCAATCTCCGTTGGGGCTAAGTCAGGCATAATTCAGTCATCAACTCCAGAAAGATACGCGATTAAAAAAAACTAACAAAAAACAGTATTTCAATGATATTTTAAATCAAACTCAGAAGGAAGAAATACTCGAAGTTCGCTCCAGGTGTATTTGAATAAAAATAAAACAATTGCATAAAATGTGATGTTTAGTTGTTTTCTTAATTTGAAAATATTTCTTTTTAAATTAAATGACGTATAAACCAGCCAGCAACCTTATATGATACTGATATCAAACCTTTTTTTTATGTTCCGCTAAATATGCCGGCGAGTTTATATATATTATAAATCTTGACAGATGGACTCCTGAATCACCACAATGGCTTCTCTATAACAGAGGGATTCCCAAAGCTGAAAAAATTATATTCAGAGCAGCTAAAATGAATGGTATCGAACTTTGCAGCGATTTTAAAATACGACCTGTTAATTACAGAGTACGTATGTAAGTCTTTGTAAATTAATTGTGTCTATAAATAGATAGAACAAAGATAACTTCTGTTATGGTTCCTAACCTTTTAACGTAGGTCCTACCTACTCTTTGTTATGCCATAGCAACCGAGAAGTTGCAATAATTAGCCTGAATACTTATTATTATTTGATGCCAGCCATGTAACGATAAGTGCACCTTTGTTTACGTACCTACTTTATTGCTTGTTGAATTTATTACGAAAATTTCAGATGCGCTTGCGTCTTCCACTCTCGTACCTACCTACAATGAATAAATAGGTACCTAATTACTTTGTAGGTAGATAGCTGATAAGCACCATTCCGTGGAAGTTTTCAAGATGGAATAGGTAGGTATGCTAGAATCCAAAAGGGTGTCTCGTTTCACAAAAGAGCCCGATTTTGGGGCTGGTTCGGCCTAATAATTTTAACTAGAATATAATATATTATAATTAATTCACAGGATCTATAAATACTTAACAGGAGAAACTGATATATAAACGAACAGCTCAAACCCCTGAGTTCACGCTGAGTCTGAAAACTTGGCGCTGAGAAAAGTTCCAACAAGTAGAAAAAAAATGTAGATCTCGATGAAAGTCAATGGCATCAGCAGGCTTACAGTACAAAATAGCTTTTTGTAATTCCAGGCCTATCAATGCTTGGATGAGAGCTGGAATTGCGTCAGTATTCTAACAACACATAACGTTAGAATGTTGTCGTTAACAATTATAGTTTTCTGGACATTCTCCTTTTTTCTATGGAGCTCTTTATATCTAAGGATACATACACAGCACTACTACGGTTTATTAAAAACTTTTTGCTTTATCGTTATCCTGGGATTCATAAATTGGTGCTTATCGAAGAACTTAAAAATGAAAATGTTACTTACTTTGCACTTGACCATTATTGGCGCTTCTAATGCTGCACTTATTTTGATTGAGTTCTTCAAATTTAAGGTAAGCATCGAATCGTATGAATTTAATCTATGATATTGCAAAGTATAAAAAGCTACCTTATTGTTCCCGCAAAAATATTGTTAGCAATCTCGATTTACATTAGAATGCGCAATTGCTATTTTTCAGCCCATACGAATCTAAGCCAATTTTACTTACAATTTTAGTCCTAAGCACTTTATTCTCGGCTTTGTTAAACGAGTATGTAAGTACTTCCACTATATCCCACTGCTGGGTACAGGCCTCCACTCTCATAGGAGATAGGGAATTAGAGCTTAGACCTACCACGCTGCTCTAACGCGGGTTGGCGAGCTTTAACGACTTTTATCATGTTAGTGATAATAACCGGGACCGACGGCTTAACGTGCTCTTCAAGGCACGGGGGTGAAAACCCGCCAACGTCCTAATTCCGGGGTAATACTGAGTTTTTATTCACAAAACCCAACACTTAATCTTAATTAAATCTTCACCCAACTCGGGACCTCGTCGTGTCGGCCGCAGTCGAACATGAGATCCACTCGACCAACGAGACAGTGCAAGTACTTATGATGATCTATTTCTTACTTTTTGCAGATTCCAGTAACTAACATAATTTTACCTTTTGCGTTAGCGGCTAGTGTCAATGTACACGGGTTAATTCTAAACGTTACCCCACGACTGTTCGCAATCAATATCAGAGCCACATTATTTGGATGCTGTTATTCCTGTGGGCAGCTTGGTAGCATAATATGCTACCTAATCGTGATATTACGTTCAGTGGATGACGTCACATTGATGATCGTTGAAACTGGACTGGCGTTGCTTCTAACTGTTTTATGCTGTGTGTTACCAGATGTAGATGGAAGAGAACTGCCAGACGTTATAGAAGATATGGATTATTTTTTAGAGTATGTTGTTTATTCATTTACTAGAGTTTAATAATAATGCAGCTGATAAGTAGATTAGAATTACTAGATAGAGTATAATAGGCGCCTGGAGATGGAGTTTGCTCAGTTTGAACTTTGAAGTCTGTCGGTACCTAACATAGGCACCTGCGGCTACCTATTTGGTGTCACATTCAACATACTTCTAATGAAGAAGATGATTCTTGTTCCTTATTTAACATGGACTTCCGCAAAGTAACGCCTGCTTCTATCCATCATACTAATATTATAAATGCTAAAGTGTGTTTGTTTTATTGGTTTGTCCTTCAATCACGCCGCATGGCATAGCATGGACCTGGCAGTGACATAGGCTTTTTATCTCGGAAAATTAAGGGGTTCCCGCGGGAATCAAAAAAGTTAGACCTAGCGGACAAAGTCGCGGGCATCAGCTAGTTACGTATTCTCTTATAAGGTACTCTTTATAAAGTACTTATCTATTCTACTTATGAGATGATTATTTTAGATTATCAAAACCTCTTCGATGGGCGTCTCAGAAGACCAACTCTCCGTCACGTGAAGAAGTGGAGATGAGAGTGCATTCATTCGGCAGTGCAAAAAACAACCCATCCACCCGCAGTGTATCAAATGATCGTCTCCCAGCCAAGAGAATTGGATTTGTGCTAATAGGGCGTTTCTTTCAAAGACTACGAAATTGCGTACTACATCAGAGCTTAATATACTCGTAGAATATATTTATTTCTATAAAATTAAAAAGACAATAATTTATACTGTCCTTATTGTTTATTTCATTAATCGCCAAACTTATTAGGCGTATGTGACGTCAACGTAAATTCAATATGGTTGGCCATTTTCTTTTGAATATAGATCAAAGCCACTCAATAAAATCCGATTAATCAGAAGATTTAGCAAAATTATATATTCGTAAGAGTCGTAGGTATCGAATAGTAGGTGCGAATTTGAACCTAGCCCGCTACCATCTTAGACTGCATCATCACTTACCATCAAGTGAAATTGCAGTCAAGGGCTAACTTGTAGCAGTTAAACAGAACCTACTCATTACTCAGTCATCTTGTACACGAGCTGGTTAATGACTAATGTAATAAAACTACTACCCGGTACTTATACTCATGATACCTATCAATAAGGTAGGTATTTGTTTTAAAACATTTTTTTTATTTGATTTGTTAAAAACCGGCCAAGTACGAACTGGACTCACGAACGAAAGGTTCCATAGGTACAATTTGATCATACAAGATTTAACATTAAGTAAATGAAACAAGAGAAGCTGTCATTATAAATCTCGTTTCTTCTACTTAGATATATTCCCTTTTATTTTTATTTTTGTATACTCTGTGAAAATTGCAACTATCTAACTACCTACCTACCTAAGTATTACGGTTCATGAAATACAGCCCGGACGGGCGATGCCCTTAGAAATAGGGTCCTGTCCTGTTGACAGTTGTCAGTTGGCACTCTATGGGCAAGGAACGCTATAGCGGAAGCAAAAGCGGCTGAGATGCATCCAAATATCACGCGTGGCTGGTTTTACTTTGAAATGTTCTTTTTTTTAAATTACTGTTCAACTATTTTACATTGGAACACTAAAATGCTGCTGTCTATGTACCTAAAGGTTCATGGAATCAATTTAGCTTAGTACCTACTTACTTATTAAGAACTAGTCGTGGTCACTATAGGTAAATACTTAGTTTAAATAAAAACAAAAATAGAAATAATAAATTGGTATATAGTTAATAATTTTTATTACAACAATAGTAATTTGATTAGAAAATCTCAAATAACAATGTAACACATCATAAGTACTAGGTACATGTTTATGTATAAACAATGACACAATTTTATTATCTTGGTCATTGCACCAGATCACGGAATATATGTAATATTATTATGTAAAATTATGCTTAGGTATTGTGAGACTGTTCCTCTTTGTTTGATATGGACATACTGGGCATGATACAGTATCGTAGGTACTTATTTAATGTCATTACGACAAAGTAGGTCTACCTACACGAGTTATAATTAATATAAATATTTAAATCAAATCCATTTTTACAACAAAATATCGTTATCTATTTACTTACGTGCATTTTATAAAATCTATTTAAAATCAATTTATCAGTAAATTATAGAATTTTATTGTCAAAAGCGTCTATATACTAACTGTAACTAGTAGATAGATACAAAATAATTCATTTTTCGATATATAACTGATGCATTGAATATCTAAACTGTTTTCTATAATCTATCCAATCTGAGTCCAATAGGTATTCATATTATGCAATTTTGCCCAAAAAAGAACGGGCCGCAAAATGGTAGGCAAGTTATAAATATTAATTATAACAGTTTTTTTTTGGGGCAACTACCTTTTTTTTATTTGCTTTAGACAGCTTATTGGTATTACCTATACATACTTATAAATACACAATTAGGTAAATTAAAATAATAATATTCAATTAACGATAAATTGCATAAAATATAACAAGTCAATTTGAGTAAATATATATAAGACGAAGTACCATCTACTAATCTTCTGTTTTACCGCGACAAGTATTGCCTATTCTATAAATATATTATATTGTCATGTTTTACAGGTAATTCGTCTCATACATTTACCTTATAAGTAATAAACACTCAACACAAACCACTCTTGCATGAACAATTAAATTAGAACATTTTATTAGGTAAATAATTTATTCTAGTAGGCATAGGTATATCTAAAAAGTATTTATTTTAGTTAAAAAATACAGAAATAGTTATTGTTTTTATAAATAAATTATTTATTTTATAAAACTATTTAGTAGAGCTCTTGGACGTACAATGATTGCATTAAGCTTTGATTAAAGTATATAGTATAATAGATAACAGTCTCAATAAAAAAATATGACATTGTTCTAACTGTATACCTAGCTATATGCACTCTACTTAACAATTATATAAAAGTTTGAGCTGATTAGATCTGATTCTTACTTAAAAAACTTATTTCTACAAAATAGCTATTGTAAGAGAAAATGTAAATGACTCGAGAAGATTATGCTTTTCTTTCTCTAGTGTTTTTGATATTTCTATTGCAATTACGAGTTAATATAATACTAAAATGGCAGCTATAAATCTAGTGCAGTCCTCTTAGCAGGGAGTATTATGATGGATAATAAATATTTAAAACTGTCATATTATCCTTTGTCCAATCATTTATTTAAACTTTGAAAGCTCGAGTCAATGATGTTCTAATGCGTTACTGATTCAATTTTTGATAACAATCTACTTTATTTATGAAGAAGTTTTATCGATTTCACTCTCCTTTTTTATTGTTTTATAAACATACCCAAGCGTTTAAATTACTAAGTATTTTAATGTATGTATTACAATAAATTATTTATGTAGTACATGAGTAGGCATAGTAAATTTACATCAATCAGACAGGTTATAGAAATCATCTATCGCCAAAGATGTGTGGTGCTCAAACTTAAACTCGAATAATTTTTATTCAATTTAGGTAGGTATACTACACATATTGACGTCCAGTTATTTATAAAAGATAATGGTGATAATCAGTAACGGTATCTTAGAACTAAAGCCACTGGTAATTGCTAGGCGAGTATACGAGTTACGAAATATCGGCTAAAAAGGAACGTCGCTTTACTATTGTAAAAATCTGCGACTATGAAGTAGGTATTGATTGTTTTATCGATGATTGCATGTCAATAATTATGAACTTCATAGACGTGCTTATGTCAAAAGTTAAATAAATGGTTGGACAGAAATATAGTTCAGTTTAGACTTTAGAGGTTGTGTTCAAAAGAATTAGCCACATTGTAGGTATATAATAGATACGTATTCGTAATAAAGACCTAAATTCACTATCGTTTGACGTCAATTAGTAGTTTTGCGATAGTATGATATATAACAAAATAATAATTTTACAATGTCTTTGAAAAATAATACCACTAGTACAAAATCTTTTACTGATGCTATATTAATATGACCATAATATTAATATTCTAACAATAGTAGGTAAGTGATCATAAGCGGACCTACCAAGGGCAAAGTGCAATATGACCACAGTTATTCTCTGAACATCACTATGAATATTTATTAAATACATTAAAATATATCACGTACCCATAATTCGTTTATATAATAGACGATAAAATAAATAGTATAGTTTATACATTTACGTAACAAACAATTTCAGATGAGAATATTTTCTTGTTTCATATTTTTTAGAGCATGATTTTTCCGTAGTCGGCTTTTAGTTTTTGAACTTACTTTTTATGTACAACAGAATTTGCCTTACTTACATAATCAAAAAAGAATTAAATATTAGGAACTTTAAAAGGTAACAACTTATGTCAATAACAGAGATTTGTATAAATTAAATGCTAAATAAATTTTATATCAATAACATAGACTCCATAGTATAATTAAAATGCATTAAAATAGCGGCATACTTGAGCTAGTCACTAACTAGACGCAACAGCATCACAAGGCAAGAATTAAGCTTAAAACACATATAACTGTGTTGTTGTCTTACAAATCAATATAGCGCTACTATCTTGCGAATTTAGCGCGCCTATCTTTCACGTTCTAATTTTAATTCATGTTTTACGTACTCCGAAAGCCTTTTGCCGCATCACACAGCACAACATAATCATGTGTAACCGCGTTCAGCCAACTTTATATTATAAAGTTAAATAACACTCAACTCGCCTCAGGATGCACCAATAGGTTTATTCGGTAGTCCAAATGGAATGTATGTAGGTATGTAATTTGCCACAGGGTTGAATGTGACAAAATATTTAACTGCGAATTGTATGGTTTAAAATAGTAGATCTTGCTGAATTTAGACTACGTTTAATACGAAACTTCTAGGTGTTTGTTTCTATTTGTAGCGACCGTGGCGTGTCTGCTACTAAATTGGCAGCAACAAAATTGTGATAATAACAAAATATAACATAAATAATCATAAAATTTACATAAATCGTATAACGAGCTAATAATAAGGCATTACAAAGTCGATAACAGAGTTGATTTAACTCTTTGTCTTGAAATGTATCATAATTCATAACTTAATAGTAGCGAGTAGATATAGCTAATGTTTGTTTGTTATACTGAATATTATTACACAGGTAAAGTTTGTGAGGTTGTAGGGGGTAATCTCTGGATCTACTGAACCGATTTTGAAAATTCTGGTACCAATAGAAAGCTACATTATTTGTGAGTGTCATAGGCTATATATAAACACGAAAAATTAGGGAGTTCCCGTGGGATATTAAAAAACTTATAAAATAAATATCAAGCGGACGAAGTCGCGGGCATCTGCTAGTTTTATATAAACTATTACTCTAAATGTAATTTTAATAAAACTTCGTAACATGTAAGTATCGTTTAAAAATATCAAGTACCTACGAGGTAAGTTTTACTACTAATAATTGCTCTAATGATGTAAATAATTGTGGAATTGACATTAAATTAAAGGCTGATTTGGCGGCATATCGTGCAAATTAATACATTTGTACTAAATAAGAAATATTAAATGAAATTCGGGTAAGTCAAAATAAGCTGCAGACATAAAATTATTGAGTTGTGAATGAGTATTACGCTCAACAGTCAACGCATCAAGAGAGCTTCTTGCATCAGTGCGTCACGTCAATAAGTGTGCTGCCCTTCAAAAATTGTGAAGTTATTAATGAAGCTTTCTGTCGCATCAACAACACGTCACAACACAGTATAATTTATATGTTTGAGCCTTTACAAATTTGAGTAAATGCCATAATAGGTACATGGAGTAAATGAGTCACTAAATAAATTAAATAAAAATGACTCTTATTTGGATTTCGTTTTAGAAGACAACAAATAGGTAAGTACAATATTAATTATTATTCATTTTAAATTGGTTTTATAGGACCAATTTCTCCAACTCCAAATAACATTTGTCAAAATGTTGTCATACATCTGTCAAAAGCAAAACATCAAATTTATTCGTACGCTTAGCGTTAATCGGGATGGGAGAAATCGCCCCTTTATTGTATATATAACCCGAGGTCACGGCTTCGGCTAGCAGATGATCGTTATACTTATTGCGAAAATCATCAGGGGCCATACTGCCAACGCTTAAAATAATACTTAAGCAATATTACTCTAAATGAAAGTTTGACCATTATGACACGTAACTTGACGTTCCTAAAATAAGAATTATAATTTAAAACACGCAAATCATCAATAGTGAAACAATATGGCAATTAAGCGTTGTGGCAGTATTGCCCCAGGATTCAAGCCAATACTTAGTGTATTATCGCGACCAATGAGAAGCGGTTAAGGTTAGCGCTAGAGCCTACAGGCTGTATCAAAAATATGTACTTAACTTAAAAAAATATACTAGTCTATGAGCGCCAAATCAGCCCTCATCGTTAACTTTTATGTAATCTGATAAGGCACGTGTTGTCTTGTCTAATTGTGTTAGTAATATCTTTAATAATATTATGTCTTCTGTCTATCTTCACCAATAATTCTACGTTCTCGCTTAAACAGACAGAAAGCGCACTGCAGGGCGTTACGCGAGACGCGCCTAGGTACTAATGCGCGACTTGTTGTACAAAACACTGTATAAATGTGAAAATCTTCAAACAGTTCCTTGCACTTAAAATATTGCCGTCTCACGGTACGTGACCAAGCATTTAATCCACTAATCAGGGAGAATCATCTCTACCGTTACCGGATTGCATCCGGTTTACCGTAAACCTGATGACCTGAAATAAAAAAAGACGTAGTTATTAGAAAAAAATGAATAGCATACCATGGTACAAAGTACAAAATTGATAAGAATTGGTGCTGATGATAATATAATAAAATCGTGAGGAAAACAGCAAAATAAACACACGAAATTATTGAGCGTATAATATTATATTTAGGCTGTGGTTCAGGGCTTTAGGCACTAGTTATACAGAAGTAATTTTAACAGCAGAAAATTGACCCGTGGTCCTAGTGAGCAGCGGAAACTGACTTATCTGATCTTCGCGACAACCTAGGTAGGAATGTAAGTACTCTATGATATTTTCACGTGTTGAAGCATTTGTCACTCACGACAATGCCTGAAGCCGGTGTATATAATCTCTAAACTATAATGACAGGTCTAAATGTATGTCTATTCCTTTCATATAAAACGATATCACTAGATTTAGACTTGTTAGTGTAGTTTAAGTTAAGAGATTCTATATAATTAATAGAATTAGCCATACTAGGTATTATATTGTTTAAAAACGCTTTTGCGGTGGCCTCAGTGTGTTTATCATGATTTCAGGCCCAATTGTCTTAGCAAATCGTAATCATTTGACGAACGTATAACTCGAACTATGTATGCACTTTATGGAGTTAATATGACAAACAAGTTGCCAGATATTTGTGACCGTTAAAAAATACGTACGAATACTTATTATTTGTTCTTGACATGCATTAAATAATATTGGAACTTCGGTTAAAATTAGGCGAATTCCACAGGGATACAAAATGCGAATTAAAGTAAATCTACATAATGGATGTATACCACCGACCACTCAAGTTATTTGACATAATCGATGTGAGCGACGCGACGGCTTTCCGCATCCGGCAAGTGATTCGTTTGACCGAAGCTTTATCATACTATCATATTATTATAATACTAATATTATAAATACGAAAGTGTTTGTTGATTTATCGGGTTGTCTTTCAACGGAGCAACGGATCAACGTGATTTTTGGCATAGGTACCTATAGTTGAGGACCTGGAGATATATAATAAAAAAATGCTTACCAATTCTATTAAAAATCACTTGCTCTTCTTGATTTTTGAAACCTCGTTAAGAACATCAATGTTGCGCCTACGATAGGGGAGATTCCAGCCAGCATAAATGGCAATGTATAAGACTGTGTTTCCTCGTAAATGAGAGCTGCTATTGGAGGACCCAACGATAGGGGCAAAGCGGCCAGTCCCAACATACAACCAATACTTTGAGCAGCATACGCACTGCCGCAAAACTGAATAGCGATCGGGCCGATTAATGCAATGAATGCACCATCAAAAATGCCCATGCCTAAAGCTACACAGACCAATAGAGGGAAAGATCGAACGAATGGTAATATCATTGTAAGAGTCCCGATTATGAAAAAAGATATCTGTTGTAACATAATCCTGTTGACCCCTTTCTTATCAGCTAAGAACCCGAAAAATAATCTTCCTACACCAGAGGTAACTGCTATACACTGCAGTGGCAAATTCTCGGGTACGTTTTTAAAATTGCTTTCGATAAACTTTTTTATGTGCACGTAAGGAACAAAATAACCGAATAGAGCTATGGGCATAGATAAGGCCCACAACTTGTAGCTCCTACTTCTCCAAATTCTCACGTCAAATATAGTTTTTATGATGGCTTCTACACCCTGTTCCCTGATCGGTTTCTCTGTAACTACGACAGATATGGGTTTGAATAGCAAACCACAAAGAGATACACCAATAGTCAAAACTGCTAGTACTCTAAACATACCAGGTAATCCATAATACTTTATCATATATTCCATCAACTGCGGCATCGCTACCGTAAAAATTGAGCTGCCGATTGTAACAATTCCATTGACTAAACCTAAATACTTCTTGAAATAGTGGCCAAGGATGGCTAAAGACGGAGTGTAGGCGAGAGATGCACCTACGCCGTACATGATACCATAAGTGAAACAAAGGCCATCTACATAATCGACTATGAAAGAGGATATTAGTAAGCCCACAACGGCGATGGAACCTCCCAGTACAGCAGTACATCGCAGTCCCATGATACTCGTCAGTACACCCGACACCGGCGACAGGAGGAAGGTCGTCCCCATCGTCAACGCGCCCACCAGAGCTGGAAGAAGAAAAATCTTGCTCAATAAAACAAAACACTTTCATAGGCACGAGGGTCTAGATAGATAGATGTATGGCGTGACGACTACAGAGTCTTACCTACTCTTAGTCTGGATGTTTCGAAGTTGGTTACTTCTTCACGCCACAATGACTGAACTGATATGACAGACATTTGGAATTAAATAGACAAGACAAGAGGGACTTTTTTTGGCGTACCTAGTTGTGACAACGCATATCAGTCGATTGCGAATGTTAAGCAACGTTGACACATGTCGATAACTGGATGGGTAACCGAATTTGTGAATTCAAATGTGGCCTTTTCGTCCTCTCCTTGCCTCGGAGACCACGTTAAGCCATCGGTCTCGGTTATTATCACTAACATGTGATAATAATCGTTACAAAAACCTAAGAGTATAAATACTCTTAGTCGAGTCGTATGCAAAAGGACGTGGGAACCCACCACATTATTATCCCAAGAAAACTCCTAAAATTATTTGATTAATGGAAAGGGGTCACGACCCTCAGTAATGAGGAATACGACGCAGACAGAGAGACAAGACAAAGTTGCGGCACCTGTTTACTGTGGTTGCGGGCATCATCTATGTCCTAGTTGTACTTTGGGTCTTATAGAGTTGATACAATATTCATTCTTACTTAATTATAAACCATGACATAATTTGAAACGGTTGTGTGACCAATTAGAAATCTGCCTACTTAGTCATGTTATCGATGCCATAAGGCCCATATGGATATAAATCAGAGTACCACCTTCCCTCCCAACCTTCCCTCTAAACCAAGCATCAAACATTTTGAGGCAATTGGCACGGGTGGTTTATACTATTTACCTAGTTGATTATGTTATTAGATATTATTACTCGACTGATGTACATAAAACTTAGTTTGAATTATCTACTCGTAAGATACGAAGCTAATTGGTACATTATATTATTATGCTCGATTAAGTACCTACCTTATCACTACTACGAATGCCACTAATTTATTTGGTCAAACTGATTAAAAGTCATGACAGCCCTAAGGGTCAGGACTCAGGGAAATAAGAAGATACTATAGCTAAAATGCCCGCGACTTCGTCCGCGTGGATTAATTTTTTTATGTTCCCGCGGGAACTCTTTAATTTTCTGGGATTAAAAATAGCCTATGTCCTTCCGGGATGCAATCTATCTCTATACCAAATTTCATCAAAATCGGTTGAAAAGATGGGCCGTGAAGGCGTAGCAGACAGACAGACAGACGGACACACTGTCGCATATATTATAAGATTAGTATGGATCGTATGAATACCAGCTTTTGCCAAGAGATACTATTACCTACCTCTTTCGCCGAAACCATGATGACGACTATAAAAGGATAAGTATAGTCCGCGCGCGAGCTCTGAGGAGTAATGACCTAGAGTTTTTTAAAGTGCAAAACAATACTGCTATCGTAAAATTACACGCGTCAAGCTCGAAACTAGTGCTGGAAGCGAGCTGGATATGGAGCGACGATCGGGGGTGGCGTACAGCCGTTGTCTCTTCAGACCCCGATTCCTCGGGGCTCGTGCGCGGACTATACTATGTACCTACTGTGTAAGCTGCACTAAATCAATCGCATATGGCGCCATATAATTTAATTAAAACGATAATTATTATCAATCAATAATATGAGTGAGCGGCATGCAGTGATAATAACTTCTCGATAATTTCCATTCGTTTTTAAATAGGGTCAGGAGTGGTCTTTTTGATTACGTATTATTTGTTAGTAAAGAATTTAATTTCAAAATATCTTATAGTTAGTTTAATGTTTTGATTTTAGTATATTAATGTATAATAATTGTTTATTTAATTATATAACATATTTCATCATTTAGAAGTATTCGTCCTATGAGTTTTTCCAGCTGCAAAAGTCCTTCTTATAGCGGCTATTGGCAGATTTTTATTATTTAAAACTAATAACCTAAATCCCGATTTTCAAGTCTCTAATTTCAATCACATTGGATTTTCATATTAGTAAGCTGAAGTGGCAGTGGGCAGGTCATGTCTGTCGCAGAACCGATGGCCGTTGAGGCAGACGCGTTCTGGAGTGGAGACCGCGTACCGGTAAACGCAGTTTGGGACGATCTCCAGCCCGCTGGACCGACGACTTTAAAAAGCTAGCGGGAAGTGGGTGGATGAGGAAAGCGGAGGACCGTGCGTGGTGGCGTGCTCTCCAAAAAGCCTATGTCCAGCAGTGGACGAATACAGGCTGATGGATGACGGATGGATGGATTTTCATATAAACTTACAACCCCCATTTCACCATCTTTGGGGTGAATTTTCGTAAAATTGATTATACAGGTTATTATAATTTAAAACTAATAACTTAAATCCTGATTTTCAAGCCTCTAACTTAAAACACATAAGACTTTCATACAAACTTATAACCCAAATTTTACCCTCTTTGGGGTGAATTTTCGTAAAATTGCTTATATAAGTTTTTATATAAGCAATTTTAATTGCCAAATTTTCCTGTCTCTAACTCCAAAAACAAAGGGCTTTCATACAAACTTCCAACACCCATTTCAACCTCTTAGGGGTGAATTTTCTCAAAACCGTTTCTTAGCTGACGTCTACACCATAGAAGAAACCTACCTTCCAAATTTCGCTTTATAGTTCCTGAGATATCGTGATAAATCAGTGAGTGACCTTTCGCTTTTATATATATATATAGAAGAAGATTATTTTCTTGTTTTATCCACTACAAGTTAGCCCTTGACTGCGATCTCATCTGATTGTAAGTAACGATGCGGTCTAAGATGGTATCGGGCTTACCTGTTTGTGGCGTGGCAGTTATATTAAACCCATACCCCTATTCGGTTTCTACACGGCATCGTACCGGAGCGCTAAATCGCTTGGTATCTTTGCTATATGTCACCGTAAGATTGTAAAAACCGTTAGATTATAATCTAACTCGCGAAATTGCAAACTGTCGAAAGATTACAATCTAACGCATTATTTTTCGGTAGATTGTAATCTGTTAGGTATATTAACCCGATAGAATCTAAGTGCCCGGCCTGCGGCCAGGCACTCCTGATTGCAATTCTCGGAGTTTGGAGGAAAAGCGTAACTGTAATTGTTTCCTCTTTAGAATTCGCCCATTAGATCGTTACCTATCTAGCGTAATATGGTGAAGCCGACCGCTTACTTACTCCGCTATGATAGACTTTTGTCAATTCTGTTCAAATTCCGCAATTTAGAAGCCTCCTTGAGGTTCCAGCTCAAGAGCTGCCACGGTATGGACTCAAGGGTTTATTTTGATGTGCCAGTGAAGATAGGTATATTGTCAATGCGGATTTACCATCATTCAGAACATTTTTTACCCGACTGCGGAACGCACAGGGTTATAACGAGTAAGAGTTACTGTAGATTTGTAGATAGGTACCTACTAGATAAGCATCAAGTTAGGTATCGTTAATAGTTATAGAAGACGTTCATGTATTTTTCTCTACAGTTGGTAAGCTCAACAGCCGTGCCCGTACGAATTTGAGGCGGGACGATATAATCTATACTAATATTATAAATTCGAAAGTTTGGATGGATGGATGTTTGTTACTCAATCACACCAGAACGGCTGAATGGATCTGGATGAAATTTTGCACAGAGATAGATAGTCTGGAATAATATTGAATAGAAGCAGGCGTTACTTTGCGGAAGTCCATGATAGTGAATGAACTAGAAGTTTAATTCGCTATAATCCGCTACAGTAGACAAATCTGTGTGGTACAGTGCGTGTCTTTCACCTGCAGCATGCGACATACCCGCATCATTTTGTCATCCTTGGCAACATAAACTCGCAGCATTCCATAGCTATGTACACAGATTATTGTCCATTCCACTGTCAAAAGAGGACTATAGGAAAGAATTAGAGGTTATATACCAAATTGCGCATTCAAATGGATACAATCAGAATATTGTTAATAATATAATTAAAAAACAGCAGTCAGCACAAATTAGAAAAGATCTTTACATGGCTACATCGGATAAAATTAGTAAATATAAAGCCAGTTTGACGTATTTTGGACCTATATCTGAGCGCATTGCAAAGACGTTCAGATCACATGATGTGCATGTCGCGTTCCGGACAAATAATACACTTCGGAGGATTTGCAATGGAAAAGATAAATTAAAGAATCATCAAAAATCGGGTGTTTATAAGCTTGAGTGTCCTGAATGTGGTGCCACATATGTTGGTCAAACTGGACGCAATTTTGAGACGCGCTATAAGGAACATATGTCTGCTTATAGGAACGATCAACCACAAAGGTCCCACTTCGCTAAACATCTTTTGGACAGTGGACATGAGGTGGGCAATAACCATTCATATAAAATCCTGCATAAATGTAATAAAGGGTTTCGAATGTGCATTTGGGAGCAATTAGAAATAATTAAACACAATAATAAAGGATTTGAGTTGCTAAATGAACAAATAAACGTATCAAATTCACCTTTACTCAATTTATACAGTAATAGGGGAGGGGGCGGGGCTTCAGTATGAGCCATGCCAAAAAGGTATATAAGCCGGAACTTGCGATACGATAGTCACTTCACAATCGTGCATTGTCGAGTCAACATCTCCTGAAGATGCTCCGGTGTCGGAGTGAAACGTACGTTGAGAGTGATTTGGAGGATTTGTGTGGTGTGGTGTTGTGCCTGTGCGAATTGCTGGGTGGTGGGTGTCGCATGCTGCAGGTGAAAGACACGCACTGTACCACACAGATTTGTCTACTATAGCGAATTAAACTTCTAGTTCATTCACAGTCTGGAATAACAATTTACCTAGAATACTTTTTATTCCGGAAAATTAAAGAGTTCTCGAGGGACTAAAAAAACCTTAATCCACGTTGACGAAGTATGAAAACAACTAGTATGAAACTATAAAGAACTTAGATATGAAAATACAAATAACTGTTTACAGTGGTATTTTCCAGACAAGTACCTATCTAGTCTGATTTTGAATATGGGATCTTTATCTTGTTGTGGTAGCTCAGCTTGGTATTTGGTGGCACCAATTCACGTAGTAAAGCACGGATAATATAAAAACTGAACAGGCTCGTTGATAAGTGGAGCACAGTTTCCGTAATCTAATCAGGCCACTTCATCCACGAGTTAAAATCGTCTTTGTATCATTAAATTGAAGCTTATCGAATCAAGATATTACATATTGTATTACCAGATTTTAGCCAATCTTCTTACTTTAAAAGATATTGATCAAAATATCTGATTAAAAATCGTAATCAGTGTACCTTTGTCTTTGTATCCGCTTTTAATTTCTAAGCTTCTTTGTTGATTATTATTACACTGTTTTCGGTGTCGACTTTTAAATTTATATTAAGAAACTACATACATAAGTAAAATAGCACGTGGTCGATAATAGGTCACATGCTTACGTCAAGCCAGTATTTGATAAAACATTAATTTCGTATTACTTATTCGTAATGCATTTGAAACATCGATGATTTTAATGATTTTGATACGAATGGCAATAATAATAATCTTATGTCGAAATTATGAAATGAATACAATCAGATCACTATTTTGTCGCGTTATTTTGACGCCACAAAGTGTATTTTAAGGCGTACAGTCCACGCATACAGTCTAGACTCTAGGCAATTGTCATACGGATCTCGCTCCAGCTATCTAATGAAGTTTGCGTTGCCACTTGCCGCAAAGATAATGTTTGCGTTGAATGTAAGTTGCTCTGTTGCCGCCTTCGTTATTGAATATTGACCACACCTTCACGATTCGCGACAGCCATCAAACTTGCTTTCAAAAGTGAATATGTTGTAATTTATACGTGTGAATGTAATAAAGTATGCGCGGCGACATTTTTGCCGGCGTATTTGCGGTACGTCTGAAAGGATCTTAAGTGTCTATAAACAACACAAAGGCCACTTCTGCTTTAATTACTGGCGCCAGCAGGACAAGTGTAAAACAAACAAAACGCGCGACGGAAACGCGACGCGATGGAATTTTAGAGCCCAGCTTCCAAGTTAACGCATGCTCGAGTTTAGTCGAGTTTAGTCGATATGTCGAGTTTAGAGGATTCGGCCTCCCCAAATTAGACCAATCGGGTTAACTATTTCAAATTGCAAAAATTATAGACCAGTTTTACTAATAAAACTTATGTTCTTATACCGCGATCGCGTCGTGCTTGGAGGAGTCATTGGACACAGTAAATATAACGAATTAAAAAATACGACTGCCCTGCCATATTATTTTTGGAGTTTACCTCCATAAGAAGCGATTTGCATAGCCTTTGGAATCTTATTCACATTTTTTATTAAATGATATTTTTTGTGAATCACTAAATATTGAACTATAGTGTTATATATTTTTGGAAACTACTCATCATTTTCTAGATGATGATTATATAGTTAATCTTATTTTCGATTTTTTTTTCAATTTTGGTCTTTAATGCGGGACCATGGTCACGCCATCAATTTTTTTAAAAATTTTACTAGCCTATGTCACCCGGAATAAGCTAGGGATTCTAACGATACCTCATTTATCAAAATCGGTTCAGGCGTATAGAAGTCATTATATATGGTGGAATATACAAAATCACATACATACATACATACATGAACCCTGAAAACAATATACTCCTTTTTTCATGCAGTCGTATAAAAATCGGTGGGCAACAACAACATTTGGTCGCCACTCTGAAATCTGAATTTAGACCACCTATACCTATACCTATTACTCAGACTTTAATGTGGAGTTTATATTTATGCAGGGCTGGCTGACTTCCTGGCTGACGCTTGTGTCAGTTTTTTTTGGGCTAAGAAAACACTTGATATGACAACAAAAGCTTACAGGTTACAAGAGAAGCTTGTTATACCTAATTTAGAACTCTACAATTTAATAACATTAAGTAGGTACCTAAATTACATTTTTGGGACTAAAATTTTTTTTTTAAATAATTATTAAGAAAAACAAAAATGCAATTTTTTAAATATCTTTTTCTTTGATTCTAATAATAATTTATTAAGATACTTAGCTAAATTAAGATGGTAGGTACTATAGGTATAGCAGGTTTCAAGTTTATTGATCAATAATCTATGTACCTAGGTGTACCTAGCCTTTTATTTTCCATGTCAAATAGTAGGTACCCTAGTTAATATGGTTGGTTGGCTCTAATGAGGCTTGTAAAACAATACCTTGAAAGTTGAAATTTGTTTCATGCAATCTGAAACTATCTTGCATCATTTTTCATACGCCGTGTTTAATTTATGCTTAGTTTGCATCATGCATTGGCACACTACTCTTATAGCTCTTATGACGCAAGCATCCGCTAATAAAGCATTTTTGAAAATTCAATTCATTAGGGAGTAACTAACTAATATACCTAGGAATTTGGCCAAATCAAAATCGAAACTAACGTGAGCGAAGCCGTGGACCAAAGCTAGTTATCATAATAAACTCGCCGGCATATTTAGCGGAACACAAAAAAAAAGGTTTGATATCAGTATCATATAAGGTTGCTGGCTGGTTTATACGTCATTTAATATTTTCAATAATAAAAAGAAATATTTTCAAATTAAGAAAACAACTGAACATCACATTTTATGCAATTGTTTTAATTTTATTCAAATACACCTGATCTGACAGAGCGAACTTCGAGTATTTCTTCCTTCTGAGTTTGATTTAAAATTTCATTGAAATACTGTTTTTTGTTAGTTTTTTTTAATCGCGTATCTTTCTGGAGTTGATGACTGAATTATGCCTGACTTAGCCTCAACGCAGATTGCCAGGGCACTCGAAATGCGAAGAAATGGTCAAACCTACATCCATCCAGATATCCATGATATCCAGAGATCTTCGTCGACCAGTTTCAACGACCCATCGCAGTATCCAACGGTTCAGGGAAACCGGTACTTATGTGAGAAGAGCAGGACAAGGCAGAAAAAAAAGCACTTCGAGTAGGGATGATCGTTTCATTCGGCTTCGTGTACGTAGGAACCCTCGTTTGACGGCCGTCCAAGCCCGACATGAGTTAGAAGCAGTGCGGGGTGTAACCGTAAGTGAACGTACGGTACGAAGAAGGCTCGAAGAAGCTGGTTTGGGTTCATTTGTGCCCGCCAAGGCTCCAAGGCTCGAGGTAAATCATCGTAGAAACAGGTTAACTTTTGCTCAGGAACATCGACTTTGGAACGCGGACCAATGGAGTAAGGTATTGTTTAGTGATGAGTGCAGAATTCTCTTAAATCAAATTGACGGCAGGCAAAGAATATACAGACGCAAAGGAGAACGATACATTCAGACAAATTTTGAAACTACAGTTCCATACGGTGGTGGATCAATAATGGCTTGGGCGGGCATTTGTTTGGGAGTTCGCACAGACTTGGTAGTGATTGACAGAGGGAGTCTGACTGCAGACCGCTATATCAGAGAAGTTTTAGAAGAAAATGTCGTACCGTTTGCCCCATATATCGGTGAAGATTTTCTTTTTATGCAGGGTAATGCTCGGCCGCATACCGCTCGGGTAACTCAAGGTTATCTTAATGATATGAATATCACTGTTATGGAGTGGCCGGCGAGATCACCGGATATGAACCCAATAGAGCACGTTTGGGACTTGCTGAAAAGAAAAGTTAAGTCCAGAATTCCAGCTCCTGCCAACGTGGGAGAACTGCGAATCGCCGTAGTTGAGGAATGGCGGAGACTATCCCAGGAGACCATCGATAACATAATTCTCAGTATGCCTAGACGGGTAGAAACTTTAATAAGAGCACGTGGAGGAAATACGCGATATTAATCACCATTTTTCTAATTTAATTAATTGTTATTTTAATATTAAATTTCACTTTTCCCGGTTACATGAAAAGTTCAAAAATGTACCATTTTTCACAAATAGCCTTTACTCGCAAAATCTGTTCTTAATGTGATCTCATTTTAAGTAAAATAAATGAAACTTTAAATAACAAAAGAAGTGTAGTAAGTAGATTTTAAAATAAAACCATATTTTTTTTAATTATGGACCTTTTTTTATGTTCCGCTAAATATGCCGGCGAGTTTATTACTGTACTCAAGTCGTTTCGAGTGATGTAACTAATTTTTTTTCTTTTCTCTCTTCGGGGGAGGAAAAATATCCCTACGGACTTAGTAAAATAGCCTCCCCCTGCCTTCTAGGTCAGCACGGAACCGCAACTGCATTACTTCGTGCTGACCCAGATGTACTTTAGTACGACTTTCCTGACTTTCTGATTTAACGGAACTGTGCAATATTATCACATGGTCGTTGTTACTATACACACGTGAGCTTCCACTATTGCTTTCAATTGGCCATTATATTAGTTAATAACTAAGCTACGGCCGTCTGCGTGACTTACCAAAACTCTCAGATGTGCAAATGTATTTAATACTAGTAAATGCCCGCGACTTTGTCCGCGTGGATTGAGGTTTCTTTTTTCCCGCGGGAACTCACTAATTTTTCGGGATAAAAATTAGCCTAGGTATGTGCTAATCCAGAATCCAGATTATAATCCATGGCTGTGCCAAATTTCATGCAGATCCGTTCTGCCGTTCTGGCATGATTGAGTTACAAATATCCATCAATCCATACAAACTTTCGCATTTATAAGATAAACGAACAGCTTTAGCTGATTTTGGTTTTGAAATGTTTGTCGTAGTCCAGGGAAGGTTTAAACGGTGAGAAAATATGTAAAAATTGCGAGGAAGATCGGGCAGGACAACGTCTGCCGTGCCCACTAGTATTATATAGATTATTTAAAGCTTTTAATTAATAACTTTCATATCAAAACTTTTGTATATCTCTGCATCACGCTGAAGAACTGGACGGTTTACTCAAGTCATAGCTAAAACTTTTGGTTATCATTAAGGATATTTTCTATCCCAATGAACCATAATATTCCTTGGCGATAGCGGATGAAAGCTTTTGTTGATGCTACTTCAGAATGTGCAGCATTTAATGAAAATAGTTTCTTGATGTATGTACAACACTTAATAGTGCTACCTAAAGCTCAAAATTTTGTAACATGCTACCAGTGATCCACAATATATTTAAAATAGAACAGAATATGTTTTACTTGCCGATCCAACACATAGTAAACATAAAATACAAAAGTACTTACTTAAAATCTAACTTAACTTAATTATCATCTAGAACGTGTTGTGCCAACAAAAGGGTCCTAACTCAACTTGATGTTGTGGCTACAAAATGTAATCACAATGCTGTTATTCTGTTAGGGCCAAAACGAGGGAAGTTCAGGTGACTGCAATATTATAAAGTTGTACATAAGAACAAATATATAAAAAAATAATAATACTAGTAAGACAATTAAAAAACCACTTGTAAAAACTCAACTATTACTCAGCTTAAAATATACCAAATTAGAAAATAATATATAACTCATAAATAATATATAAATAAATATATAATATAAATCACAGAATGCTATTGGTATTTTCTGTGATTTGTCTAAGGCATACGATTGCGCTCAGCACGAGACTTTTAGTAAAGTTGAGCTACTATAGAGTCAAAGACACTGCGCTTGGCCTCATTGCTTTCTACCTCAGTAATCGCATTCAAACAGTATGTATCAACAATGTGAAGTCATCCGGATCAGCCTCACTAATGGGTGTTCCTCAAGGCTCTATTTTGGGCCCCTTCATGTTCCTGGTGTACATCAATGATTTGCCATATTTTGTCCGTAACACTTGCGATATTGTACTATTTGCTGATGATACGTCCTTGATTTTTAAAGTCGATAGACATAAGGACAACTTTGACGGCGTAAATACTGCAATTTCTCAAGTCACGAACTGGTTTAGGGTAAACAATCTACTTTTAAATACAAAAAAAAAAAATGTGTTGAGTTCGTATAAAGAAAGAGAGAGAGTATAAAACTAATGGTAAATAATGATGTGTTGAAAATAGAAGATACTATTACTGTGTTCCTGAGGGTGACCTTAGATGCAAAGCCTCAATGGGGCACCCATATATCAACACTTGCTGGCAAGCTTAGTTCTGCTGCTTACGCTGTCAGAAAGATTCGACACTTAACTGACATCGAAACTGCCAGGATTGTATATTTTGCTTATTTTCAATGCCTTACGGAATCTTACTGTGGGGTAAAGCGGCAGATATTCAAAAAATTTTTGTACTTTAATAAAGGGCAATATGTGCAATTTATAATTTAAAACCGCGTGATTCCCTTAGAGAGAAATTTAAAGAAATTGGTATTCTAACTGTAGCCTCACAATATATTTACAGTTATATAATTTTTGTTAAACAGCACATCCATATTTACAAAAAAAATGCGATCTGCACGATAGGCAAACTAGAGGCCGTAATAGGCTCTTGACTCCATTGCTCCGCCTCAAAAAAGTCAGAAGGTCATTCATGGGAATGAGCATTCTTTACTATAACAAAATTCCACAACCTATTTTAAACTTGCCTATACACAAATTTAAGAAATCCATTAAAAGTATGCTCTTGAAAAAAAGCTTATTATACTGTTGAAGATTACGTAAATGATAGAGGAGCATGGATTTGATCACTCCAGCAATGCTAAGGACGGTGGTTACTTATGTGTACATTGATATAATAATTGTAAATGAAATATTTATTTAAAAAGAGCAACCACCGAGTTTCTTGCTGGTTCTTCTCGGTAGGAATGGCATTCCGAACCAGTGGTAGATTCACTTGACGATTCAAAAGTACTTGTAAAAGTTTATTTGAATAAAAAACATTTGAATTTTGAACTAGCTTTTTGCAGCTGTTTAGACTTATTTTCAACTCAATTTTTCTCCCTTGGCTTTAAAAATTGTTACAGCATATATCTTCGATATATGCTGTAACAATTATATTTTTAAAGGTATTAAAAATAAGCATACTTATTTGACTTATTGCAGATTACCCTCTTACCTACCTTGTAATGTGAAATGAAACAAGAGTTTGAATTATAAAATGAAAATATTAAATCAATGATTCAACTTACCAGCTCGGCTATCTGCGTTTGCTACGTTTTCAGCTATTAGCTTCTTTTGAAGAACTGTATAAATAACACTATAGGAATTTATAATACCGAAAACTAAGCCATTAGTTAAAAATGAAGCTAATATTATTGTATAAGCTCTGAAACCACCATCGGGTGGTACTCTATGGGTGACCTTAGATGATTCCTCTCCCAGTATAGCTTGACCATTCGTTTCTTTCAAAATAATTTCGTTAGTTTTTGTCAATAAATCTTTGTTTTCTAAAGGTAAGGTATCCATTCTTGGCTCTTAATTATTGATGAATGAGTTACTGTTTCTGTTAGAAAATATAAATATTAGATTATAAGCACATGTTCTTCCGATGGATGCATGAAATCTTTATTCGTAATGAAGAATACTAGCACAAAACAGAATTTAAAAATTTAAGTGACGCATACTTCGGGAATAATTGACCTGCACATTTTGTAAGTATTTTTTAACTCAATATTCTTAGACTTTTAATTCGTCTAATTATTACGACACGAGTTTCAACCTCCAATGCAATTACAAGCTAAACGTTTCAAAATAGCAAAATACGCAACACAAATCATTGTCTCTGACACAAATCACTTTATTTTTTCTAACATCTGACTTTGACTTCGACAAAATATGATCACTGTCCAGAGACAAGATCACTGATCTCATTGAGAGCTGCTGTCGATTGTCTTTCAAGAGACAAGTTAACCAGTTTTTTTTAATTAACTGGCTTTACGGCTCTGGGTATGTCAACAAAGAGTTACTAACAACTTATTACTACGATAATAGTCAACATTCAATCCAGACACGAGTATTGTAATAGACTCAATGTATTCTTGAAAACACATTTCTTTGTATACAATTACTTTATTGTTCAATTCATTGTACAACTATATTTCATATTTTTCAGTAAGAGAGAGCAAGGTGACATATCGATAATAGACAATATTATAAAAACTAAATACAAAATGAAAATCTCTTTTCTGTTCCTCCTTGAGTTTTGTATTTCTAAAATATTTAATATCAATTTATTATAACACATAATTATTTTTTATCTATTCCTACAATATTAACTCATACACATCACATTTAACAAATAACATTCACACTTCAATTAAATTATAGAAAATAAAATAAAACTTCTAATTCTATATTCAATAAACAATGTAATTAAATATCAGTTTAGAAAATTATTTTTACCTAAGCCTTAGGAGCTGTCTCCACTAGCGAGAGTATCGCGGCGATATTATCGTCGTGCCACGTATTTCTATATAATCTCTATGAACGCGTCGCCACACGGCGATGATATCGCGGCGATGCGACGAGTGGCAATGTGCGCGCGTAACGTCGTCGTATCGCCGCGGTATCGTCGCTACTGGTGACGCGCTCGCCGCAGAACGTGGCGCGCTCGCCGCAGAACGTGGCGCGCTCGCCGCAGAACGTGGCGCGCTCGCCGCAGAACGTGGCGCTCTCGCAGCAAGCGCGCGGCGGGCGCGCTCTCAAACGCAGCGTCATTTCAGCGTTGCCTCTCGCAGCAAGGACACGTATCGACAAGCTTTTTAGTACAATGTTTGACATTGAAAAATTTATACTAGTGAGAGAGAGACCTGCCCTATACGATGTTCAGTTGCCCGAGTATCGGAACAGAGAAATTAAAGAAATTATTGGTATGATGTGGGAAATGCTATGTTCACGGAATGGGAGGACCCAACCTCTAAAGAAAAAAAAGAAAACGGTAAGCGTTCAATATTATTTATTGAAGTAATTAAAGTTAAGCTACTTTTTTAACCGACTTTCAAAAAGGGAGTTCCGTAGAGTTCCCTAACTTCGTCTGCTTTTAACCGTTTTTTCAAATTTTCCACCAATCGAATGTCAAAAAATCTTTTATATCTGACAGAATTCGTCCAATGGCAATAGTTCTTTCTATGTGTGTATCAAAGTTTACCTACTGTTTATTATTTAGGCAAGCTAATGACCGTTAAAAATATAGACGAAGTTAAGGTGGAATTCCAAACTTCGTCTAAGCATAGGAAATTTATGTTAAACATATTCCAATTTTTATCAAAAAAATATAAATAAGAAAACATTATTCAAAAGCCCAAATACACTATCTCAATGCCATTTAATTTTATTTGTTTTTTATATTTTTGTTTAGGTAGACGAAGTTAGGGCATATTATGCCCAAAATAGTGCTTTAATTCAGGGGTGACACAAAGGTATCGTAAATAAAAAATCAAATCTTACTCAGATCAATTCAACTTTGGTAACACAAACTTTGATGCCACAAAGGTATCGCAAGTAAAAAAATGTTGCATAAATGTAAATATAGGTATATTAAATTACAGTACATGATCAAAATAAACAAAAAAATATATATTTATTCTTATAGAGATCAAATCAACTTTGGTAACACAATCTTTGATGCCACAAAGGTATCGTAAATAAAAATTAATTGTTAAAAAAAAAAAAATATTCAATTACAAAACTTAGAAAACTCTTTTCTTTCGGAAACGTGACGCTCTTACAGATTGATATTATTCTTGTTTTTTGTAAAATTATTGTTGTCGAAAATTAAATATCTAACCCCTTTATGAAATATTGTAGATTTTTAAATTGGACATGTTAAATGTTTAAATACCCCTTCTTTCTATTACTGGGTTGGATAGAACATTTTCAATATCCGTTTTATAAATTGAACATATGTCATCATTAATCGGCCATGCAAATTTTCCAGCACCTTTGTATCTTAAAAACTTTACTTTGAAACTATTTAACTCAATATTCAGCACTTTTTCAATGTAGAATTTGTCTCCCTTCTGTATATTAACTTTAGAAAAAGATAAGTTTTCATCAATTTTGTTGTTATATATATTATCTTTTTCGACGTATTCTGTTTTCTGTTCACCATCGCTGTTCTCTTTGTCATCTTCAATGAAGTTTGATCCACACGAACCGCTACTGTCATGAACTGTATAGTTATCTTCCTCTTCATCAGAACTTCCTTTGTAACTTAGTAATTTTATATTAAAAAAACTTTGAATTATTAAACATGTGTCTTAAAAGCGCCAAAATTAAATCTGTTATCAACTTACTTTATATTTTATTATGTAGAAAATAAATATTTATAAAATATAGAACATAAATTTGGTAATTATTCAGATACATAGTACAGGTTTTAAATAGGTATAGAGCAAGATAAAATATAGACCAGGTACCTAGTACTAAATTTTCATACTATATAGTATAATAAAAAGTAAACAAGTTATTTTTCTAATTTTGACAACCCTAAGGGCAGACGAAGTTTGGAAAACATCACATTAGAAATTGTATCCTAACATTGTCTGCCCTAATATTTCTGTAGTTAACGAAGATATCTGAATGATTTTTTTAATTTTGATAGAGGATTATATGAGTAAACTGTAGTAAAGATTTAAAAAACTTACCTCCAAGCAGTGTTGAGTAATGACACAAATTTTCGGGGTCGATAAAAAATAAGCGTATGCGTGATCCGAAGCAACTCACGATTGTGACAAAATCGCCGCCAATTTTTTGACAAATGGCATTGCAATGTTGCCATGTTTAAATATGTATACTTCCCAAATAACTACAATTAGTGTTTCCATAAAAGACAAAAAAATATTGAACTTTTAAAATTTTAGCCGATGTTAGGTACATAAGTTGAAGTTAGGGAACTCTACGGTTGTGTTTTTTAGAAACCTAAATCCACGAAGGCGAAGCTGCGGGCATCAGCTAGTTGTAAATAAATAGAATTTAATAATTCTGCATTTCAGGACTTAACAGACAGGACAGGAGTTAATGACAAAATGGAAATCTTTAAGGGATCAATTTCGTAAGGAGTTAAAGTTGCAGCAATGTTCAAAATCCTGTCAAGCTGCCTCAAAACTACGAAAGTATATCTGTCACCGTAAGATTGTAAAAACCGTTAGATTATAATCTAACTCGCGAAATTGTAAACTGTCGAAAGATTGTGAACTGTTCAATTTTCTGAGTGTTAATTTTTGAAATATTCATTGTATTTACGTTTTATTGTCTCTTGCTTGTAGGTTAGGTTAGGGTTCGACATAAATAACGAGGCAGTGGCCGGCCGCAGGCCGGCCACTTAGGTTTCATTGGGTTTATATATCTATCAGATTACAATCTTCCGGAAAATAATACGTTAAATTGTAATCTTTCTGACAGTTTCGCGAGTTAGATTATAATCTAACGGTCTTTACAATCTTACGGTGACATATCCATTATGATGCATTACTTTTTTTAAAGAAACACACAGAACACGCTTCAACATCGTCAAACATGCTCAATGAGGACAGTCAAGATATTTTTGAGGATGAGCGATAGTTCGGTTAATACCACCCCCAGTGAACCATCTCAACCATCCACGTCTAATAAAAAGAAAACATTGGTCTAAATGTTTCTGGAATCGAATGAAGAGATATCGAATGCTATGCGCGAAAGTGTAGTTATACAAAGAAATAATGTTCAACGACAATATAACGACGAGCGTGGAAATGAGGCATTTTTCCGTTCGATGCTACCACTTATGGACAAAATAAAGGAAGATTATTTAATTGATGCCAGAACTGAGATTATGGCTGTAATTAAGAAATACATACCACCATCACAAACATTAGAAGAATCATATTCTCGTACATCCACACCAACAAGCGATGACGATATTACTCAAATGTTAACTTTGATGGAATGTAAACTTTACGTTTTATAATAATTGATGTAAGCGTTTAACTAAAATAAAACTGCTTTAAACTTACTGCAGTGTTACTGCTAATCTTTCACATGGCCCGATACTTTTCCTCATATTAGTATTTTGCTTTGATAAGTTTCTTGACAGTAAACTTAACAGTTCATCGAAAACAGGAATTGGCATTAAATATTCATCTTCAAACCAATCTGGATGATTTCGATATTCTTCATAATTCACATGGAAATGTCCATGACTTTCACGACGTAATAACATAGGATGTGCCCACCAACGGCGCTTTTTATCTTTTTTTATTAACAATAATTGCATATTCACTAGCGTACTTGCACAAGCACCCCAGAACACTACATCCATAATAAAGAATTATTTTATTAACTGAGACACTACTTATTTCGCTCTCGTCTGGCACCTAACTGAACTCTTTAGACAATTAAAAGCACAACGCATCGAAGAAAATGCGGCGATTCCGTTACGTTTAGTCGTCGCGGACACGCTGCGATTCCGTCACGAGTCGTGACGATATGCTGGCGGAATTATCGCTCGTTCGTGGAGATTACCCGATGATAGAAGCGCGGACTCGTCGCGATACTCTCGCTCGTGGAGACAGCCCCTTAGTTAAAATATCAGCTAATTCATCAGCAGTATTAACTTTTGTAACACATATTTCTCGTAATCGGTTAGGTATAAACTGATGACTTACGTCAATGTTTAGAATTTTTATAAAATTTACCGTTTTTAGAAAGAGCTATAGAACCACTATTATCATAATATATCTTGGATTTTTAATATCAATATCTAAATCTGGTAAAACCTCTGTAACACAATCAGCCAATGCATGGATTATTGTTTGCTCTTAAAATCTTCCATTCCAGTCGTTCATTTGCGATCGATTTTATCAGCTGTCCAATCGGCATCAACAAAAGCATTTACTACCATAAACTTTCAAATTGTTTACATCTGGTTTCCTCCTTAAAATATTTCAAAAGGACTCTTTTTCTCGACTGTACACTCGAGCTAACTGATACTATTACCTATATATGTACTTAGCAGCTAATACGCATTCAGGCCAATACTTTTTGTCCAAATTGGCTTCCGTCATCAAACCTAGCGCGATCCATAACTGTTCTATTATTTCACCAACTCCATTTAATTGATGAGTCCTGGTTTAAGATAAATTCCATTATGTTTAGCAAATTTATAAAAATCTCTATTTAGGTATTCAGAACCATTATCGCATTATTACCTCTGACTGTGAAGTGAGGAAACTCATTGCCTCCGTCACAAGTAAGTAGGTAGTGATCAAATAGGTCGTGAAATGATTTTATTGGTCCTGGACATTGTGTTACCCTTAATCACGCACATTTTTAATTCGTCATTGTCAACGGGGGTTTTTACCACGCTCTGGAAAAACGCACACATTATTCCCATACCGAAAAAAAATAACCCTACTGATGTAACACATTTCAGACCAATTTCAATATTGCCTTTCCTCTCAAAAATTTTAGAGCGAATAGTCCATCATCAATTTTCTACTTTTCTTAACAAAAATTCACTTTTAAATTCGTTTCAATCTGGCTTCCGACCCTCTCACAATACATGTACAGCGCTAATTAAAATCACTGATGACATCCGACATGCTATAGATCGATCTATGGTTACGCTAATTACACTATTAGATTTTAGCAATGCCTTTAACTGTGTAGATCACGACATATTGATGGCAATTCTACGTACGCTCTTTTAATATCCACAGTCAGTAGGTGAATGGTTTCTCTCATATCTTCGGGGCCGTCGGCAGTGTGTCCGAGCTGAAGAGGTTTCCTCGGAATGGACTAACATCACTGCGAGCGTACCCCAGGGCGGAGTACTGTCTCCTCTACTTTTTTCTGTATTTATCAATACATTAGCTTCCGTTTTAAACTTCAGTTCCTATCACCTGTATGCAGACGATCTACAGCTATATATTTATTTCAATGCTGAGGATGTCCCCATTGATAAACTTAATAGCGATCTGGAGGCAATCCGTATCTGGACCGAAAACCATGGACTTCTCGTTAATCCTGCAAAAACACAAGTCATCTTAGTCGGTAGACCTAGTCCCTTCCACCTGTTACATTTAATTATATAAATTTACCATACTCCACTCAGGTGAAAAATTTTGGCCTACATATCTCGCAAGATCTCTCCTGGTCTTGTCACGTTGCGGAAATCAGACGTAAGATTTTCGCAGCCATGCATGCACTTAAACGGATGCAGAATATGCTGCCACAAAAAGCAAAACTTGTGCTGGTTAATTCCTTATTGCTTCCAATCATTGACTATGCAGATATCTGCTATACCGACCTCACGGAAGAGCTTTTGTATAAACTGGATCGCCTGCTCAACCTATGCATTCGATATGTATACGGTTTGTATAAGTATGAGCACATTTCTAATTTCCGTTCAAGACTAGGGTGGCTCAACATTCGGTTTTGCCGAGATGCGCACGTTCTTGCTTCTTGCTCTATGGTATTCTTCATGATCCAAGTTCTCATAAGTACCTCCAAGAACGCTTTAAGTACCTTGGCTTATCTGGACGTATTCAACGTTCCTCAAAACGTAGATATTCTTGTCTATCCGCAACACAAATCAAAAATGTCAGAATCCCTCCACATAATCACATTCCTATATAACTTCTTAATTAACTTATATGTGTAGGTATATATTATATTTACAAATGTATATTATATTATATATTATATTGTCTTTTACATTATATTTATGTATTTTTTGCTATGTATTTGACTTAAATTTCTTATTCAAGCCATTTACTAAATTGCATAATAAATTATCATATTTCACTTTATTACCTACTAGGTACCTAATATATTTCTTCTTACCCCAACTTTTCTCTTTATACTTATTGTACGCACTGTGATTTCAACCCTGTCCCCACTACCAAAGGTAACTGGAAGAGAATACCTCTAGGTATTAGGTACGCCTTTGTGCATTGTAATTTTCTTATGTGCAATATAGAATTTAAAACAAACAAACAAACAAATCGCACCTAATTTCCTTTATTCGCTTCCCTGTCTAATTTTGAACTGCAAAACGTACGTTCTGAAGCAATCAAATACATCGCTTTTATTCCTGATCAAACATAGATCATATACATATACAACTGCTATAGTCGTTTATAAATGTTACAAAATATCTTTGATCAATATAACCTCCTGGAGTAATCGGACCGTTTACATCCGTATGTAGGTATAATCTATCTATTTAATAAAAGCGAAAGGTCACTCACTGATTCATCACGAGATCTCAAAAACTATAAAGCATATTTGAAATTTGGAACATAGGTTCCTTCTATGGTGTAGACGTCAGCTAAGAAACGATTTTGAGAAAATTCACCCCTAAGGGGTTGAAATGGGGGTTGGAAGTTTATATGAAAGTCCTTTGTTTTTGAAGTTAGAGACATGAAAATTGGCAATAAAGTTATTAATTATAAATTATAAAAACCCATATAAGCAATTTTATAAAAATTCACCCCAAAGAGGGTGTAATAGGGGTTGTAAGATTGTATGAAAGTGTTTGAAGGTAAATGAGACCTGAAAATCGGCGTTTAGGTTATTAAATTTAAATAAATTAACCTGCATAAGCAATTTTTACGAAAATCTAACGCAAAAAAAGTGAATATGGGGTTTGAAGCTTACACAAGGGTTTTAAGTTTTTGATGTTAGAGGCTTGAAAATCGGGATTTAGTTTATTAGTTTTAAGTTATAATAGGGGAAAGTGGTTACCATTCGTACGCGGGGCACATCCGTACAGTTAGTATAACAGAAAAACTAAACGGCACACAAACACGCCTTTGCTTGTGTGCATAGACATACTGGCTGCCATCGTAGTCTAAGCCGGCTGCCATGTTGCTAGCGGAGTGTCGCGCCAGTCGCACCACGGTGTATCGGGTGATAAGACGTAACGTTTTTTCGCGCGCGGTGAGTAAATTTTTTACGTAAGTTTAATTCGCCATTGTAAGTAGAATTGTTTTGTTTTTGACAACATGGTGATGATTATAATTAATGTTACAATTGTTTATTTTGAGCTTTAATTGTTATATTTCTCAAACTAAATTAGAATTTGTATAAAGTTGTGTTTTAATTTTGTGTAAGGCATGGGGTGCATTAGGACAGCCAATCAGGGGGCACATTCGTACGCGTACGAATGCTCCCCTTTAGATTTTATTAACCAACAGAACATCAAAATTAGATGTTTATGAAATAAAATGTAGTAATCTTTTAAAATATCGTGCAGACAGCACAATAACATATTTTTCCTTTTAGAAAGCATTCTACTTCTAACAAAATGATTTTTTTTATTAAATAAACCTTATAATTAATATTTTATTGCAGAACCATGGTGCGAAAATATAAAAAAAAGGGTACGCGTACTCAAGAGGTGGATGAAGAGTCCATGAAATTAGCAATTGATGACGTAATTCAAGGACGGTTGTCGTATAGAAAAGCCGCGTTGAAATATAACATCAAGACATCGACGTTGGAAAGCAGAGTCAAGAAAATCAAAGATTGCTCTAACACCGATGGATCCTCACGAACATTTCATTCTAAGTTCACAAGTCTACAAGTCTTCTCCTTGGAAGAAGAGACACGCTTAAATAACTACATTATTAATTGCTGCAAAATGCATTATGGGCTAACAATAGTACAAATTCGCAAACTTGCGTACGAATACGCGAAATTTAAAATATGCCACGAAATGGGATGAAAATCAAATGGCCGGCTTAGAGTGGATGCGTAAGTATAGAGAAAGAAACGCCAACCTCAGTCTGCGAAAACCGGAAAATACAAGCGCAGCTAGATCGCTCGCCTTCAATAAGACTGCAGTCCATGAGTTCAATAGTAATTTGGTTGATGTGTTACAGCGACATAATTTTGCTGCCGACAGGATATTTAACTTTGACGAGTCCGGCGTGTCTACAGTTTTAGAAACTCCTACAGTTTTGGCTCCTAAATCACAGAAACAAGTGGGACAAATCGTGTCAGCGGAAAGAGGCGAATTGATGACATTTGGTGCAATTATTTCTGCAAGCGGAAATACTATCCCTCCGCTATTTGTATTTCCACGTGTACACTACAAGGATCATTTTCTTGAAGGTGCGCCTGAAGGAAGCCTCGGAGCTGCTAATAGAAGTGGGTGGATAAATGCTGACATATTTGTTTCAGTATTAAAGCACATTCAGAAACACACACTGAGCTCTAAAGAGCATCCGATTTTACTATTATGTGATAACCACGAAAGCCATATCAGCTTACAGGCTATAACATATGCTCGAGATAGTGGTATCATTTTTGTGTCTTTTCCCCCACACACAAGTCATCGATTGCAACCTTTAGACGTTGGAGTGTTCGGCCCATTCAAGGCAAAGTTGAAAATAGCGTTCAATAACTGGCATATGTCGAATCCTGGCAAAACAATCAACATTTATAATATACCTAAACTGGTAAAACTTGCATATTTGGAATCTTTTACCGCAAAAAATATTACAAGTGGATTTGAAAAGCCAGGTATATGGCCGTTCAATGAAATGGCCTTCAGTGATGAAGATTTCGCTCCCATTGACGTGTATGCTTCAAATAATTCGGTAAATGTGACACCTAATCCGGAAACAAGCACTGTCGCTCTAGAACCACAACGTTCCACCAGCGTGCCATCGACTGATATTAATGAGGCAGATATTCGTGAGCAGTCGCCTTCTCTGCTCCAAAATACTCATGACATTTTTACCGGAATTGGCGAACCTTCCACCTCTGCGGCTGAGACACAATCTAAACCGAGTGCTTATCTTCCCATAACACCAGAAGTCATAAGACCTTATCCTACAGCTGTTAGAAACAGAAAAACCAATAAAGGAAGAAAACCGGGTAAATCCCGTATATATGTATACAGATACACCTGAAAAAACTGAACTAGAAGAGAGACATAGACAGAAGGAATTGAAAAAAATAGAACAGCAAAGGAAAGCCAGAGCCAAGCGTAGTTTGAAGGAACTTAATTCAAGACAAAAGAAAAAAAAAGCTAAGCAAATAGAAAGTGATGAAGATTCAGAGGAATCTGACGGATCACAAATTAGCTTGCGGGAGAGTTCAACATCTCCAATCGATTTCGAAACGGACGACGAGACTGATAATCGGAGTATCAATGATAATTTAAATGTGACACCAGAGAAAATCAAAGATAATTGTTTTCTTTTGGTAAAGTTTGAAAAAAAGACTTCTGTTGTTTATTACGTCGGAAAAGTTCTCAGTCATTATTCGGGTACAGAGCTGAAAATATCTTATCTTCGGAAGAAACCGGGATCATCATGGTCATTCTTTTTCCCTGATATAGAAGACATACACACTCTGTATATCAGCGATGTCGCCATGATCCTTCCTGATCCACAACCACGAGAGCGCTGTACAGCTAGAATGGCTAGACTTTTTACTTTTGCAGTTAATTTAAATAATTATAATGTGCAATAACTTCCAAAGTAACAACCAAATACTTTAAGTTTAAATTGCCAAAGACTGTACAACAATCTCATAGAAAATGATTGTAAAGATCTCATTTAGACTGATTGTAAAACTTAGAATTTATCAATAAGTAAACTAAGGATAAACGATTTAATTTTTTGTTATTTTTCTAAAGAAAGATTTATCGACTATAAGTCAAGTCAAATATTATTATGTTAGTTCTTTGCTAAATAAATATTTTTATAATAATTATTAAAAATTTAACGACTTTAATAGGCTTTTTAATTAACCTGTATGAATGTACCCCATGGCGTATGAAAGTACCCCACCTACTGTACGAACGTACCCCGTACGTGGGGTACATTCGTGCAAATATCTAATCGTTGAAAAATTACTATAATTCTTTAACCTTTTGAGATAATAGTTTCGGACTTTTATGTAACGAGCTACAATATATTTGTTACACTTAGGTACATAAACTAGATAAATTCGACAATTAAACAAAAATTAAATAAATAAAATCTAAAAAGTGTACGAAGGGTAACCACTTTCCCCTAACTTGTATAATCAATTTTACGAAAATTCACCCTAAAAATTGGGGTTGGAAGCTTGCATGTAGGTTATAAGTTTATAATCGGCATTAAGGTTACTTATTAGTGTTAGCCGCTGTGCTTTTTGCAGCAGGAAAATCCCATAGGAAATCAGAAATTGTACGCGAAGTCTACCTAAGGGCGACCTCTAGTTTCTAATATTTCTGTTGCTCTTCGATTGTTTCCAAATGTAAATTTGTCATTTTATTTTGCAAACAAATTTCGCATTGAACATAGTTTTCATTTAGTTTTTCCGGTAAACAATCTAACAGTTTATACCTACACATAGTTTTTAATTGAGCAAAATTAACGTGACCTAATATTCGATGCCATTTCTCCTTTTCTTTCATTGATGTAAGCTGATCATTTACATTATACACATTTCTATCATTAACTTTAACCTGACTTTCGAGCTCATACAATCTATATTCTATTGTTCTTCTTAGCTACAGTTATTATTGTATTGTTTCACTTCTGCCGTGTGCTCAGATCAATAACCTCTTGATCTGAGGCCGTACACACACTTTTTATTAACTGGCTTTACGTCTCTGGGTTCCAACCCCTCTGAGTCTCTTATTATATAATTTCTGAGTATGCATTTCCAAAGCAGCACAGTAAGGTCTTTGAGCACAGCACAGTTGCCGCTTCCGGCAATGATTATGGAAATTCATTGACTTCCGGAAACCGAACTGTATTATATATTATGTACAATTAAAATAAAAGAGATTTGTTGTTACATACAGGTAAAATTACTGAGAATTCAGTTTAAAACTTTAAGACTTTTAACATTAATTACTACTGTGTTTAAAATAATTAATTAATATTGTTTGTTACTACTTGTACTTTTTCACATCAGTTACTAGATTTTTAATAAGTGTCATATCTTCCTTAAGTTTATCTTCTATGCTACTTTTTTCGTCGTCTGAGGCAGTTAAGAATGCAGCTACCAATTCTGGAAGTAAGAAGTCGAATAAATTATACATTGCTAGTGTTCTAATGTCAATGATGTCATTCTTAGCAAATGAATAGCTATATTTTTTCTTGTTTACCAAATTGAAATAGCATTATAGTCATCATGACCGAATTTCAGCCACGGCGGCCAATCTCAGCAGAGTAATCAACTAAACAAGGGACAAAATACTGGTGCATGCTATATCCCCTGTCTCATATTCCGATGGTACGGTAATACGACACGACTGGAAAAGGATCGACCAGGACCGTCAGATGTTACCAGGTATTTCTTGACAGAAATCTCCTGTTTATTTTTTGACCCTAGTTATTACCAATGGTGTCCAGCACATCAAGGCATTAACCTAGCTGAAATAGCTCAATTTACATTTTTATATGACATGGCAGTACCTACGCAAGTAATGTACTGAATGCCTATACTAGTTTAGTACATTGTGCACTATTTCTTACCATGATATTTCTGAAGATTTCCAAAATCGTCTTCTTTCAATTGTGCTTTCAAAAATGCTATAATAGCTGGAACTTGTCTACCAGACGCATGCAACATGTTTTGATTGAGAATTGTAAAAAGAGCAAGTGATACTAGATGCAAAACCAACACAGGGTCCTCACAATTTTCTAACTCTGATATTAACTTTTCTCTGTGATTTAGAACAAGAAGTCTGAAAAGCAAAATACATTTTTATTTTTTATGTTATTTTTTTTAAACCTCATTAAATCAATAAAAATAAGATATACGAACTTGTCCTTTTTCTTATCAACTTTTTTTAAGATCATTCCACACTCAGATAGACATACATCCACAGCTTGATAAAATTGCTCCATATTCTGATCACACAATGTTACGTTTAAAGCCCGTAATGGTTTCATATATTCTTCAGACAAATCATTGATTATTTTATTTCTCTGTTCCACTGACAATACATCAACTTGTACAGGTAGATTGCATTGATTTGCTGCATACTTGCATAATTCCGAAAGAATATCACTTCCAACCGATTTAAGAAGATATTTAATGAATTGTGTTTGTTGATCATTTGAAAATAATTTTAAACCCTTCTCATATAGCTTAATATCGTTTATAAGAACATTTATTTTATCTTGGGCAGAAGAATGAGTTTGCTTTCTGTTCTGGTTTGCATCTTGTAATAACTTTTCAGCCAGATCTTTTGCAATTGCTAAAGCAGTCTGATTGAGATGTCTGTAACAAAAGAGACGATTGCAAATGAAAAGTTTTGGAAAAAACTATTTTATTATATTTCGCATCCAGCAACCCACAAATCAGTGTAATACTAGTTACATAACATATGCATTGTATATTATTTACAAAGTGTAACATGTTTCTGTTTATGAAAAGTGCAACTGCTGAGTTTCTTGCCAGTTCTTCTCAGTAGAAGGAGCTTTCCGAACCAGTGGTAGATTCTTATGGCTTATCATAAGTGGCACAAGTTGTCCTACGTGAAATAAATGATTTCATTTTCCATATTCACATTACAGGTACATTGATTGGTATTGATAGGGTATCAGCGCCAAACTGTACCACCTTCATAAACTAGTATCACATCCTTTATCACAGCCACATTTTGATTATTGTATAATTATTGTGCCCAACTTAACTTCACTTCACTTCATTCACTTTGCATGTAACACTGGACAGTCATATATTGATTTATGTATTGTATTCGTAATTTAATGAACTAATCTTGATTCACTCCCTCATTTAATCAATAATTATTTTAATACTAGCTGATGCCGGCGATTACGTCCGCGTGGATTGAGGTTTTCTGGTCCCCTCGGGAACTCTTAAATTTTCCGGGATAAAAAGTGGCCTATGTGTTATTCCAGATTATAATTTATCTCTGTGCCAAATTCCATTCAGATCCATTCAGCCGTTTGGCCGAGATTGAGTAACAAACATCCATCCATCCATCCAAACTTTTGCATTTATAATATTAGCATAGATAATAATATGGTAAGAAAATCGACTTTTACCCTTGAAGGTATTCAGCAACCTGACCTACTAGATCTTCAAGTCCTTCATTTTCTAGAGGTTCTCTAATCACTCTCTCTACATCTGCAGTGCTAACAATCTCCAACTGATCTTGATTTTTCTTTGAAGTTGGCGCTTCATCAGAATCAGAATCATGTGCAACCTGAAATTAAATTTTCGTATAATAAATCACAAACCATTTTAAACACAATACAGTCAACAGCCTTGACACTAAGCAGGCATTTATTTCCAGACAAAATTTAGGATATTTGTAGAACTAAAAAGGAGACAGTAGGTACTGCATTAGCTTATGAAAAAAGTTGTTCCATTTGGGACTGACCCTAATTTATGTGAAAAAAAAAACTAAAACTATACTAATATTAAAGAGGTAGTTTGTGAGGTTGTAGGGGGGTAATCTCTGGATATACTGAACTGATTTTGAAAATTCTGGTACCAAAAGAAAGCCACAGTCATAGTGAGTGTCATAGGTTATATATTAGGGAGTTCCCGTGGGAATTTAAAAAACTTATTTGACGCAGAAGAAATCTGCTAGTATTATTATAAAAGTAAATGGCAGATTAACCTGCTTAGATCTTGGATGTTTTTTTACTGCCTTCGTTTTAGTTTCGCGGCCTTGGGTGCCGCCGCCAACTTTGCCAGAACTCGCTTTCTTTCTACGCTCCTCACGTCTTTCAGCTTTGTGATCAACATGGGTTTGATGATGTGTCTCAGACTTAGCCAGTTGCTTTTCAAGACAAAATTGTTGGTACTTGCCAGAGTTGACAATAGCCTCAGCGTTTTTCTGAGCAATTGCCATACATGCTTGTTTCAAATTTTCAATAAACTGGTTACTAAATACTGAAATTAATAAATATTAACATTTACTGAAATTAATATATATTATATTCACATTTCCTATTATTATGTATATTATTTTTAAGAAGTACATTTAATCAACAACCTTAATTACAAAGAATGTGGACCTATTTTACTAACGCCATCTTATGAAAAGCGGGACAGCGCTGTGCCGGGGACAAGGACAGGCTTATGCAGGTGAGGGGCATGCCCAACAAGCCCTACAAGGACACCCAACTTTTATCAATGAAAGGGGCCATCTAGTACCTAAATATATATCAATGTATTTATTAGTATTGAATTCAATATTTATTTATTCAAATATGGTAGGTACACTGTACACTTTTTGATGTCCAGTAACTTACAACACCTGATGGTGATAATCAATTTTTATGGTATCTTAAAACTAAAGCTACTATTTAAATTTATAAAAGTATTTTGTTTACTAGCTACTAGCTTACTAATGCTAGCAGCCTTTAACGTTGGCCTTGCAGCAGCTTCTCTCAAGTATGACCAGACCGGTCATGTGACCTTTATGTCAGATGACTTGTGGGCTATATCTGCTTCCTTCTGGGCCCCTTCTCATCTAAGGTCTTCTTAAGATGGCGAGTTAGACAAATTACAAATTGAGTGGCCCATTGAGGCACAAAATGAGATGTGGAAAAATCAGAGGGAGGCCTTTGACCAGTCATGGGAAAGTATGGGCTAGATTAGATTAGGTTTTTGTTATATTAACTTACTCTTAACTCTAAAAGGAAATGTGTACTCATTCAGCAAAATTAACTACTTGAGTTTTGTCAGTAGTTTGTAAAATACTATCCTATCAAAGCATAAATCTTTAAACTCACCAGTTTTGTCAAAGAGAATAGTTGACTTGGAGTTATTCTTTAATAAGTTTTCCAGCACATTATCAATGTCTTCATCTGACAACACTGATGGCAGTAATGATACTACGTCTAAATAACTCTTAGAAGCAATACATTCCTCAAGAGCCGATTCCAGTTGTTGTTTTATTTGTGACCCAATTACACAACTTCTCAAGAATGTCATATCTTCATTGGACAAAACCCTTTTAGCATAACCTTTTGGATCTGATATACCAAGACGAGTTAGAGCATCATATTCCAAATAATTGTTCTGTTTATAGAAGTTCATGACCCACTCATTCTGAGATTTAGTATAACATGTTGGTACATATTGAGCTCCTGATTGCCGGCCAGTTAACACCCCAGGAGCATTCAATTGATCAAAAAGATATAAAAAGAGTCTCTCTGTTAAATTACAGTGACTTATGATAAGACTAATGGGGGTTGGCTTAAGGAGACCCATTAAAGCTCCTCTTATCTTTGCTTTTGTCCTAGTTATATACTCTTCTGTGTAAAATATTCTAGGATCAGAAGGATCTTGTCTACCATTAATAATTTTTCCCAAATATTTTTCCAAAACACTGTGTTGCAAAAGTTCCGCTGGCAGGTCATATTGCAATGTCAAATCCCCTACAGTAATTTGGCCTTGTAGTTGCAACTTCTCATTGATTTCCCTTGCAATTTTTTCTAAATAATAGTGTGTTATCAAAGATCCGGCAACCAACTGAACTTCTTTACTCTTGACAATGTCAACAGCATATATATTTATTTGATTCAGATCCACATTGAGCTCCTTAGCTAATTCAACAGTATTAACTCGTCCACCTCGCACATACAATTCATCTTTTATTTCTTTAATAAGCTGCTGTGGAGTCAAATATTCTTTACCATCTGTTGTGAAAATCACATCAAGTAATTTAAGTTCTATTAACTTTGTTACAATTTCAATACAGTTTCTCTCTGATAATCTGAAAATTAAATTGTGGTATAAATGAGTCACAGGAATGAATGTTTAATTTTTGCACTGAATATAAAAATAATGATTTCTTGTCTCATTTGCTTACCGTTGTGCCGTTGTAGTTAGTTGTGCTTTTTGAAAATCTGCGGCCAATCTCTTTATTTCATCCCAATCAGTTGATGGTGCCATTTTTTAATTTACTTCTGAACACACAGCTGCTTATAATTTGTTTTGATCTTTGAAGTAAGGATTGCAATTTTAAATATAGAAATCAATTCAGAAGAATGAGAATATAATTTATTATTTTCATTGAATGCCCAAAGCCCGACCAAATGAATTTTAGTCACCACCGACCAGAAAAAAGAAAAGGTTCACCGATATTCAGTGGTTTACGCCGACCCAGGTTTCAGATTGCACATATTTAATATAAATAGCGCCGTCGCCGACCAGAAAAAGAAGGTGAAATCCAGAGACAAGTTAACCAGAGATGAAATCACCAGAGACAAGTTGTGAAATCACAAGTTGACGTGTCAAGCTGTCAAGCAGAGACAAGTAATACTGTCAAGAGGCTTGGCAACAACCAGAGACAAGTTGCAGGATTTAAGGCAACAACTTTTTGAGTGGCAGAGACTGTCAAGAGGTGTCACTTGTAGGCCTATTACACTGCACTTTCCACAGGGACCCTTCATTGTATTCAGTGTAGTGTAATATGAGTTAGAAATAAAGGGTCCCTATTATGATCCTTAATGCTGGTTTTAAGCGACGCTCTAACTAGCGGCCACGCCCACCTGTAACTCAGGGCCTTAAGGAAAGTGCAGTGTAATAGTGGCATTTATGCAGCAGCAGGGCGACCGCGTATCTTCTGCATTAATCATTGATATAGTATCTGCTCCGCATTTTATCTGCATCTGCATTTTAGTCATTACAGTGTAACGATCGCAATCAACCAACGCAAAGGTACCATTTAAATTGATATATTGAGGAGGACATGAAACATCATATTTAAATTGAAGCAAAAATGGCGTATGGGCGGAGCTTAAGCTGAGGGTTAGGGCTGGTATTATCGATACTTATTTATTCGATATAAAATCATCACAAATAAAATTAATATATAATTAAACATAATATTTTGAAAAACACTAGTGTTCGTATTTTATAATGAAAAAAAAACTAGCCGATGTGTTTTTATATTATTATCAGTTCAATGTAAACCTTACAACCAAAACTGTTTTATAATATTACTTGAAATATAAGTGGATATTATGGAAAAATGTTACTCAATGACGTGATAAGAATAATAAAAATAGACGGATTTTAAAAATTATTTATTGCAGTTCTCCTTTGCGCCCATAAATTTAAAAGATTAATTTGAACTTCTAAGAAGTATGCATATCTAAAACCAAAAACAGCAGTAGTTTTTCTAAAAAATGGTAATCACGATCGGAGGGCCTCTTTTTGGCTAGCGTAGTGGACTATGGCTGAACCCTTAGCATTCCAACAGGAGGCTCCTACTCAGTAGTGGGCGCTGGCTGGGTGAAATGATGAGTATAGATATAATCATGCTGCAACGCCCCCGTGTTGGCCAGCTTGGTGGACTATGGCCAAACCATTTTCATTCCGAGAGGAGAGTCATGCTTAAATTGGAGCCTGTAATAGGTTGAAGTATGAAGTATTATATTTTGAGAAACATCATTATTAGTTTCTGGACACAAATTGAGGTTCAATTCTTGCAAGAATTGCCTGTTGCCCAGGTGGTAAATTCTGCAATAAGAAAGAATAGTAAAATTTTATTATTTGGCTAATCCAAATCCAAGAAAAGCATAATTGAGAAGTTTACACTATTGTTTTTATTATTCATCACAAACAAGAATATTGAGTATTCTTTATTGATTCTTACTGGTATACGTAGAGTTTGAGACGCTGGCGGTTTAGAGTGTCATTCCCATTGAAATGATGACTACATATTCTGCTTCCTTTTGTAGGCTTCTATTCTGGTCTGTTTATAGCATTCAGCCATCTTAGCCTTAATTCATGATATTTTGGGAATCTGAAACAATTGTAAAACATTAGTTAAAATGATACACAGTAACTGCAATGAAAGGACCAAAAACCACTTAAATAGACACTGTAACTTTCGAATACGAGACACCATACCGGAGATCGGGCGTCTTAATCACTAGGTTATCATCGCTACAGCCTAAAATGAGTTCGGCAATATTATAAGTAGAAGCTGACTGTTTAATTTCATCTCTCTACCCCTCAGAGTGAGAAACGGTAAGAGTGATAATTGAAATTTTAATTTTATCGATATTCAATTTATTTGTAAACAATACAATCCCCACACTATATATATGTCACCGTAAGATTGTAAAAACCGTTAGATTATAATCTAACTCGCGAAATTCTAAACTGTCGAAAGATTAGAATTTAACGCATTATTTTCCGGTAGATTGTAATCTGATAGGTATTTAAGCCCGATAAAACCTAAGTGCCACCTGTAAGTAACACCTGTCTCGTTCTAATAACGTAGCTTTTAGTAAGTAAGAAAAGTCAAAACATAGTTTTACGTGTTTTAATAATAAAATATGCATCGTATAACTATAATTGAATAAAATGCAACATATCCTCTGTTCCGTCACCGTAACGTCGTTTTACACTATTTCAAATCTCGCACCACCGATGAACGATGATTGGCACTCGTGTTTAGTGCAATGGCAACACGCAGCTCAAATCAGCTGTCATGCACGACGCTCTCGTCAAAAATTGGAGCGAACGCAGGTGTCAACACACGTCAACTGTCACCTGTCAACGGTAGTTCGGAAAAAAAAACCGTTGCACGAAAAGGATCGCGCGCGAACAGCTCATCAAAGAACCCAAATTTACACAGCGAAAATCCCTGACCGTGGTGGAAATCAGCGAGTGCAAGTAGCAGTCCAAGGTACGTACGTGCATTGTATTGTTATTGCCTATTTCGAGTGTTTAATTATCGTCATCGTTGGACCCTAACGGTCCATCCCAGTGTAGCCCGGGCCACCAAGTTGCGAGTTGGCTACATCCTCTCTTATATATATAATCAAAGTATCTCGAGATCTTTTTTGAGATACTGCAATTTTCTATAGATATTTTCATTTGTAATAATTTTGTGCGCAGTAACTAAATTTTAATATGTAGTATAGCAACAATTTTTTTTTAAAGTTATCAATAATATAATATTATTACTTGAAAAGCATTAGTATGTATTTGTCGTACAATTATTTTATTTTTTAGTAGCGTGACTTGGTAATACTGCCGATGAGGATATTTTACTACGTTACTAAGTATACATAGGTATAGTCGTGGTGTAGCTAAATTAGCAATAGAAAGTCTTAAATTATATTATAATATTTTGAAACCATTCCAATCTACCATACCTACTTGCTTGAAATAATAGTATTTTCTATTTTTACATAACTAACTATGTAGTTATTCGAGCCATTTAAATCTTTAAATTATATTTATTTTATTATGAGTAGTAAAACGATTAACGGACACCGCTAAAACACCTCTGGCTATGTATCAATGAAAGCCTAGTTTGACGTAACGTTTGTCACATCTTACTTCAAAAGTCTTCTAATATAAGTGACACTAATTTTCAGCAATTATTTTTATCGATAGTTACTGCACCAATGTCAAAACGTTTTTTGTCCTCAATCAGCAAGGCGACCGCGTATCTGCTGCATCAATCATTGTTACAGTATCAATTGTTGTGATTGGCTGAATTTATGGTATTATTGCTGCGTCAATGGATTTTGTCCAATAGTGGAAGAGTGATTGCAATCTTTACACTGTAGCTGTCAGCAGTGGCGCGCAGATCAAAGAGGCATAAAAGCACTGCTTATCCAATATGCAATAGGTTCTTACCTAAACTTAGCAATGCCTACCCTGACTTCAAATCGTGTGCACGCCACTGGTTGTCAGAGATATGCGCTCGCCCAGTAGTCTGAATGATACGCGAAGCCAAAATCATGTTTTGGCATTGATGCAGTCCTGTTTTAATGATTGATGCAAAAGATACGTACTGTAATTTTTAGCCGGTCGACCAGCAGCTGCAGTGCGACCGGCTAAAAATGACAGCTAGAGTGTAACTGGCTCATAACTGGCTGAATTTATGGTATTCTTGCTGCGTCAATAGATTTTGTCCAATAGTGGAAGAGTCTTATCCAATCAGAGGTGATTGCGATCGTTATAATGTAGCTGTCAATTTTAGCTTATAACGGCTGCCGCGATTGTGATCAAGTTGCATCAGTTAAACTCTATGACTTGTATTGTCGCCTGTCGGGCATTCTCTAGTGATATTATCAGCGTTGCCAGAATGTTACTTTTGTAACATTTTACGTTACTTTTGACCCTCTCATGTTACCTCCATTTTGCACGACTCAAAATGTTACTTTTACGTAACTTTTAGGACTTCGTAAAAAATATTTAATTTTTCCCGTAATAATCGTGAAACAGTGTTGCCAGATCATTGGAAATAAGATGATTTCAATCTTTTTAAGCATACTACTCATGTTGATGTCTCTTTAATATACGAGCACAGGTATTACTTTAGATGCAAAGTTTGCCATTCAGTTTTTCGTTAGGTAGGTATAGTCTATTATTTAGGTAGGTATTATAAGGACAAACAACATTTACATTAAACTAACAATCTAAGCATTTGATTCATGACAATGTGTGCTTCAATTCGCGTCAGTTTGGCCATATTGCTCAGGATAAAAATTTGGGGATGCCGTGATGTACCTACGCAAAGTATCGAATTATACAATTTTTTCACGGATACATGCTTTTCATCTGGTTCTTAATGCACTAACTTTGTCTATCACTCATTTTTTTCATGTATGATGTGGTGGTGAATGATGTATTGCATGTTTTGCTATGGTACCAAAACTAATGCATAGTATACTATCTATCTAAAGATAATGGACAGGTTTTTGAATGCTAAAGCATCGACTTCTAAAGAAAAAAGGAAGATAGAGAAAATATTGATAGCTCAGTAAATGAGGCACCCCCTGAAAAAGAAGATGCAAGTTTATAATTTTTAAAAAATGGCTACTAGACATTGCATTTAAAATTGGATGTCAAAAAGGGAACAAAAAAACGACTCAATTACGGCCTTTTGTACAATTTGTAATTGCAATATAGTTTACCTTAAGCCTGCTCTTATAAAGCATCAAAATACAACAAAACATAAACAAAACGTTAACGCTATTAGTAAAACTACTTACAAACAAAGTTGTAGCTATTGAAAGATATTAATTTTAAATCGGTTGGTATATTATTTATACATTACTCATGTTTTTCATTTTCAGGATTAGCTGTTAATTTATCCAATCAACAATTATTTCGATTCTTTCGAAGCATAACTAAGGGGACCAAAAACTTTTTAATTTTTGTGTAATAAAGTGCCATATTAAGTGTATTAGTTTCGCATTCCACATAATAAAAGTTAATGTTACTTTTCTCGTGAAAATGTTACATATTGAGCTATCTTATGTTACATTTGACTATCTGCCACTGGCAACACTGGATATTATGTTAATTGTCTCTGCTCCAGTGGCAGACAGGATTGCGTGCAGTAGGGTTACCCAGAATCATTCGTATAGTTATTTCCTTAGATTATTTACACGTCTAGATATAGTATGTAACGCACGAAAACGTCCTCAAAATCCTCTACTTTAAATGGTAGACGACTCTCTCGCCTACTTCAGTAGCACTTGACTCACTACGCAGTGAACGGCTCCCGCAAAAGAATTAAATATGCCGGTTTGTGGGGTTAAACTGTGCCACAATTATCCGTCAAAGCTTAATACGAAGTCCAAGATCTCATATCATCAGTAAGTTTTTATATTTGCTTAAGATTTTTTAAGAAAACACGATTTTTAATTTCGATGTTTTTTAGGTACGACGAACTGACCGGTGTTGCCAGCTAAGTATTGTGGTATTTTGCACATTATTGTGCAAAATAAATAATTTTGTTGTATGATACACGTTGACGTGTGTGAACATTAATAATCTACATCTAATCAATTACATAAAATCAATTTGTTGCCAATAATAAAATATGTTTAAAAAATAATTATTCTAAATAATTATGATTGTTATTAGAAATTATATAAATATAAAACTAAAATAAATTTTCTAATCAGTTATTAATTAATACTTAATTTAGATAATTAAACTAATTAATTAATAAATTAATTAATTTTAATTTACAAACTCGATAGAGTTACGTAGTTTCATTGCAGAGTTCCGTTAAGCACCTTTCAGCGCCATCGTCAGACCCTGGATATCATCTGCGAACAGAGTACTTGTCAACACGAATCAAACGAACCCAAACTCGATAGAGTTACGTAGTTTCATTGCAGAGTTCCGTTAAGCACCTTTCAGCGCCCTCGTCAGACCCTGGATATCATCTGCGACCAGAGAACTTGTCAAGAGTTCACTTGAATCTCCAAGAGATATCACGAGAAAACGGGTAGACAAATTTTTAAGATTAATAATAAATTGTATTTAAATTATATTTTGAGTTTTATTTTGATAAATTAAAAAATCACCACTGGAATAAAAAATGGCAAATTATATAATATGATTACATGGTTATGATTGACATTTACAATAATATATGTACATAGTCTTGCAAGAATATCGATTTTGAATTCATTGTTCTGCTCGGAACCTAGAAACCGATTGCAGCGCCACCTACCGGTTCCAATTGTAGATAACTATCTTGGGACACCAATAAGCACACACTAAAAATCCCATCAGAATCAGTCCAGCCGATATTTAGATAATGAAATAAATAAATAATTAATATTCAATAATAAAGTAATTACCTACTGATTAAGGTATTTTCCTTGTAAACTATTGATTTACATTAAACAAACAGTTTTACAAACGCATAGAATAAATATAATCATTAAAAACATAATTTTATCCTACACCTTATTTCGAATTGATTTATCTACAAAATTGTGCAAACTTTTACGTTGCTGGTATCCCTAGGTTGAAGCTACGTCATGACCCCGCCCCCCGCTACACTCACAAATAGACGTGGCGGGGCCGGTTTATCGCGCATTGTTTGTTTGCGTTACTCCTTCTAGACGTGTAAGAATTCATTGGTTATTTCTCGGGATTTCATTCTGGTCTACATGTTACTTGTCTCTGATTCTGGTCAGAAGCTTCGGCCGTGGCTAGTTACCGGCAAACGATTTAGCAGGGCCGTCCAAGCTAAGCCATGAAAATAGGATAAGGTACATTGTAAGTACATATCTTTTATCTCATGTTTTTAGTATGGCTATACATTTTTTTCTCACTCTTTCCACACAATCACAATATTTGCACACATAGACATGTTTTTATTATTATATGTATTATATTTATTTATAATAGCCGCTCAAGCAATGTAGCCAACTTAAGCTTTCACCTTAAATTTAGGGGAAAAAATTCGCTGATGGCCCTTTGAAGAAAATGTAAAATAAATTATTATTAATAGGTGTTTACTTTAAATCTGGACTTGCCAGATTCCGAGAAGCGTTTTAAATCAAACTTTACATTTATAACTTAATTAACATTGCAAATTTATGCACGAAATTACGATTACGTAATGAGATTATAACTATTTCTTGATAAAATAATAGAAAAAAGTGAAGGTGCCATACAAAATATTAGGAAATATATACACTTTCTCTGTACTTTCAATTTTAGTCCAGTGGATTTCTCATCTCAGGTTTAATTAAATCTGAATTTAGGGAAAAATAAATCAAAGGCTAACAACACCAAATTTTCGTTTTCTTACAAAATAAAAATGGCGAAGCCTCAAGTTTTCTTTAAACTTATCTTCTTAAAATGTAAAGAAGTTTATTAGAGTGTTTTCTTCGAAGTTTGGTGAGTGAAGAAGTGAGTGTTGATCGTGGACCTATACTCGTATCATGCTAATCTCTTCCGCGACACCCGCGACTTGGAATATAAAGATAATTCCCTGATTCTGACTTAGAAACATAAAAGCCGAAAACTGGCTGGCTACGCTACCTAATTAATGATCTCTCGGGTACCAGTAGGTAAACCTACAGGAGTGGAGACTGCATATACAATTATCACGATCGGTATCGGTTGCATATCGGTAGCTAAGGCACAGTATGGAAGGACCTTCAAGTGTCCACGCCGTTCGAAAAGAGTCCCTCAGGAATCAGGACAATGGTTGGATGAGAAAGGCTGGCGATGCCTTATGAAAACGCGCTCTCCAGAGCTTCAGTTGTGGACTCTACAGGCACATATTATGATCTTACTTGAATGCAGCTATCGATCTTAGTTTTGTCCTCACTGAGTAAGTTACAATTTATGTTAACAATAAAGCTCTTAAAAATAGATTTAGATTTATACATTACCCATACATTAATCCTAGTAATGTTTACATTACCAGGATTCAATAAGGTTTTCTTTAAACCCATGCATTGGATCTTTAGTTTTAAGATACTGTGCTTATCTGATTATCACCATCATATTTTTTATGTACCTAACTGGACGTCAATAAATTGTAAATTGAATAAATATATTTCGACTTGGATTAGTTTCTCCCTCCCTATTCTTGAGAAACAATAATATTTGAAACTTGTTTCGATTATTTTTCCACTGCATTATTTGAATAATTTTAGCATTTGAACTTTGAAAATAAACAATTGGATACAATTTTTCAGTTAGGTATGTTATTAGTATGAATTGGACCCATTTATTTTGTTTGTAGAAGTTGTGGTAGTCTGGTGGCTTAGACGCCGGGCCTCCCTAAGAGTAGTTGGGAGTTCTATCCCTAGGCAATTACCTAGTTGAGCTTTGTACGTTTTAAGAAAGTAAATATCACATGCTTTTATGGTGAAGGAAAACATCTTGAGGAATGCCTGAGAGTTATCAATAATGTTCTGAAAATGTGTGATGCTGCCAATCAGCACTTGACCAGTGTGGTGGACTATGGCCAAAACCCTTCTGATTCTGAGAGGTAAAGTGGTGCTCATTAGTGAACTAGCAATTAGTTGATATTATGGTGATGATTGAATTTGTCATGTTATATGCTAATAGCATATATGTTTTTCGATGGAGGGGTCTAGATATAGCAATACTGCGGGGTGACAGGGACACAACAGAGGAAACTGGCACAATTTTCATTCTAATGTAATATTAGTATGCAGTTTCTCATAGGAAACGGCATACTCTCTCAACCATAAGTTGTTATATATTGGTCACAGTAGCCGGGTCTGTCGTTTGTATGGGCATTGGCCCGCTGTATGAATATACACTAATGCTATGCTAATATTATGATGTACCATTTACTTAAATGTGTCTGCAATAATTTTCAGAATAAGGAATTGACCTGAATTGGTGTGCAGTGAAAAGTTGTACAATAGAAAGGATTTCAGATGCTGTGAGGCTGTAAAACTGAAAGCGAAACATGTTAAAACTATACAATTTCTATGAAAAATTAAGGCAAGTACAAAATAAGTTTTTTAGCATCATACCAAGCTGCTGATTTTACTAGAATTCTGTTCTTAATAAGTACCTTTGTTAAAATATTTAGCACCCAATTATTATAAACAAATTAACTTCATTAAATAGTGACCAGAAATTTAAACATCTAGATGCTAGCCATCTACATGTTAGAATTTCCAGTTATAATTTCCACCTAAGGGCTTTTTAATGCACATTTGTCTTTGATCTATAATCAAGTACCTTTTTAGTACAAGTAATAGGAGAAAACTAGTGCCTAAAATGCTTACCATTTTGACATTCTTTGTTATTAGACTGATTTCATTCAAAATCAATAACTGACGTTCCCTGTGGCCATAACAGAGGAAACCGGGCCATGACAGACTTAGGTGCTACAACTAACTGTAGTCTTATCAGAATGTAGTTATACTGTGACAATACCTTATGATAGTGAATGTTTTAAACACCTAATAGATATGTAAGATTATTTATTAGATGCAAATAAATAGTCCAAGGGTGTACTTCAAGGGTGTCCTACACTTCTTAGTTTTGGGTGAACCACTACTTCAATATGCAACTAGTATGTGATGATGCAGTCTAAGATGCACCTGGGGCTAACTGCCTTACTCACTGTATGGCAATCATGATTCCATTTGTATGCCCCTTATCCGTTTTGTAATTAACAAACCTTTCTGCATGAACTTGGATGACATTTTGTAATTATCTGGCATTGTTCCCTTTGTTTTTAAAAGAGAGAATGGTTGTCTTAATTTTAATAAGAAGTTGCATTTTGATAATTTTAATTATTGGAACAATTTCCCTCAAAATCGAAATCTGACTGTATAGTGTACACTTCTATATTTTTAACAAACCTATCTGCATAAACTTGGATAATCAATTAATAATTTTACTTTTCAGGTCAAATTAGCTGCACAAATTTTCACCATAGAGGTGGCCCACGCTGTGTCCATGCTGATGAAAACATATACAGATATTCTTACAATACCTGATTATTTCAATTCAATTCAAATGTTTTTGGAATGAATCCCTGATAAAGCTAGAATTGATGAAATTCGATGCCAAAGACTTACAAGAAAGTAAGCCTCTTTGTTTACGTAACTTCATTCATGACATACATCTTTGGTCTGAATAATTGAAATCCCAGTGAGTCTTGCGCGCCTAATCTAGGATCCCCTGGATTTTGTTTGGCCAAATTAGAGGCAGGGTGGATGTAGCAAACATCCAGACTGTCATCAATTTGTTGAACTGTACAAAACAATATTGATTAATGACATTTCGACTGGTAAATCTTTGTATGCTAATTGCGCCAGCGAATTGCAATGACAAAATGCTGAGTACACTGAGTAAATTAATAAACAATTGGACAAGTAATACTCAACCTACATAGTACGGATTACAAAATTTAAATTTTATTGAAGAATGTATTCCATCTGAAAATGCATTGAAGACTCAAGCTGTGTCTTACATCGTCATTGCAATCTGCAGATATTTATTACGAAAACTGCATAGTGCAGAATTTCAAAATTGTGCACTATTGTCTAACGAAATTCAACCATTTCTTCAATTCACATTCCAATAACTAGAAATTGTTCTATACATCAATTAAATTTCAGGCACTAATTTGTATATATGAAATTGAACAAACTTTGGCAAAAATATGTAAGGTTTGCATATACACAGGTTTAATTAGTAAATTAACAGGTCTAGACACATCATGATCGAATTGTGTTGAACAAAAATCAGACTTTCTGAATGCTCTTTGGCTGTTTGTCATTAAAATGCATGTTAAACAATGGTGCACTAACTTCAATAGAATTAGTAATGTCGATTCACGAAAAAAGGGAACGGAAATGGAAAATTTGATTGCAACCAAGGTTACCAAAGGTGCAAGCTATAGATCTGTGCGACGTCGAAGTAACTAATTTGTATTACGTAGAAAGTTTTAACCACATTCATTAGACTCGAATTTAGGATCTTTACTTATTTCATATTAGATGATGCCCGCGACTTCGTCCGCATTAAGCTTTTTGAAGTGAAACTTTAGAATCGTTGTGATTTGAAAATTTGATGAAACGAAAAAGCGACACCACATAGGGACAAACATATTCATAATAGGATTTAGCCTGCGAGAGAATGAGATAGAATACAAGTTATATTTATCTCATTCTCTCGTAGGCTACTTTTCTGAAGTTTCACTTCTGCCGTGTGTGAATGTGCCACACGCTTTTTATTCCCGCGGAACTCCTCAATCTTCCGGGATGTGTCCTTCCAAATGTGCCCTGCAACCTATCTCTACCAAATTTCATCCCGTTGCATCCCGTGGAAGGACATAGGCTATTTTTTTTATCACCGATAATTTTAAGACACTGACACAAAGGCACAATTCGTATAACAGCAATCGATAGTATTTTACAATCCAACTACTTTTTAAATTAAATTTGTATCTATATATTAATGTACTATGACATATTCTGTATCAATGAATCAATAGAGCATCTTGTACTATTATAGTCCCTGGTACTACTTATTTAATTATCTAGGCAAAATTGGAACTAATGCATTTTATGCATGTTCAGTTTTTATTTTTATTTTATTTTTAATATTTTTATGCGACGCTGTCAACGGGTCAGTTAAGTTTGTGGGACTGTAAAACATTTATTCGTAGTTCTCTACTTACTTATGAGCCTATTACACTGCACTTTACTAAGGGCCCTGTATTAAGGGTGGGCGTGGCCGCTAGTTAGAGCGTCGCTTATTACGCAGCAATAAGGATTAAATTAGGGACCCTTCGTCACTATCTTCTTACACTACACTGATTTAGGTGTAAGGGTCCCTTTCAAAAGTGTAGTGTAATAGGCCTATTAGTCCCACCTCAAAGCTGTGCTTATAATGTAAATGTTATTGTTATAATTCAACATGCTGTTGGTAAAGAATGTCAATTTAAAAGGAGTTTATTTAATAGTTATCGTTATTCCTCTTACTAAGTCACAATTACACTTTAAAATATGCATGTCCTCTATATCTTAGTTAGCAAAAACTATTACTAAAGCAGAGTGGTTTTTCTGTTCTATTTATTTATATCACTTATGTACATGAAAGATGTTATACCGCGCTTTATTTATTTTACTTACCTAAACTCCTTTATTGTCACCATTGTGATCAAAGTTTGGTTTAAGGAATATTGTAACTTGATTGGATTTCTTATTTTGTTATCAATAATGTTTTTCTATGTCATAATGTAATTATTGTAAGTAGTATTGTATTTTTAAGTTTAATATTTCGATTTTAGTATAGCAATGTATAATATTTGGTTTATATTAGTTACATAGTGGCCAATTCTGTATAACACAATCTCTAAACTAAACTAAAAAAATTACAGTTTTAAATCTAATTTTGTCCCTTTCCGTAGGAAGTATTATGAAAAGGGTTAGCAATATTTTTAACGCTGTCATTTTAGTTTAGTTAAGAGATTGTGCACTACAGAATCGGCTCCAATGTATGAATTTAAAAAGGTAGATTTTAATTATGCAACTGGTATTGTAAAATATAATCATTGTAAGTAGTAGTAGGATTACCTTTTAATTGCTAGAATAATTTTAATTATCTCAGGTTGGGTCAAGCTTGTGACTATTCACAGACTTAATTTAGTTAGACAGTTTGTAGTTATTGATGAAACATTAGACATCACAACAATACCAGATGTAAAAGCCTACTCGAGCAATTTATTCCGTTATATACTTTCTATTATTGTCTCATAGGTACATCAAGCAAAAAGTGCCCATTGTTGTTATAATTATTATAATTTAAAAAAAAAATCCCAACAATTTATATTCTGAGTACAATAGTGGCTCGCTTAGCGTTATAAATATTTTATCTATTATATTAATTATTTTACTTATTGTATTTTCTGACAATCAAAATAAGTATTATTATTTAAATCAAGTCATACTCGACCCTGCTTCTCATTATAATCGGGGTTTGCGTCTTGTGTGGTTCCTCCAAGGCATTGAATTTTGTTCAGCATGAAACATTGGTCAGAAAACGACTAAAATATAGTAATTCATTCCAAGCTACCCATGTTATTGGATATTTCTCAAAACATGGTAATATTATCTGAGAGATGACTCTTAAAATCTAAGTTTTTTTTAAACATATAATTAACCTATTTATGAATGAATTGCTCAGAGTAGTCTAGTCTAGTAGTTTTAAGTATTATTGTGAGATTGTGAGATTGTGATAACAAAAATTATACCCGGCTGAGTTTGTTCTAGGCTTATTTTCTGACCAGGGCGCGCGGAAATTTAAGCTTACTAGCATATTATTCAAACGAAAATAGTACAAAAGATTTAATAAAAAAATTAAAAGCTTTTTGTTTTATTTATAACCTTAGAATAGAAAAATTAATAATATTTGCTTGATACCCGTAATAAAAATCGGTAATTTACCGAAAACCGATAAAAAAAAAACGATATTTTACAAAAAAGTGCAACACTATTTTTTTACTATTAGTTACGATTTTGTACCACCGTCTCGAGGCCCATCCCTTAATTTACTACGCCATATTACTACGATATTACCCCATTCATTCCTTTCACATCTATAGAAATTGTGGGAAAGAGCACAAAAATGTATACTTATTAAATGCCATAAGAAGGTGAGACAGACAATCAAATATGAATGAAATTGAAGTATAGGTAGATATTGCTTTTTATCTATAGATATAACGTGAAATTGTATAGCCTGTACGTTTCTCAAAAATGTCTATGAAGTCCGTGCGTCTATCTCTGGTTAACTTGTCTCTGCGATTTAGCGTTCCGGTACCATGCCGTGTAGGGTAACCGATAATGGGTATGGCCGTTTAAGTTTATAGCTGCCTTAACTACTTACATAAACATGTTAGCTCGCTACCATCAGACAGCATCATCACTTATAAAATATTGAGTTACATTATTAGATAAAGACTATGTATTATTTATGTTTTTATGACTAACTTTTTTTGTATTCTTCTTTTGTATTTCATAGGGGTCTATTGCCTGAAAATAAACGATTTATTATTACTGTTATTATTTTCGACATAAATTTATCTCTCACGCCCGCATACAAAATAAATACATATATGGCCTAAAGAGTTATAATAAACTTACGTAAATAAATATAAATTAATAAACTTACATACACACAAATACACAAATAAATAGTTGTAGCGGGCGCAGGATTACACCCCGGCAGGGGAGACCAGACGGCCGGGGGTCAGGGCGACAGGTTGAGAAACCGGCGGACTATCCTAGCCGAGTCTAGCAACACCGCTTTCTGCATCCTGGCTGCGTGCGAACTGCCACGGAACCCCAGTCGCCTCAGATGGTGAGCGAGGCTGACTGGGACTGGGCTCACAAGGTTCTCGTCATATGGAATGGTGATGTCCACCAAAAACACCCGTGACTGTTCCCGGTCCAACAGCACGATGTCAGGCTTATCCGCTAGAATAGTCCTGTCCATGACGCTCGAGTACAGGCACCGGTGTGTACTTGTAATACGGCAGCCTCTCATCCAGGAGACCGTACTTCAGAGCAAGTTCGTGGTGAAGGATTTTGGCCGCTTGGTTGTGTCTGTGCAGATACTCAGTGTTAGCAAGCGCCGAACATCCCGAAAGCACATGTCTGAGTGATTCACCGGGATGGCAATAGGCTCGACAGACGTCGTGAGTTCCATCCTTCAGAATGTACTTTCGGTAGTGTATCGCACAGACAAAACCTTCGGTTTCCCCAAAGAGGTCTCCGAAGCGCAGCCATTGCACGGACGTTTTTGTATCAACGTGTGGCTCATTAAGAGCTTTAAAAAAGCGTCTGTGCAACTCTTTCTTCTTCCATAGGGTCTCCCGGTCAGAGGTGCCAAGTACCACCGGCACCTGCCACTCGATTTTGGCTAAGGATAGGGGAGTGACTCCTTTATCACATTCTATGACCTCTCTAATGCATGGCCGACTCGCTCATCTCGAAGTATGTTCTGAGATTGGCTATCTCCCGGTTATGCATGGTCTTGACGCTTACTACGACTCGACCACCACATTTCCGGGGGATATACAATCTCATCACAGACGACTTCGGGTGGTGCATGCGATAGTGTCTTGGTTGTGCGGACTTTTCTATCCAGGGCGTCAAGTTCGGTCTGCGTCCATCTGAGCACGCCAAAGGTGTACATGAGGACAGGCACAACCCAGCCGTTATAGGCTCGAACCTTATTGGCACCTGACAAAAAACTTTTACATATTTTTGTCAGACGGCCAAAAAGGACTCGCAAACAGACTGTTTCATTTCCGCCTCATTTACCCCTAACGATTGCGATATACCCAGATACCGATACGATTCAGCTTCAGAGAGGGTCCTGATGTTCGATGGCTCGAGATTCATTTCAGCCGAGTGAGTAACCTGCCCCCTCACCACATGCAAGACCGCATACTTGTCCAGCCCAAGCTCTATTCTGATAGAATTACTGAACTCAGTAGTGATATTCAGCAATTCTTACAGACGGGTAGCATTGGGTGGCAGCAGTTTGAGGTCGTCCATGTAGAAAAGGTGAGAAAGTGAGGTAAAAAGTTATTATTATTATATGAGAGCGCAGTTGTTACGTCTTGACCTACTAATTTAATAAATGTGAAAGTTTGGATGTTTGTTACTCTTTCAACGCCACGATTGAACCGATTTGGCTAAAAGAAATAGAGAGCTTATAACAGTTAACACTAACTAGTCTCTGACAGTTATAGCCTGACTTTAACACTTTATCCCGGAAAATTAGTTCTCGTGGGAACCAAAAAAACCTCAATCCACGCGAAGTCGCGGGCATCATCTAGTAGTTGAATAAAAATATATAATAATTATTCATTAATGAAGGAAAATCGCGGGAAACCCATGCCCGAGGCTTCTACACATTTTTTCTCAAACATGCATGGAAATATTGTCATTATTTTCGAAAAAAGAACACGCGAAGTATCAAATTTTCGGACAGAAAATCAAATCCATTGCAGGAGCGTTTTTTGAATTTGGAACATTACAACGCTCCTGCAATGTTGTATGAAACGGCGTGCTGGGGTTATTAAATACTCTTTGATCGGATCTCTTTTTATCATTCTTGTCATACCATAGTCTCTTTGCTTAGTACAAATTGGTGGCTGTATAGCCATAAATGCGTTTGCCTGTCGGCACAGATGATAAAAAAAATTGGCGGCAAAGCTGAAAATTCGTCTTGATTTGTTACTTACATACTTAATAAATATAAATTTAATAATAAGTAAAATGAGTTCCAACGGTTCAGAGAGACTGAAATGGAGATTGATTGTACTCCACCAGATTTAAGATCAGAAGCCAAATTGCCAATGGAAAACCTGCTTCCAGCGAATTCCAAAGAAAAATACATGAAAGTATATGAAAATTTTATGAGTTGGAAAAACGTGAAAAAAGTGAACATTTTCTCCGAAACAGTATTTTTGGCGTATTTTAATGAGATTGCTAAAACTAAAAAGCCATCTACATTATGGGCAATTTATTCCATGCTGAAATGTATAGTTCATGTTAAAAACGACATTAACTTGAAAAATTATGGGAACTTAACTACTAAACGACAGTCGACTGGATTCAAAAGCAAGAAATCGAAAATGTTTACTGGCGAAAACATAAAGCACATTTTTTTATTAAAGCCCCAGATGATATATATTTAGCGACAAAGGTAAATTAAATTTAATGTATAACATAAAAAATATGTTTTATTTCCCTGCATTCTTTTGAGAAAAGCACTATATATGCCTCGGCGGAAATGGCAATTACCTATCTCGTATTAGTGAAGTCCTCGCCTACGGCTCGGCCTTCAAACTCATACTCGACCTGCAATTGCCTATTTCCCAGCCTTTGCAATAATGTACTATTCTCAAAGGAGTGTGAATTCTGCCAATCTGCACTTGCGTGCTGCGCCTCGCACGCCATGCGAGGTGGATGGACTAAGACCAAGCCCACTGAGACCATTCTTGACAGGCAACTCGGTAGGCAGTGGAGGTTGAAATGATAATCAAGATGATGTTTTTACAATGTGGCTTTTAATTTTAAATATATAATATTAATAAACCAACACAATTAAGTATTAACATAGCTAGAGGTAACTATTTATCAATTTTTAAATAGCAAATGTTATAAAAGTTTAATACAAATCATATTATTATTATTTTAGCTATGATGAAAATATAGTGCCTTTGGAACTGTTTTAAATAAAAATAATTAATATTTTGCAGTTGAAAGAATTTTGCGGTATAAAAAATATGTGATTGATTAACAAAAAAAATGTGATGTAATGTTTTATAATTAACTAGATATTTTAGCCGCTTGGCGTCTCTTCACATCCCAATTATAAACTCTAGCCATGTTCACTTCTGTAGTTGTCCATTGATCTCTGAAAATAAAGAATAGTAGGTACTTGATAAATTTTTTGTACTTGTATAGTACATTACTGCAGCGGCCAGCAAAACAGGCATTGAAGCACGAACGTGTAAATGTGGGCCGAGGCGAAGCTGAGGCACACATACGTAAGTCCATCAATGCCTAGTTGTGGCCAAGGTTTGTATAGTACTTTTCGCAAATAATGCGCGGAAATTAAAACTAAGTAGTACCTAGACAGAACTTTTTATTTAAAAATATTTTTTCTCAAACATGCATGGAAATATTGTCATTATTTTCGAAAAAAGAACACGCGAAGTATCGAATTTTCGGACAAAGAAAATCAAATCCATTGCAGGAGCGTTTTTTGAATTTGGAACATTACAACGCTCCTGCAATGTTGTATGAAACGGCGTGCTGGGGTTATTAAATACTCTTTGATCGGATCTCTTTTGTCATTCTTGGCTTAGCATAGTCTCTTTGCTTAGTACAAATTGGTGGCTGTATAGCCATAAATGCGTTTGCCTGTCGGCACAGATGATTAAAAAAAAATTGGCGGCAAAGCTGAAAATTCGTCTTGATTTGTTATTTACATACTTAATAAATATAAATGTAATAATAAGTAAAATGAGTTCCAACGGTTCAGAGATTGAAATGGAGACTGATTGTACTCCACCAGATTTAAGATCAGAAGCCAAATTGGCAATGGAAAACCTGCTTCCAGCGAAGTCCAAAGAAAAATACATGAAAGTATATGAAAATTTTATGAGTTGGAAAAACGAGAAAAAAGTGAACATTTTCTCCGAAACAGTATTTTTGGCGTATTTTAATGAGATTGCTAAAACTAAAAAACCATCTACATTATGGGCAATTTATTCCATGCTGAAATGTACAGTTCATGTTAAAAACGGCATTAACTTGAAAAATTATGGGAACTTAACTAAATTTCTTACACGACAATCGACCGGATTCAAAAGCAAGAAATCGAAATTTTTCACTGGCGAAAACATAAATCAATTTTTAATTAAAGCCCCAGATGATATATATTTAGCGACAAAGGTAAAAAAGTATGTTTTATTTCCCTGCATTCTTTTGAGAAAAGCACTATGTATGCCTCGGCGGAAATGGCAATTGCCTGTCTCGTATTAGTGAAGTCCTCCCCTACGGCTCGGCCTTCAAACTCATACTCGACCTGCAATTGCCTATTTCCCAGCCTTTGCAATAATGTACTATTCTTTCTATTTTGGCGGTAACAAGTTTTCTATTACGGCTCTTGCCGCCTCTTGAATTTCACATGACGTTAAAGTAAGTTCATCACACTAATTGTTTCACTTGAACTCATTTTGTCAAATACATTTCAAAATCAATGACGAACAACGAACAACAATAATTTTTCCCGCGTTAAAGTGTTCATTTGTTTTTTCAATAAACAGCTTCCTATTTGCAAGCTAGTTCGAAATTCTCTTTAAATAAAATTTTAGCATACAAATCCACAACAAATTATTATAGTACTAGACACCATGGCAAATTAAAGTATAAAATTAACTTACGAATATTTACAAATAAATTCATAATTCAAATACATTAAATTAAACAATTAAAATAGTGAATAACGGCAAGGAGTTATAGGATAAAACTCATTGAATCTGTTGAAAGTATCAAATTAATATTTCAAATGCATAAAAATCATTTTTTAACGATTTTCAAGTTAGGCCGTTTATACATACTTTCATGATTTTATTAAATGCATAATTTTTTTAAGAAGTACCTTAGTCTATTTGACTAGAGGTCGCCCGTGACTTTGTCCGTATACTTCTCTGATTTCCTATGAAATTATAAAATTGTTCCCACTGCAAAAAGCCTATCTATAGAGGCTTTAAATAGCTTATACTGTATGCAGGTTATAATTATTTAAAACTAATATTCTAAATCCCGATTTTCAAGTCTCTGAAACTTCAGAAACAGTACTTTAATACTAACTTCCAACCATCATTTCACCCCCTCAGGGGTGAATTTTCTCAATACCGTTTCTTGGCTGATGTCGTAGCTATAGAAGGAATCTACCTTCCAATTTCAAGTTTGCATGTTTTTTAGTTTGTTAGTTTTATATATATATTATATAGATTTCAACATTAGCTGTGGGCATCATTTAAATCATTATTTTTCCAATATAACAGCCTATATTTTGTCGACTGCTAGACATTTTGAAAATGTGCCACCAAACACTGTCCTCTGACATCCTGATCCACCCGCTTACCACCATATTAACGTATTTTATAAATACCTTAAAAAGTCCAAGTCGTGTTCAACACAGGCGAGGTTCTTCTTAGCAGTTGCCATATTTGTTGTTAGCAGATTTTCAGCATCTTCTAATGAGTATTCCAACATAACATTAGCTCCTAGCCATAAGTATACAGTCTTTGTGGGCATTAAATTAGCCTGTAAAATGAAATTTAATTTAAATGTTAACTTTCAATGTAAAGTACAATACAAATTGTTGGAATAGCTACAAGCATTAATTTATGAGTGAGACTAATTGAATCCATACCTACTAGTATTATGAATGCAAAAGTAACTCTGTTTGTTACCTTTTCATGGCTGAAGCATTATTGAGTGACACACAGTAACAGGTTGCTGACCCTTCTAGCCATGTTTTTGTATAGATAAGTTTATAATTCTCTAAGGAATTGTATCCCTTCAAGGGCTTGGTGCCTGAATATCCAAATATTTGCCGTATTTTATATTTGGATAAAATAAAATATCCTACAGTATAAATATTTTGAATATTTCAAATACTACGATTAACTTATCAAAAAGTTTATTATTATTATCTACATGAATTTAACTCTCACACCCGCATACAAAATAAATACATATATGAGGCCAAAAGAGGTATAATAACTTATAATAATATAATACCTTACGTAAATAAATAGAAATAAATAAACTTACACACAAAAATACACAAATAAATAGTTGTAGCGGGCGGAGGATTAAACCCCGGCAAAGGAGACCAGACGGCCAGGTTCGGGACAGGTTGAGAAACCGGTGGACTATCCTAGCCGAATCTAGCAACACCGCTTTCTGGATCCTGGCTGCGAGCGAACTGCCACGGAACCCCAGTCGCCTCAGATGGTGAGCAAGGCTGACTGGGATTAACCCATTCGCAGATATGACGATTGGGATGGTTTCAGTGGACTCCACCTGCCACATGGCGGAAACTTCGTGAGCCAGATCAAGATACTTACGTTTCTTCTCCATCTCAGCTCTCACAAGGTTCTCGTCATATGGAATGGTGATGTCCACCAAAAACACCCGCGAATGTGCTCGGTCCAACAACGTGATGTCAGGCTTATTTGCTACAATAGTCCTGTCCGTGATGATGGACCGGTCCCAATAGAGCCGGACTCCGTCATGCTTGAGTACAGGCACCGGTGTGTACTTGTTTTTTATTATTATTATAGCTTTATTTCACACACATTAAAACTTTTTCAGTGTTTATGAAATGGTTTGATTTATTTTAATGAGTTTCTTGTGTTGGGCTTATGGTCAAGCCAAGTTCACCCTGTATAATGCATTTAATTAAAGTTAAAGTTATTATAGTCCTTAACCTTTGAGTATTCGGAAATTTGTTCTCTGAAGTATTCAGATAATTAGCACAGTTATTTGAAATATCCGGATATTGAAAATGGAATATTAGAAGCAATAATTGTGTCACACCACTTTCTTAATTCACCTTATACAACCAGTGGCGTGCCGTAGGGTTCAAACGTAGGCTGCCTATCGTAATCTTCCATCTACTTTTTTACTCATGTCTTGATGAGCTCAACAAAGCACACAGAAGGCATAAGTTAACTACTAGACAGAATTAAGTCAGCAGTGGTACACTACCAGTGTGATCTAGGTCAATTATATGATTTGAAATTTCATTTGCCAATAATTGGAAGTTTCTATGCATTGTTTTCCGAAATTACAAAAAGAAATAACGGAAATCATATGTTTTTGGGAAACTTGATGCATTTTTATAGCACCAGTTAAATTATTTATATCATAATTTCTAACGAAAAGAAGCTTGGAATACGACTGTACATTGACTTATTGTATGAATAAAAACGTATGCAACACTAACAATTAGCTTATTAGTATGAGAACAACCAAAAATCCATTTAGACTCCGCACTCCGCACGCATCATGGACTTCCGCAAAGTAACGCCTGCTTCTATTCAATATTTAAAAATCCATTTAGTTTTATACCCGGATATGTTAAATTGCCTTTTTATACTTTTACAAGTTTGTGAAATACACAGGTCTGGAGTAGATTTTGGTGAATTTACAAGAATTATTGTTCAAAAGTTATATATTTTACCTTATTCTCATCAATCAATATTTGCACACACTTTAAATAGTAACAAGGAACAATATTAATTAAATCTGAACTCATTTTGTACAAAATTAACTAATAGTCGCATGCTGCAGGTGAAAGACACGCACTGTATCACACAGATTTGTCTACTGTAGCGGATTATAGCGAATTAAACTTCTAGATCATTCACTATCATGGACTTCTGCAAAGTAACGCCTGCTTCTATTCAATACAAAACTAACTATTAATTCACAAATAATATTATAATTTCAATAAACTAAATTATGAAGGTTTAGTCCGCATCACGATTCCCCTAGAGGCAGCGTGGGACTTCTTAAATCAGATGTATTAGATAATCCAAGCATATTACAGCCATAGAAACCGCTATACTATTTTTAGGAATCTATAGCGGATTATACAGACAATATGTATGGAAATCAAAGCCACAGCCCCTCTCACTCACTCAACTAGGTTGTTCGTAAAAAGTTTGCAAGCACTCGCAGCCCCTCTCACTCACTCAACTAGGTTGTTCGTAAAACGTTCACAAGCGCTTGGCGCCCACCGGTCAGCTTAGCAGTAATTGAAATGACAGATTGTAGAATGCGCGAAATTTATACACGTAATTTAAACAGATTGATTAATTACTGAGTTAATATTGAGTTTGTTTGTTTTGGGCAAGCCAGGCTTTTTAACATTTATAGAGGTTTCGCCACTGTATACAACCAGTTAACTTCTGAACTGATGTTGAAGATATTGATACAGAGCTTACTTGCATCCCAGTGGACATAAGATAGGTACTTTTCATCCCCAAAAATCAAGTCATAGCTAGAAGAGTAATAATAAGTTTAGTGGATAAAGTTGCAGACATTTAAGCTATATAACATTACCTTTACAAATACTTGATCACTCAAAAGAAACTGTGTTTCCATATCTTCTTTTTGAGTCTTTAACTTTTCAATCATATCTAGTGATCTTGCGAGATCTGGTATTTGTTGACGCAGACGCCTCCTTTTTGTGTTCAGTGTGTATTCCATGAATTTATACTTTCCATGCTGCTCGTCTAAGCGCCTTAGTACTTTCTCGACGCCCTCAGTATTTTCTGGCAGGTTCATAAACTCGTCCACATTGTCCTAAATACATATTATATTATATATTATACATTGCACATTAAAACATATAATCATCTAAGTACTGCAACAAAAACTTTCTTAGATTATAAAATTATTTTAAAACCATGTTTAGCTTTACAAGATCTACAGAGTAAGATATTTAAGTTTAACTTGGCAGGTGTTTTAGATGAGGTTACAAGAGGTTACTTGCTTCTATTTTAATTAGTTGTATAAAGAACGACGACGTCAATCTGGGTAGTGTAAAATAATACTGGACGGTATCTTACAACAAACACGGCTTCCGGTATTCCCGAAAAAGATTTCGAATTTTCAGCTCCGTCGCCTTCCATTTTAATAAATTTGTGATATTGGCTTCGTGCTGGAATGTATAAATCGTAAGTGGGCAAAAGATACAGAAATAAAGCTGTGCATAATTTCAGAAATTGCTGATTCTTACCTGGACGAATTACAAACCCGCAAAAAATTATTTAAACAAAACTCGTTTCATTAATAATTATTTTTCTTCACCGACCAGAAAAAAAGATTTTTCTTCATTTAACTGTCAAGTGTCAGATTAAGTTAGCTTTGGTATTTAGTCTGAGTATCCCTCTCTATGTTACTTGTCTCTGGTCTGAGTTCCAAAGCATACTATGTACTTCCCAGGTTCCAGTGTTTTATAGGCCTATTACACTGCACTATTCACAGGGCCCTGTGGAAAGTGCGGTGTAATAGGCCTATAACCCTTCCGTAGACAGAGAGATAAATCTATGACAGAGAGAGAGAGAACAAACAATGTTACTTCAATGATAATTGTCTCTACCACAGAATCAGAGTGAGGAGTAAAGTGGTGGGTCTGGGTTGAGGTATGGGTACTGTGCACTGCTACCAAAATGTGGTTGCTGTACATGCAGTACACCGTGATACCCTATGCTTTGATTATGTACATAAATACCCGATGAACAATTATGGCGTCCTCATATAATTATTTCTACTATTTCTTGTCGGACATTATATTTTTAGTGTTGTACTTCAAGTGATGGACATTCGATTTAAAAAATCGTCGATGAATCGATTGAGAATAACAGCTAGTGGTTCGCCCCTAACTGAGACCACGCGGTATCCATAAGATAGTTTTAACTATATATTGTAATAGTTAACTTTTAACATTAGGCGCAAAAGAGATTAAGAGTTATTGTAGAAACAAATAAACTTTAACAGACCGTTATCTATTGACATCATTGTGAAGTTCTGTTAAAAATACTGAAGCTCAATAAAAATTAAATAATTTCGTTTCCTTATAATATTTATCTAATTTTAGTATTTGTTGTTCAAGTGCAGGATATAATTCAAATAATTGATCAAGTTTCAGGCTCAACCTTACAGAAAATTGAGAGTTCTGAGGTCAACTTTGGACGTAAGAAAATCTCCACTTTGAAAGCCCCCCATCTCGTCAATTTTAGGGAAAAAATTAAAAATAATACTTTGGACTCCATTCCTAATTATCTTTCAAATGATATACCGCAACCATATGTAACGCTATAAAAAATATTTTACGTCGCATTCGATTCTATGAGCCCCCCTGAAATAAAGATTTTTATAACTTTTTAAGCCATATTCGGCTGGAGGCCATAGGTTTACATATTATATTTAAATTGGAAAAAATTACGTTCAGTAATTCAGAAGTTATAAGGCTCTGAGAGACGGACGGACGGACGGATGGACGGACGGACGGAAATTCACTCAGTAGACTCAGAGACTTTCGCTTCGCTCGGTCAATAAATCAATATTTTCTATCGAACTATTTTTGAAGTGAAAACTTCTTTATGCGCGTTGAGAACTTTTTGGTAGGGGGTAAAAATGTGAAACGAAAAGTGGACACCATTCTTTTTAAGACAAAAGGTAAGTAAGTAAGTAGTACATTCGTAATTAAAATTTAATGCCTTTGTTTTAAGGTTTATATTTAAAAAGTGATGTGTAACTGTGACATGACACCTCGCGACACCTTTCTTCTGAAGATAAAAGGTCTTAAGTATCAAAAAATATAGTACATTCGTAATTAAACTTTCATACCTTTGTTTTAAGGTTTATATTTTAATTATTTTAAAAGTGCTGTGTTGTTATTTCACTTTTATCGGCAGGCTCTATGACTGCCAATTTTTTTGTGTTTGTTGTATACTTGCCTATGTTAAAAACTATACTAATTTAACCTAACCACATTACTTGGAGTTGGTTAGTGAAAATGCTTCTGAAAAAAGCTAATTAAAGTGAAATAAGAAATAAAATGTTATTTCATGTAGGATAGGGTCTACAGGTCTACAGTTCTGAAAGCAGATTCAAGAAAAAAACGTACAATAACAAGTAATCTGTTTTCCCTCCAAACATTTCTGGAGCGAATCATTTCCACGTTATCAGTCCTCCAGAAATTCTTTTAAGGGTCGACTGTCGTGTATTAGCATTTCCACTAATAAGGTATTTTCAATGTATTTTTCTTCTTCATATTCCGTTCCTTTTTCCAATCTTGTGTAATATAGTACGTATAAATATTGTAGTAAAACCTCTAACAACTTCTTTATTAGCAGTCAAAAAGTCTACATTAGTAAAATAGAATTTTGTGAAGTTTATGTCAATCTGATATTATAACAATAAAAAACATTGCATTATGTTTTAATTTGTATTTTATTAAATTGACGACGAGGAATATGGCAAAATGAATACGGAACAAATACAAGAAGTTTTATCTAACCAGATTGAACAACAAAAACAAATCTCGGAACTGATAAAATTACTAACAAATCAACAACAATGCTACGCAACGCCAACAACAATTAAACATGATCCAGCGTGGGAAACAACCATATCAACAAACACGGCGAGTAAACTTGCAATAATAAATGTATTTAAGGGCGACAAATTTAACCCTTCGTGGTGGTAAGGAATATACCGAACTACAAAAAGCTATTCTATTGACATGTCTTACACCAGAAACGTACCATGAATTAAAAACGGCTCTCATTCCTAATTTCGAAAAAAGCACATACGAAGATATTAAAATTAAACTTGTAGAGTTATATAAAACTCGTAAAACAAGATATAAAGCACTAACAGAATTTTGGAACTGCACAAGACAAACTTCTGAAAACATGGAACAAAATGCAAACAGATTGAAAGATTTAGGCAAAGATTGTGGATACAACGATACTCTGCTAGAGCGACAATTAAGGGACCGTTTTGCAACAGGTTTAAATCATCAGCAGCTACAAATCGACTTGAGACAAAAATGGCCTGACCTTTTACAAATTGTAGACGGACAAACAAAAGAAGTAACATTTGCTCAAATATTCGCTATTGCACAGTCTAGAGAATTAGCAGAATCAGATATGCCCAAGGAAGAAACTATTAAAAAAATTAAAAAAGGGAATCACAAAAATAAAAACAGTAAGAATATACGTAAACTATGTTCAACACAATGTAAACGTTGTGGAAAATATAAAAAACATACATTCAACGAATGTGTGGCAAAAGAACATGAATGCAAAGAGTGCCGAAACAGTGGACATTTTGAAAGCTGTTGCATCAAAACTGGGCGAGCATATTTGGAAACTAATGAATGAAACCAAAAACGAACAAATAAATATAAATCAAAATTACAAAAAATATCCTACATGTCGAGCTCGAGCGACGATGAAGCTCAACCATCAGTATCAGTATCATCATCAGTATCAACAGAAAATTGGACACATAAAATATACACTACAAGGAGATGCAAGAAAATCGACCCTATAATTAATGGTGTAAAATGTTGACTGGAATGGGATTCCGGCTCGATTTACTCCATCATCAGTACCAAATTCTGGAAACGTATCGGATCTCCGGCCCTTGAGGAAGCACCACGATTAAGAACTTACTATAACTACAAATTAAAACCTAAAGGTTTGACTAGTGTGTCAGTTAGTTTGGACGGGGAAGAGATTACATTACCTGTTATAGTCATGAAGCATGCTGAGCCCATGTTGTTTGGATTAAATTGGAGTGAAGCATTTGACATACTTTTTCCAAAAGCGGTCTATTCAATTAAAAGTAAACCTACTATTAAGACATTGGAGCAGTTGATTGATGAACATTCCAAGCTGTGTGATGGTAAATTAGGAAAAGTGAAGAATTATCAAATAAACATACACGTAAAACCAGGAACAGAGCCAAAATATTTACCAGCAAGATCAATCAAATTTAGTATGAAAAGGAACGTAGAAACTGAGTTAGAACGGTTAGTTACAGAAGGAATCGTTACAAAAATAGATCCAAATGATACACCGATTGAATGGGCAACTCCTACAGTAAACGTAGTGAAACCAAACGGTCAAATTAGGATATGTGGTGACTACCGCATAACGATTAACCCTGTGCTACTTAAGCATACGTACCCGGTACCACTGTTTGATCACTTGCGCCAACAATTAGCTAACGGAGAAAAATATTCCAAAATTGATTTGAAAGAAGCATATCTACAATTCGAAATTGCCCCAGAATCTAAGAAATTTTTAACAATTACAATACATAAGGGCTATTATCAATATCAATACAATAGAATGCCATTTGGAATTACAACAGCACCATCAATCTTTCAACATTACTTGGAAAAACTATTAGACAACATTCCGAATGTAGCAGTTTATTTTGATGACATAGCTATAACGGGTATGAACGATACTGAACATTTAGAAACACTGCGAAGTTTTCAAAAGGTTGGATCATGCGGGCCTTAAAGTAAATTTAAAGAAATGTACATTTTTACAACCTGAAATAGAGTACCTTGGACATTCAATTGACAAAAATGGAATCCGACCAACGAAATCAAAAATAGACGCAATCAGCTAAGGCAACAAATATAAAGGAATTGCGATCTTACTCGGGCCTAATTAATTTCTACGAGAGATTCATTCCTCACCTTCACAGTAAGTGCGCATCACTTCACGAATTAACAGGCAATAAACGGAAATGGCAGTGGACAGCCCATCAAGTTAAAGCTTTTGAGGAAACTAAAAAACTTATTTTAAAATCAAAACCTCTTGTTGCGTTTGATGAAAAACTGTCACTGTTTCTTTCATGTGATGCTCCTGAAAAAGGAGTTGGTGCAATGCTTTACCACAAAATACAAAATCACGAGCAACCAATTGCATTTGCATCAAGAAAATTAAAACCAGCTGAGAGTCGATATTCGGTTATAGACCGGGAAGCGCTGGCTATATTTTTTGGCATTAAAAAGTTTGATCAGTATTTACGAGGTGTTAAGTTTACATTAATAACAGATCATAAACCTTTAATATACTTACTAGGACCACAGCGCAACCTTTCTAAGTTAGTCAATAACAGACTAATTAGGTGGGCACTATTAATAGGCAGCTACGACTAAGATATAATATATAGAAAACAACACAATAGCCGATTATCTGTCACGCATGCCAAACCCCGAAGAACAACCCACTAAGGCAGAAATGCATATACATAAAATAATATCAAGAGTACAAACTACAAAAATTGAAGATATCGCATTAACAGAAGATATCATAAAACAACAGACAAAAAATGATAACATATTGAAACAAGTAAAACATTTCCTAAAAACGAGTTGGACAAATTATCATACAACAAGTGAACTGAAGTCTTATTTACGTAAACGCAATGAATTATCTATTGAAAACGATATTATTATGTGGCAGGGAAGGATCGTAATTCCAAGCACATTACAAAGATCAGTTTTAAAATATTTACATAGTGGCCATCCAGGCATTTCAGCAATGAGGGCATTGGGCCGGTTCTATGTTTGGTGGCCAGCTATAGATGAAGATATAGACACATATGTGAAGCGCTGTCATAAATGTCAGGAAAACCGACCAAACATTCCCGAACTTCCAGTTTTTTCGTGGTCTATACCTGATAGTACGTGGGAAAGAGTTCACATAGATTTCGCTGGACCATTTGAAGGCAAGCAATGGTTAGTGTTACAGGATGCTCTATCCAAATGGGTGGAAATAAAACCTATGACGAAAATCACTACCGAGAAACTTTGTGACAAATTGGATAGTATTTTCACGACATTTGGGCTAGCCAAAATGATCGTATCAGACAATGGACCCCAATTTACATCACACGAATTCAAACGATTTTGCGAAACGAGAGGTATAACACATGCAAAATCATCTCCCTATCATCCACGAACAAAACGGACGGACTTTTAAAACAAGAATGGCTACTAGCATCAACGACCAAATGACATTGAAATCGCGACTGCGAGATTTTCTCTTTACATACTATAGAAATACGCCTCATGCTGCAACCGGTAAATCACCAGCACAACTAATGTTTGGACGACAACTGACATGTTTGTTAGACAAATGTTCGACCAAATATTAAGAGAAACCTAAGATTCAAACAGTTTCAAGATAATATTAATAACGCAGCGGACATAAGATCGTTCACACCTGGAGATGAAGTATACATCAGAAATACAACTAAAAATAAATCGGAACCAGGGGTAAAACAGAAAAGAACAAACCGGTATTCATATATAATAGAAACTCCATCAAACAATTATAAAAGAATACACGCCGATGCAATCCGCACCAAGAGAGCGGACGACGAACTAGTGGTGGACAGTTGGAGCATCGCAGACGGGGCGCAACCGCAATTGACGGGTATGCAGACAGAGAGTGAATTGCAGGCCACAGAGCAGTCTACACCACGGCCACAGCTAAGACGCTCAACCCGCCTGATCTAACCACCGCGCCGGTTGATTGAAGAGATGTAGTCTTAATATGGCCGTGGAGGAATGTAGTAAAACCTCTAACAACTTCTTTATTAGCAGTCAAAGAGTCTACATTAGTAAAATAGAATTTTGTAAAGTTTATGTCAATCTGATATTATAACAATAAAAAACATTGCATTATGTTATAATTTGTATTTTAAATATACTATTAAATAGGTATACCCCACAGAGTACTTTTTATATACCCTACTTTATTGTCTATGGAATGACATTTATAAACTGTCACTGTCAAAATATTTTGTCAACTTTGAAAAAAATCGTAAAATCTCTAAAATAATTTCGTTTGTGATCAGCGGAAATTATTAAAATTGAAACGCATTTAAGGCTGAAACATCTAATCTAACTAGCAAAGTGAGTTACTTGACCGTAGAAACAAGAAAATTTCCGGTAAATAGTGCTAACAGCGCTCGATTCCTTTGCAGATTTGCCATTGAAGTGAGGCTACGCCCTGTTTTGTAAGGACACCATTGTTGGCTTTAGCTTTCAACATAGGCCTATCAGACACTGCCGTTATGGATATGATGGTATCGACTTTACAGCAGCAACGTGCTGTGACAGAACAGTTGAGAAGGGAGGCTTCGATAAAACGCATCCCTGTTTCTGTAGCCGTTGCCGATATAGTACGATTTATAAATGAGCACGAACAAGAGGATTGTCTGCTCGTCGGATTTTCAAGTCAAAAAGTTAATCCTTTTAGAGAGAAAAGTTCTTGCACTGTTCTGTAAACAAGTGTGAATTATAGGCTTCCCTTTTCATTGTGATGAAATGAATAACTCAATGTCTAACATTCAAAAGTTGATACAACACCTTTATTTTTATGTTCAGTATATAGTGGTTAATTTTGTATGCAAAATCATTTAAATACAATTACTCATTGCTCTTATTTCTTCATAAGATTGTCTCACTGTTTGTAAGGTGACCATGTGTAATACTGTTTGTAAGTTATTAAATGAAAAACCAATAAAATTTATGTTTAATTGTTATCCCTAACTTGCATGTTAAAAATGTAAGTGGTTTTAAACTACATTATACAATTAATTATATACAGTGGATTGCATTTGTAACATCCTCTGTTGTTATGACTTTAAATATAGCAACATTACACTTATGTCCCTTGAATTTAAAGTATTCTTTCAGAGGAAAATAATATAGCAACTCTGGATGTAATGCCTATTTCCAGTATAGGGTAAAGACTATTTTAATGAACCATTTGTCTACATCGGCCTTTAGACTGTCGCTCTGCAGTCAAAGGGATAATAGGGGCAGTTCATAGAAATCTCATGCAGCTTGAGCATGATCATTTTAAGCTTCCTTATCTTTTGTTTACATGCGCAGATTGTCAGCAGCAGATGGTAGCCAGGTAGGTAGCCAGTTTTCAAGAATTAGTGACTACTAATTCAAAAATAAAAATAGCAAAAGTTACTGAGGTCAGGTAGGTAAAGTAATTACTTTACCTTCCTGACCTCAGTAACTTTTGCTGAGTTAACTTCTGTTTATTATGGCTAATGGTACTCATCATTCGTAAGTTCACTATTTGAGAAAAAGTGGTTTAAATTACCGTTCTTTTAAGAAAACATTATTGGCCGAGCGAAGCAAAGGTCTCTGAGTCTACTTGAGTGAATTTGCACTTGTCAGTCCGTCCGTCCGTCCGTGTGTCAGAATTTCTGAATGTAATTACTTCAAATTTAAATTTAATATGTAAACCGATGGCCTCCAGCCGAATATGGCTTAAAAAGTTAAAAAAATCTTTATTTCAGGGGGGCACTCATAGAAGCAAATGCAAAGTAAAATATTTTTTATAGGGTTACATAGGGTTGCGGTATATCATTTTAAAGATAATTAGGAATAGAGTCCAAAAATATTTATTTTTTAATTTTCCCCTAGAATTGAAGAAATGGGGGCTTTCAAAGTGTCTTATGTCCAAAATTGACCTCAAAACTCAATTTCTCTGAAAGGCTGAGCCTGAAACTTGATCAATTATTTGAATTATATCCTGTACTTGAACAACAAATACTAAAATTACCTAGATAAATATTTTAAAGAAACGACATTAATTAAGTTTTAATGAGCTTCAGTATTTTAACAGAACCTCACAATGATGTCAATAGATTCAAGTCAATAGAGTCAATAGATTCAATTATCACAATGATTTCTCCATTATCTCTGCGTCTAATAATAGGTCTTTACCTATGAAATTGCCGTTTTGTAAGGGAGGGACATAGGTAAAGTCGATTTTTTAAAAATATAATATATTTATTTAATCACAGTATGTACCATTGCTATCTATGTACTTTTGCCATCTCATAGGTAGTTCATTGATCCCTTTACTAAAAAAACTTTTTTTGGAGTAAATTTTCGCTTGGGGCAGGATTTGGCTGGTTCACCAGGGTCCAGTCATTGCGATTAGCGTTTCCGATTATCGTACAGGATCCACTTTTCATCACAGGTAATAATTCGATTTAAAATCCCTTCATTATTGTGCCGGTTGAGTAATGTAACGCAGCAGTCGACGCGCGTTTGTCGGTTTGCTGCACTCAATTCATGAGGTACCCACCTTTCAAGCTTTTTCACCTTCCCAATTTGCTTCAAGTGGATTAAAACAGTTTTATCACTAACACCGCAGCCTGCAGCTAGTTCGGACGTTGTTTGCGATGGATCCGCTTCCACAATAGCCTTCAATTCTTCATTATCAACTTTGGTCTCCGGCCGTCCACGGGGCTTGTTCTGCAGGTCGAAATTTCCAGAACGAAAACGTTGGAATCAAAAACGCACTGTGCCTTCTTTTGCGTCACCGCCACCATACACATCATTAATCCTTCGAGCCGTTACTGCAGCACTGGTGCCACGATGGAACTCGTACTCGAAAATAACGCGATATTTCACGTTTTCCATTTTGTAAACTGAGTGTCGCAAAGAAAAACCAAAAGAGGAAAAAACAAATGAATAGGGGTTTTCTAAACACAAAAGCATGAGTAAATAGCTGTATAAATTTGAAATTGAAATTCCTAACCAAAGAGGAGATATTTGAGATCCAACTGGCCAGTACGACAAAACGGCAATTTTATATGTAAGGACCTAATATTAAAAGTCATCTATTATTAATTTAAAGTTAAAACTATCATAGGGATACCGCGAGGTCTCAGTTCGGGGCGAACCACTAGTTTCGTAGACACATATATTGCGCAGCTGCATTGTCTGGCAATAAATGTTTTTTCTTTAATTCTTTCTACCTTTGTACTTAGCGACGCCCGGAAATATCAATGGAATTATAGTGGTCCCTTTGTCGTTGCTACAAACGAAATCCATTGTATAATCATTTATACGATTTTTGCAATTAACTAAGTTTATATTCTTTAACTTTTTGAATTCGTTTTGTGCAACTCAACATAAGTCAACAAAAAATTAAAACTAAATAAAAGTCAGCTCCACAAGTATAACTAAATGCTTTATTCGTGCACAATGAAATTCAATTCCACCATTAGGCATAAGCTTGGAATTGTTTTTGCAGAATTCTGGGGTACCTACCTATTTTTAAACCTTCTAATTCCATTACAGCCTTCATATTTTATTTTATCTACAACTATTCACGCATATTTTAATATTTGGGTGTAAAAAAAGTGACTACAAATATAGGACAATTGTCTAAATATGACATAATTAATTATCATAATAAGTTTGGAGCTAAATGAAATTTAACTAGTTGGTAATTTTAGAGACCTGTTTTATAACCAGAGCCCTAGATGCTCGGACAGGATTTTGTAAAGGCAAAATGTATGTCACTTTATGGAACAAAAGGCTAAGAGCTTGTTCTATTTCATTTCATAGTGCCATAAATTTTGTCTTCATAGAATGGCACCAGCGCGCCCTGTTCGTTTGCGATATTAAGTTTTTTTATACAACTTTGGTAGGTACTCATAACCTGGACCCTGGTTTGTGCAAATTTCACTTTGATAATGACAATTTACCCTTACTATAATTAAGGAAGTTTTGTTAGCATCAAATAGTCTTCTATTGTTATATTATTTTGTTACTACTATTTTCTATTGCTATATTAAGTATTAAGAATTACTTTTAATTACTCTACCAGGACTAGTCTCACAGAAACTTGAGAGTAGAGTGCAATGTTTTAGAATTAAAAAAATGGTGAATCTCACACATATCAAGGTCCATGCTCATAATACATACTAAGCATTTTAAGAGAAACACTACAATATTACCTTATTCTACTTAATGATTAATTTATTAAGTTATTTAATATCAACCTATATGTATCCTTACAGATGTAATTACGATGCATATCAACCGACATTTATGTGCAATATTTAATAATGGAGTGCAATATTTATCCTCTTATCTAATAGAAGTATATAAGAACACTTTATGATTAATCTGAAATCAATTATTTGATGGTGTTCTTGTTTCATTAAAAGGTACGCAAAACTTTACATTATTATTACATAATAATACTTTTTTAGATATTGCAATTCCTACTCGTTGCTAAGCTACAGCAAGCAACTTCAAGTTGTTGAACATAATTTTATGTTACAATATTACGGCAGTGGTGATAAACTTAGGTAACTTATTTAATACTTGTAAAGTGTTGAGCAAATTTGGATTTAAATGAATTAATCTTATACTAGGGGTAAAACTATATATCAAAAAAAAATTTACCAACTATCAGTCTTTTAAATTGATGTTGATTATCAACCTTGTAGCAATTAGACTCAAAAGTTTACAAATGAGTAAAATAAACTTAAAACTACAAATAGCAAGCTTAGATTCTAGCATACCTATTGTCTGTTATATTACTTTCACTAATTACATGCTGTACTCAACAAGATGTGTTTTTAAAAAACTAATGAACTGTAGGTACAATATTTTTAAATATTTAGGAGAGAGAGAATCAAAACATTATAGACTAAGAGATAGCTGCACTTTTGGTAACTATCGCCAGGAAGACTGATTCAGTATTAGGTAGGTGTAGGGCTCTCCACTGATGACGATAGTGAAGGTATGTTCGCATGCGGATGAGCCTTTCACTAGATATGGCCACTCAAAGACGTGTTAAGGTTACCAAAAATGAACCATAACTAGAAAGGCTGATTCTTGTACAGTATTAAAGTATGTACAGTACCTATGTAAACTGTATAAAAACTGACGCTATTGATAGGGCCATTCACTAGATATCACCTCTCAAAGACGTAAAAAAACTTACAAACTTAAAATACTGCTAGGTGCTACTAATTATTTTAGGTTTGTAGGTTTTTTACGTCTTTGAGAGGTGATATCTAGTGAATGGCCCGATGAATAGCGTAAGTTTTTATACAGTTTACCTAGGTACTGTGCATACTTATGTACAAGAATCAGCCTTTCTAGTTAAGGTTCATTTTTGGTAACCATAACACGACTTTGGGCGGCCATATCTAGTGAAAGGCTCATCCGCATGCGGGCAGACTGGCAGATTACCCACCAGTGGAGAGCCTAGGACCCACCAAATATGAAATCAGCCTTTCTAGCGATAGTTACCAAAAAAGCAGCAATCTCCTATAATATTAGATAATTAATAATTTATACATGACTAAGGATAACTAAGTATTTCAAAACTATTATTTTTTATGGATCTCAATAAAATATTTATGTGACTATTGATTGTGATATTATTATCATTATAACTTTTTACAATTTGATTTTTAAATACGTACTAAAGTATTTGAAAAATAAGAAAACATACCCATGCACTGTGCAATTTTTGCTGCTAATTTGGTTGCAAATTGTGCTGTGTATTCCTATAATTTATTTAATATTAGTTATAGAATTTCCCGTTTTATGATCATTTTAACCATAGCTCATATTCATAAGGTAAGATCCGTAAAGATAGTTTAATCTTAAACATATATTTGCATAAATTAAAACCTTATCTATAAAATATCATATAGAAAGTTAATACTATAAAATACCTAGCCAAATATGATAATTATTATGGGATGAAAATTATTACATTATTTTAAAACTATGTGAATAATCTTATTATATCAATTTATTAAAAGAATGTAGTATTGGCAATTAAATAATGGTTATACAAATCCAGTATTTCCTTAAAAAAGGCCTCATTCAATTGGTGTATTAATATTGTATTTCTATGAATGCTTAATTAATCCTTACATTTAAGACTTAACTTGAGGAAGTACAAGTTTATCCAAATTACTTTAAGGCTAGATTGAGCTAGCTTAGATACACTTTGCTTTTGCCATGCTGTGTCTATGCAATGTTGTATGAACGAATGAATGCTATGCCCAGCCTGGTATAGCATGGATTATTTTCTTTAAAACTATAGGCCAAAGATCTTTGGTATGGCACACAGCCTGTTTCTGGCATAACATAGAGTAAATCCAATTTTTATATTCCCCAAAGAGTATTTTGTAAACTTTTGAGTGTAACTATCCCTAAAAATAAATTGTTGAGGGTTAAGTAGGATAATATAAATCTTCTGTCCTACACTCTTTCTTGGCTAGGAGGAGAGACGTCTTCTGTGCCATTAGCCACACTCTGATGATATAGTTTCAATAGTTCCATTGCATCTTGAGCTTGTCTCTTCTCTAGTAATATTCTGTAATATTGAAAATAAATTTTAAAAAATATTCTGCATAATCTTAATTATTATTAGCTGTTACACCATAACTATCATACTGTACTTCAAATGTAGAAAAAAAAATTTGGTCAGTAGAAACTAAAGTTAGGAAAGAATTCTTTCTATTCTATCAATTGCATATACCTAATTTGAAAGGGCTCTGGACTCATGTCTCCCATGTTTGCCCCCCTTAGCATACATTCCAATAAAAGAAGGAAAATGTAGACCAAAAGAGACACATTCATTTTGAACACACAAACACAATAATTAATTCACAAAGAAATCAGTATTGGACAATTTATGGAAAAACTGTGGTGATAATAATTATAAAAAAATCTAACAAATGCGTTTTTTCTTTATATGGTTTTAATGTCACACTTGACACGGGATACATGAATACTTAAAATAAGTTCTGTTATCTCCCCCGGACAGAGGGGGATTCCAGGACTGAAAAATCCTAATTTCTCACCGAGGGGGGCAATTGGGGGAGGCACAAGTCAGGAGCCTTTGCAAGTTTAGCGAAGATTTTGGGCTCCTATTAGTTATGGGGAGTTCAGGGTTCGATCCTCAAGCACAGACAGGAAGCAACAGTAAAGGAAAATGTCTTAAGGAAACATATATGTCAGAAAGTTCTCCATATTCTGCACCTTACTTAATCTAAAAGATGTGTGCTTAGTAGAGGGCCGGCGATGGGATGAGACTTGTGATGAAAAAAAGATGATTTTGATTACAAGCGATGAATTAAAGTGATGATTTGTCTGGTGGGAGGCTTCGGCCTGGACTAGTTACCACCCTACCAGCAAAGACAAACTACCAAGCGATTTAGCATTCCGCTACGACTCTGTGTAGAAACCAACTAGGGGTATGGGTTGAATATAACTGCTATACATCTAACAGGTTAGCCCGTTACCATCTTACGACAACATCATTACTTATTATGAGTTGAGATAGCAGGCAAGGGCTAACTTGTAGTGCTAGCTAACATACTTTCATAACACAAATAATTTAAACGTGCTTTGAACACAAGTTTATTTTAAACCTGATAATTTTCCCATACTAAAACTGGTCATTTTGTTTTAAAACTTGGTTTACTTAAGTTTATAATTTGTGGTGAGGCTATGTGACATTGAGTTGTTCTCATTGTATGTGTAATGGATCTAAAAGTAGCTCAAGCAAACTGTTTACATTAAGCATTATGAGCTTTATGCTCATCATGCTTAATGTAAACAGTTTGCTTGAGCATTCATTTCATTACACTTATTCAAAGTTTCATTCATTTCATTACACTTATTCAAAGTTTACACTGTGAATGGAATTTCATAACTATAGGATTTGAAATTACCTTCCAGATGCCTCCTTTATGTGTTCTAAGATTATCCTGTTATCCCTGTCGGTCACAATATCGGCCAGACTGTCTGGGTCCATGTCTGAGAGAAGCTCAAGATCCTGTCCACCAAGTAAAGAAATGTGACAGAGATTGTGCTGTAAACGACCCACCAAGTTTGCGACCTGTGATTTGTCCCCTAACGCCACATCATCGGTTTGATCGAGTGATACTTGGCACTTCGGCATATTCGGCGCCCACTTTTCGCTCCCGTGTAAAATCATTAATGAAGTATCTGGTTCTAATGTAGAGAAGTATTCTTCGTCATCGACTTCTGTACCGTCACACTCCAGTACAACTGTCAGGTGCTCAGCTGGCAGACCTAATTTATCCGGCACTTTACTTAGTAAATCCTCCAAAGACGACGCAACGATTCCTTTCTTCTTTTCACGATTCACGTCACAAATTTTATAAGGCTTAATAATATCGTCCTCCATTGTAAATGTATCAGGGACTATTTTAATTTTTATTCTACTTCTTCTTTTGATTAATTATTATACTCAATTAATCTTTCAATAAAAATAAGACAGTTTACACATTTCTACACAATTTCCATGAAATGTATCCTAGTTACTGTGCTAGTTACTTGTCTCTGATGAAATGAATTGAATGACAGTAAGATCATTTAAATTTGACGTTAAGATAATAATAATTGCCAGTATAAAAACACAACATATTTTTTAAGGTTTCCTTTTTTAAAAAAATATTCAAAGTAAAAAATAAATAGTTTCGATTATTGGAATTTAAAGCTAATAATCCAAATATGAACTTATTTTTATACACAGCGATCGCAAAGTAACTGACGAGAGTCAAGACGACTGGCTCTCCTAGTGTCCGGTTACTGAATGGGAAAATTCCATGGAAATTCACAAGCTTCAGTTTCCAGGCGTCTACATCAGCTTGCTAATTAATTACTACATAATACTATTTAACTATTCTTCGTTCACAATATCAAGTACCTAGTTTGTAACCTTGTAGATGGTAAGAATATTATATGTAGGTATGTACTTACTAGCTTATTAATATTCAGTGTCTTTATGGGTCGATCAAACGGAACAGCCAAGCGGCCGGCATGCTTTTTAAGTTGTAACTATGTAAATAGTTCTAGGATCTTAAGTTCTGTTTTCCTACCTGTACCTGCAAGAGCAAAGAGCTACTTTCTTGGATTTAATAATGTACCTGGTTATATTATTTTGTATTTTGTTATCTAGATATCTATTTGGTTTCATGCTCAATTATTTATAATTTTGATAGGGTCAAAATTTTATTTTTCATATCGCTTATTCGTAAAATAGGCATTCTATGTCCAAAGTGGAAAGTGCATCATTCCCTCCCTAGGCAGGTAATGAATTCAAAAATACAATAGTCGGAACTGCAGCCAATCTTGATTCACCATTTTTTATAAATAGACAATTATGTATTTACGGCCACGGAGGAGTTTGTATATTAGGTAGGTACTTATCTAATCTTAAAACTAAAGCTACGAGCAGCTCGACGATACAGCTTCAATAGCTGATGGATGGGTCAGGAACATTATTTAGCTTTGAGTAGGTATGTCAGAGGTACTAGGATCATTCATTCAGGCTTTTATAAAAACTTTGATTTTGGCTCGGACGAACCATCCCGTCAAACGGTAACTAATTTTGTCATGAAAGAACCTAATGATGCGTAAAAAGAGATCTTTTTACAGAGACGGCGTTAATTTTAGATTTTGCTTGATCAATCATTACATTATGTTAAGTACTTGAACATTTTGTTGTTTGGTGCCTACAGGAAATATCCTAAATTTGACTGATGGAAAGAAAAACACAATAGCAAGGAAATTAGCCTTAGTATACATTTATCTAACTACATAAATTTGTATCTCGCTCATTTTTCATGTAAAGGCTATTTTAGGAATTCAGGTTTACAAAGGATGTCGAAACTAATGAAAAAATCCTTTATAGTTATTAAATAGTTATCTACCTTATTAATATAAAACATGTTTTACCATTTTTGATGTCTAATAAATTCAAGAGCTAACAAAACATTTTGGTTAGTAAGTAGGTACCTACCTACCTAGCTCTATTTTTCTTTTTATACTTTTTTTAATACTTTATTACTTTTTCTAGTTTTCTTTTGTTTAGGCAAGTAATTGCCTATGTACCTACTGTACTATATTGTATAGTGCAACGGTAAAATACCTATCTTGCAAAGACAAACGAAGCAAATGAATATTATTATGATACCTATTTATATTTTCTGTGTAGGTAATATCCAGCAGTCGGTTTTAGCCTAACTCATATCTTTTTTTTATACAAACAAGCTTTTGAAATGTTTGTTTGTTTGTGATCATTACCTTATGTGGTAATTATTACTTACACAAACACGTACCTACGTTCCTGAAGTAAGTACATGAGTGGGTATATATCTGTGTATTGTAATAAGGCGGATCATGAGCCACCGTTTCGTAAAACAGCGTGAAATGGACCACCGCATTGTAAATATGAATGTCAAGACACCATATTGCAAACTCCAAAATCAGGACCAGAATGTAATCTGGGCGCCCCGACTCCACGCAGTCTTGTCGGTCCTACTCATAGAGTTTTTTTGTAAAGCGCAAACCCAGAAACTCGAGAAGGAGTTCCTGAACGAAGGTCGCGTAGGTGAAGAGTAAAGAGAGAGACTGGAATTTTCTCAGATGGCTAATACGGTCACTCTTTCGTCTCTTTCCCTTCTCTCCTATGTTTATCAGTCTACAAGCAACTTAACTGATTTCACTCAAGTCTCATATTACGTACCGAAATAATATTCACATTAAGAGTTCTATGCACTTTCGGATTTTTTATCTCTATCTGTTACCTTTTTAGGTTCAACCTGTTTGCATGATCTTGATGAAACTTGGCAAATACCTAAGTGTTTTTGGATGCCAACTTTTTTGGAACCAGAACAAAAATTGGTAAATATTTCGTCAAGTTGTTATCAGTACGTGTAATAGTTACCTATTCTGTGGTTTAGGAACCTGTGTATCTTCTCATCAACCATTACCCACCCAAGAACAGGGGTCACGTTCGGTCAGACTGTGGCGCGACGGGTGGAGATCAATATTCTCTTCACCCCTGTCTACCCTCTGCTCTTGAATGCATTTCTCAGCTTCACCCTGTCTGCAAATTTAAATTAAATATTACATTCATATTAAATATTACATTCATATTAAATATTATTTAAAACACGTTAATTGCAAGATTTTCAATGACGATTAGAAACAGATTTTTTACTATTATGTAAATTAGGTAGGTAATTAGTACAGAGGCGGGCTTATACTAGATTCTTTTTATTTTTTTTAAATAATAACTCCTTGGGATTGATAATAAGTCAACTATTTATTACGAAAAATGTCGCCTCAAATTCTAAGACAACACTTCCTTATAGATACACCTATTCGGAACTTATATGTTCCTAATCTATATGTCACCGTAAGATTGTAAAAACCTAAGCTAGACTTGAAATTTGGAAGATAGGTTTCTTCTATGGTGTAAACGGCCACAAAAACATGTATAAGCAATTTTACGAAAATCTACCCCAATAGGGGTGAAATGGGGGTTGAAAGCTTATATAAGGGCTCCCAAGTTTTTGAAGTTAGAGACATGAAAATCGGGATTTAGGTTATTAGTTTTGAGTTATAATAAACACTTTTAGGAAAATCTACCCCACAGAGCGTGAAATGGGGGTAGTAACTTTGTATGAAAGTCCTGTGTTTTTGAAGTTAGAGACTTGAAAATCGGGATTTAGGTTATCCGATTTAAATAATAATAACCTGTATGAGCAATTTTACGAAAGTTGCTGTTTGACAGGTCAATAGGGGTTGAAAGCATGCACGAAGGTTATAAGTTTTTGAAGTCAGCATTAAGGACTTATAAGTCTTAAATAATAAAAGCCTGCCGATGTTATAGAGCTGCTTTATGTAGGCCTTTTGCAGCGGGAAAATCTCATAGGGAATCAAAAATTGTACGCAGACGAAGTCTCGAGCGACCGCTAGTTTAAATATATAAATTAATGGGTACTGAACTTACTTACTTTTAATACCTAATAATTTAATTATTTATAATAATATTAGGTAGGCTAATTCAGAGCGCCCAAAAGTAAGTACTTATAATATTTTGTAAAATGGACCGATAACATGTTCATACCTAATATCAATTTTTATTAATTAACGTAATAATAAGCCGCCTCCTGTAATTATATAAATAACTAAAAATTATACCTACTTTCAATACCAACATACAATAATTTATTCCAATACCACTATTTAAACTTCTCAAAAACAGTCATCTATTTTCGATACTACTAGTAGGTTAATCCCAAAGGGGTAATGCGTTACACAAAACTCAATACTTACTTGATTACTTACTGAAACACTTCAGTCTCCGGATGATATATTTCTTAGTAAAGTCAATGTAGCTTTATTTAATCATACGAGACATGTAAGTGGTTATACTAAGCACGTATCTCCCAAATAATAATTTGTGTCGTGTTATCCATTAACTTAAGACGTCATTATAAGTAAGTTGGTGTCTGTTGTTGTCGTGCTAGTAACGTAGGTATAATGTTCCCAATTTGCGGTATAATAAGAAAGCTTTCAGTAGGTGCTAAAATATTATGTTTTTTTTATTCAACTACAAGTTAGCCCTTGACTGCGATCTGACCTGATGGTAAGTGATGATGCAGTCCAAGATGGTAGCGGGCTAACCGTTAGGGCTATATTAAACCCACGTCCTGTTGATTTGATTGCGAGACGCTACATCCGCTTTTCGACCGTTAATTCGGCTTCATTATTATTATACTTACCTCACTTATTACGCATAGGTACTTATGCTACGCATTTTGGTACGGTCTAAGAGTGAACTTGATATATTTTAATAATATTAGGTACATACCTATGTGAAAGTAATTTAAAAAAGCATCTAGTGTTTCAAAGAGCTTAAGCGAGTCTCTTCATTATCTTCCGTCCGCAATAAAGCTTAATTCGGGTGCTGAAGAGTGGTATAGAAGCATTGTAGGTTGTCACCGAGTCTCTAATATAGCTGACCTTAATATGCACACAAGGTCACTGGTGTCACAGAATAGACTGTGCCTAATTGGGATGTTTCCTATGCCAAAAATATTTTTTTCTAAAATGTTTATTAAATAGAGAGTGTTCCATGAGACGTAAAATCAACGTCCTGTGTCAGTTTTAAGTTGGGGTAACCATTTTAAACAATCGGTTATAGTAAAAAACGGAGTCGAATCCTGATAACGTCACAAGTCAGTATTTCCTACAAACCACCATATTAAGCGCGCTTTTTGACGATTGCTAAACCTTGACCAGAGATAATTTAGAAATAATTATAAAATTCCAAAATTGACCTACCGGGAACTGAATCCTGGGAACTCCGACTTTAAATCGACCTCGAAGACCACAGCGCTTTACACTGCGCCGGTGAGTTCGTCGTTATTTATTGTAAAGGAATCGGAAGACAAATATAGTTCGCACGCGAGTTGAATACAGAGTAAATGTATGGTGTCACATACACATTTACTCTGCATTCCACTCGCGCGCGTACTTTTGGTCATAATACTTACATACTGCATAATGGTTATTATACATACTGCATAATGGTTATTATACATACTGCATAATGGTTATTAGGACATGCAGTGCCAATATGTCTTAAATAATTATTACTCGTGACATTTCTGATAAACTAGTACCTGCCTATTGTGGCGTTCCCGCGAGTAAAGCTCGCTGTAGTGACCTTCCCGTAAGTTTCCCAGGTCGAGGTCAGAGTTTACCTATTTGGTTTTACGCGCTTGCTTCACGTTTTATAGTAGGCATTTGTCTTTATTCCGTTTTAATTAAAAATATACATCTTTTTTTGAATAAAAATTTAAATAAAACTAAACATGAATTTTTATAAACGTAGGTAGGTAATTCAAACTGTAAGTACGTAGGTATAATTAAAATTTTATTAAATTTATTTCTGTTTAAGCTATGAGCGACATACGTGACTTGTATATGCAACAACGTTCCTAGATTTTACGTAAGTAATTACCTACTTTGATTTAGGTCAAAAAGCCTCAATTATACCTGTGTTATATTATTTTTGAAGCCATACAATTATTCAAATCTCAGTCACGATGATTAACGGCCTATCTTTTAAAACGAGTTTGATGGAATTTGGTATCGTGGTAAGTTGCATTCCGGGGAAGGACATAGGATTTTTATCCAGCGCGAACAAAAAAAACTGAATTCACGCAGACGAAGTCGCGGGCATGATCTAGTTGTTATTATTGTATTTTTAAGTAGGCAAAACTATTTTTGATTGTAAACTGTATCACACTGGGACATTATAGCATAGGAAAATAAATAGTTTTCTGACTATTAGATATTTAAGTTTTTCGATTTTCCGGCAACTTCCATGCGTATTTAGATTATTATTTATTACGCAACAGACTTGTTTTTTGTTGGAATAAAAATTAGCTTGTGTCACTTATTGCCTCCAGTGAAAATCACATCAGCGTGACTACTACGTGACAGCGTGATTACTACGTGAAGGCAGGGTAAATCAACAAACAAAAACACTGAAGTATCATTTATTTCTTTAAAGTTTCGGCCAAAGCCTCCCACCAGACCAGACCAGAGAAAATTATAAATTCAGAAATTATAAATTCAAAAATTGACCCTGCCGGGAATCGAACCCGGGACCTCCCACGTTAAGAGAACAGCGCTCAACGCTGCGCCAGGGAAGTCGTCATTGCTACTGCAGCGCAGTACCTACGATAAGCACAATATTCATACATTATATAACAATTCTTGCAAGTTGCAACAGTTATTTCATGACTTCAAGGAATCGTCATCTAAACATACCTACCCACATTATGATTACCAACTTGACTTATAGGTAGCTATATATCTATTACTAGTGTTTCGCTCTGTGCGTGAGCTGCTAAAGCAGCTCACGGGTTGTGATTAAAAAAAATAAAAATGGCGCTGATTTTTTTCAACTTTTGTATCAGTTTTCTGTTTTGTAATCTCAGGGAGCCCTGAATATCGATTTTGAACGAAATCGCAGCAATAACAAAGAATATCAAAATGGCGCTGATTTTTTAAAATTTTGGTACTTTTTTCCTGTGTGGTTATTCCAGGGAACCCTAAATATCGATTTTGAACGAAATCGGTCAGTTAACAAAGAATTTAAAAATGGCACTGTTTTTTTAAAACTTTGGTATAAGTTTCCTGTTTTGTGATCCCAGTGAACCCTAAATATCGATTTTGAACGAAATACGTCAACTAAAAAAGAATTTCAAAATGGCGCTGATTTTTTACAACTTTGGCTGTTTCCTGTTTTGTAATCCGAGGGACCTCTAAATGTCGATTTTGAACTAAATCGGTCAATAAACAAAGAATTTCAAAATGGCGCTGATTTTTTGAAATATTGGTACCAGTTTTCTGTTTTGTGATCCCAGGGAGACCTAAATATCGATTTTGTACGAAATCGGTTAATTAACAAAGAACTTCAAAATGGCGCTGATTTTTTAAAATTTTGGTAACAGTTTCCTGTTTTGTAACCCCAGGGAGTCATAAATATCGATTTTGAACGGAATCGGTCAATAAACAAAGAATTTCAAAATGGCGCAGATTTTTTAAAAATTCGGTATACTGCTCCTGATGACGTTTGAATTTTTCATCTCACTCGCACCCAGCCGAAATGATCGCCCTTGTAAAAAGACCATGTCGAAAATCACTTTTCCGTTGATAAATTCCAGTGTTGCCAGACCTCGGCGATGAAATAACCCAAATGTCATTCGTACAAGTGGGACACGTGGTTGCTCGTACTCGAATTTTGCAAAAAAAAATTTATTTTTCGGGGTAAATCTTGAAATTTTCCCGAGAAATGGGGTAATTTTTTCCCCACAATCCATACCTCGAGCCTGTACACACAATCTGCCCGTAGAAGTCGAAACGCTCCGACGTTGGCAACTGTGAGACATTTGAATTTTAAAATTGCGATTTTTCGTAACTCAAACCGAACGGCCGTCACGACAGCCGCCATCTTGAATTTTTAAAAACCACCCCCACACTGTCAAAATACAGGATAATTGTAGGCGGAAATAGAAAAAAAATTATGCTCGACCGCGCCGTTTCAGATCTGCGGCGCCGCGGTTCGAGGTCGAAAAATCAAAAATTTTAAAACACTACAGCTCGACCGCCATCTTGTTTTTCCAATTTTTTCCATTTTTCTGTTGACCGTTTCCTAATTTCTTCAATCAATGCGAGTTGTAACGGAATCAGTTGGAAAACAAAAGAGTTGCAAGAATCACGTCGGCCGCCATTTTGTTTTTCTGAAATGTCATAATTTTTGCCTACTTCCATCCCGCTCCCGAACACATCTCCCATACACCATATCTTCACCGTATCTTTTTCTGTTTCTTTCTAGGAGAACAGTTACGTCAATTACTACACACTACTACTTCACTTGTAGCCTCTTCAATATTCGCCATATAATTTGGTATGAAAAAAAATATTCCGCCATGTTGAATTTTTTTTCATTTCGCTAAATAGACCTCCTCGTCCTGATCATCTCTTGCCAAGAAACCACACTTCCAGCTCTCATACTCTCCGAGATAGACACTCACGAAATTTGTATGGCAGCCATCTTGAATCCACAATTTTGAGTTTTTTTTTTACTAATCGCCAATTGGATGAGGTTTCGAGTGACATTTGTTCGAGCACCCCCCACCTATCTTCAATACCCTTGCCGTGCCTTTTACCCGTCTCCGAAATCCTCAATCATCAGCTGTCTCCATATTTTTCTTCAAGTTATATTTTCGGACTTCCATACGAAGCCAGCAGTGAAAAAAAAATTTTTCATATAAAATTTTACAGGAGGAAGTTTTTAGGGAAATTCTGGAAAACTACCCCAAATGTGGCAACACTGTTTTGATATCTCGATACTGCCCGTCGAGTTACACCATCGATCCATACATGCCAACTTTCCCAAATGTTGCCAACCGCCTCTAAGACGTGATTGAAATTTTCAAAAACACAAAAAGAATACAAAATGGCCGCCACCTCGTTTCACAGAAACTTTTTGCATAGTTTCATAATTTTCCTGTGAACTACAGGATACACCGCTCCTGACGTCGTTTCAATTGTTCATCTCGCTCGCACCCAGCCGACATGATAGCCCCTGAAAAAAGACCATGTCGAAAATCACTTTTTCTTTGATAAATTCTAGTGTTGCCAGACTTCGGCGACGAAAATACCCAAATGTCATTCGCACAAGTGTGACACGTGGTTGCTCATACTCGAATTTTGCAAAAACTGCGTATTTCGATTTTTTAATTTTTGGGGTAAATCATGAAATTTTCCCGAGAAATGGGGTAATTTTTTTCCCCCAATCCATACCTCGAGTCTGTACACACAATCTCCCCGTAGAAGTCGAACCGCTCCGACGTTGCCAACTGCGAGATATTTGAATTTTAAAATTGCGTTTTTTCGTAACTCAAACCGAACGGCCGCCGTGACAGCCGCCATCTTGAATTTTTAAAAACCACCCCCATTCCGTCAAAATACAGGATAATTGTAGGCGGAAGTAGAAAAAAAAATTATGCTCGACCACCCCGTTTCGGATCTGTGGCGCCGCGGTTCGAGGTCGAAAAATCAAAAATTTGAAAACACTACAGCTCGGCCGCCATCTTGTTTTTCCAATTTTTTCCACTTTTTCTATAGATCGTTTCCTAATTTCTTCAATCGTTGCAAATTGCAAAGAAATCGGTTGGAAAACAAGAGAGTTACAAGAATCACGTCGGCCGCCATCTTGTTTTTCTGAAATGTCATAATTTTTCCCTACTCGACTCCCACACTCGAACACTTCTCCCGTACATCATTGTATCATTTTCTGTCTCTTTCTAGGAGAACAATTATGTCAATGAGTCAGTGAGTGAGTGGTAATCGAGCTATATATATTATAATAACTAGTTTTTCGCTCTGTGCGCGAGCTGCTAAAGCAGCTCACGGGATGTGGTTAGACTTACAAGTAGGACAGTCTTTATTGTATCGATTTTGAACGAAATCGGTCAATTAACAAAGAATTTCAAAATGGCGCTGTATTTTTTTTATTTTGGTAACAGTTTCCTGTTTTGTATCTCCAGGGAGTCCTAAATATCAATTTTGAACGAAATCGGTCAATTAACAAAGAATTTCAAAATGGCGCTGGTTTTTTATTTATTTTGGTAACAGTTTCCTGTTTTGTATCCCCAGGGAGTCCTAAATATCGATTTTGAACGAAATCGGCCAATTAACAAAGAATTTCAAAATGGCGCTGGTTTTTTTTTATTTTGATAACAGTTTCCTGTTTTGTATCCCCAGGGAGTCCTAAATATCGATTTTGAACGAAATCGGTCAATTAACAAAGAATTTCAAAATGGCGCTGATTTTTTAAAACTCTGATATAAGTCTCCTGTTTTGTAATCCCAGGGAGCCTCGTCGTGGGTAAAACGGAACCGTATCAAAATCTTGCATAGTTCTATACTTGCAGTCTCTTCAATACTCGCCATATAATTTGGTATGAAAAAAATAACCGCCATCTTGAATTTTTTTTCATTTCGCCAAATAGACCTCCTCGTCCAGGTCATATCTTGCCAAGAAACCACACTTCCATCTCTCATACTGTCCGAGATAGACACTAACGAAATTTGTATGGCAGCCATCTTGAATCCACCAATTTTGAGTTTTTTTTAAACTCATCGCCAATTGGATGAGGTCCCGAGTGACATTTGTTCGAGCACCCCCCACCTATCTTCAATACCCTGGCCGTGCTCTTTACCCGTCTCCGAAATCCTCAATCATCAGCTGTCTCCATATTTTTCTTCAAGTTATATTTTCTGACTTCCGCACGAAGCCAGCAGTGAAAAAAAAAATTTTCATACAAAATTTTACAGGAGGAAGTTTTTAGGGAAAATCTCGAAAACTACCCCGAATGTGGCAACACTGTTTTGAATTCTCGATACTGCCCGTCGAGTTACACAATCGATTCATACATGTCAACTTTCCCAAATGTTGCCAACCGCCTCTAAGACGTGATCGAAATTTTCAAAAACACAAAAAGAATACAAAATGGCCGCCACCTCGTTTCACAGAATCATTTGACATACTTTTATAATTTTCCTGTGAACTACAGAATATACCGCTCCTGATGAGGTTTCAATTTTTCATCTCGCTCGCACCCAGCCGAAATGATAGCCCTTGAAAAAAGATCATGTCGAAAATCACTTTTTCTTTGATAAATTCCAGTGTTGCCAGACCTCGGCGACGAAAATACCCAAATGTCATTCGTACAAGTGGGACACGTGGTTGCTCCTACTCGAATTTTTAAAAAAGTTCGTATTTCGATTTTTTAATTTTTGGGGTAAATCTTGAAATTTTCCCGAGAAATGGGCTAATTTTTTTCCCACAATCCATACCTCGAGTCTGTACACACAATCTCCCCGTAGAAGTCGAAACGCTCCGACGTTGCCAACTGCGAGAAATTTGCATTTTAAAATTGCGTTTTTTCGTAACTCAAACCGAACGGCCGCCGTGACAGCCGCCATCTTGAATTTTTAAAAACCACCCCCACACTGTCAAAATACAGGATAATTGTAGGCGGAAATAGAAAAAAAATTATGCTCGACCGCGCCGTTTCAGATCTGTGGCGCCGCGGTTCGAGGTCGAAAAATCAAAAATTTTAAAACACTACAGCTCGACCGCCATCTTGTTTTTCCAATTTTTTCCATTTTTCTGTTGACCGTTTCCTAATTTCTTCAATCAATGCGAGTTGTAACGGAATCAGTTGGAAAACAAAAGAGTTGCAAGAATCACGTCGGCCGCCATTTTGTTTTTCTGAAATGTAATAATTTTTGCCTACTTCCATCCCGCTCCCGAACACATCTCCCATACACCATATCTTCACCGTATCTTTTTCTGTTTCTTTCTAGGAGAACAGTTACGTCAATTACTACACACTACTAATTCACTTGTAGCCTCTTCAATATTCGCCATATAATTTGGTATGAAAAAAATATTCCGCCATCTTGAATTTTTTTTCATTTTTAATATCATTAATTGATTCGGTCAATTAACAAAGAATTTCAAAAAAGTGCTGGTTTTTTTTAATTTTGGTAACAGTTTACTGTTTAGTAACCCCATGGAGTCCTAAATATCGATTTTGAACGAAATCGCTACAATAACAAAGAATTTCAAAATGGCACTGAATTTTTTAAATATTGGTAGCAGTTTCCTGTTTTGCAATCTCATGGAGTCCTAAATATCGATTTTTAACGAAATCGGTCAATTAACAAAGAATTTCAAAATGGCGCTGATTTTTTAAAACTTTGGTATCGGTTTCCTGTTTTGTAATCCCAGGGATCCTCAGATATCGATTTTGAACGAAATCTGTCAATTAACAAAGAATTCCAAAAAAATACCATGTCGAAAATCACTTTTACTTTGATAAATTCCAGTGCTGCCAGACCTCGGCGACGAAAATACCCAAATGTCATTCGTACAAGTGAAACACGTGGTTGCTCGTACTCGAATTTAGCAAAAATTACGTATTTCGATTTTTTTATTTTTGGGGTAAACCTTGAAAATTTCCCGAGAAATGGGGTAATTTTTTTCCTCAATCCATACCTCGAGTCTGTACACACAATCTCCCCGTTAAAGTTGAATTTTAAAATTGCCTTTTTTCGTAATTCAGACCGAACGGCCGCCGTTACAGCCGCCATCTTGTTTTTCCGAAATTTCAAAAGTTACTCCCATCCCGCACCCGAACACATCTCCCTAACATAATTGTATCGTTTTCTGTATCTTTCTTGGAGAACAATTTGGTCAATTACTAAACACTACTACAACACTTGTAGTCTCTTCAATATTCGCCATATAATTTGGTATGAAAAAAAATATTCCGCCATCTTAAATTTTTTTTCATTTCGCTAAATAGACCTCCTCGTCCTGATCATCTCTTGCCAAGAAACCACACTTCCATCTCTCATACTCTCCGAGATAGACACTCACGAAATTTGTATGGCAGCCATCTTGAATCCACCATTTTGAGTTTTTTTTTTACTTATTGCCAATTGGATGAGGTTTCGAGTGACATTTGTTCGAGCACCCCCCACCTATCTTCAATACCCTGGCCGTGCTCTTTACCCGTCTGCGAAATCCTCAATCATCAGCTGTCTCCATATTTTTCTTCAAGTTATATTTTCTGACTTCTATACGAAGCCATCGGTGAAAAAAAAATTTTTCATACAAAATTTTACAGGAGGAAGTTTTTAGGGAAAATCTCGAAAACTACCCCGAATATGGCAACACTGTTTTGATTTCTCGATACTGCCCGTCGAGTTACACAATCGATCCATACATGTTAACTTTCCCAAATGTTGCCAACCGCCTCTAAGACGTGATCGAAATTCTCAAAAACACAAAAGGAATACAAAATGGCCGCCACCTCGTTTCACAGAATCATTTGACACAGTTTTATAATTTTCCCATGAACAACAAGATACACCGCTCCTGACGACGTTTCAATTGTTCATCTCGCTCGCACCCAGCCGACATGATAGCCCCTGAAAAGAGACCATGTCGAAAATCACTTTTTCTTTGATAAATTCCAGTGTTGCCAGACCTCGGCGACGAAATCACCCAAATGTCATTCGTACAAGTGGGACACATGGTTGCTCGATCTCGAATTTTTAAAAAAATACATATTTCGATATTTTTATTTTTGGGGTAAATCTTGAAATTTTCCCGAGAAATGGGGTAATTTTTTTTCCCCAATCCATACCTCGAGTCTTTACACACAATCTCCCCATACAAGTCAAAACGCTCCGACGTTGCCAACTGCGAGAAATTTGAATTTTAAAATGGCGTGTTTTCGTAACTCGAACCGAACGGCCGCCGCGACAGCCGCCATCTTGAGTTTTTTAAAACCACCCCCATTCTGTCAAAATACAGGATAATTGTAGGCGGAAATAAAAAAAAAAAATTATGCTCGACCGCGCCGTTTCGGATCTGTGGCGCCGCGGTTCGAGGTCGAAAAATCAAAAATTTTAAAACACTACAGCTCGGCCGCCATCTTGTTTTTCCAATTTTTTCCACTTTTTCTATAGATCGTTTCCTAATTTCTTCCATCACTGCGAGTTGTAACGAAATCGCTCGGAAAACAAAAGAGTTACAAGAATCACGTCGGCCGCCATCTTGTTTTTCCGAAATGTCATAATTTTTCCCCACTCGACTCCCGCACTCGAACACTTCTCCCATACATCATTGTATCATTTTCTGTCTCTTTCTAGGAGAACAATTATGTCAATGAGTCAGTGAGTGAGTGGTAATCGAGCTATATATATTATAATAACTAGTTTTTCGCTCTGTGCGTGAGCTGCTAAAGCAGCTCACGGGTTGTGATTAAAAAAAAAACAAAATGAATTCATATCAGTTTCCTGTATTGTATTCCCAGGGAGTCCTAAATATCAATTTTGAACTAAATTGGTCAATTCCCAAATAATTTCAAAATGGCGCTGATTTTTTACAACTTTGGTACCAGTTTCCTGTTTTGTAACCCCAGGGAGCCCTAAATATCGATTTTGAACGAAATCGGTCAATTAAAAAAGAATTTCAAAATAGTGCTGGTTTTTTTTTAATTTTGGTAACAGTTTACTGTTTAGTAACCCCATGGAGTCCTAAATATCGATTTTGAACGAAATCGGTCAATTAACAAAGAATTCCAAAATGGCGCTGATTTTTTAAAACTTTGGCATCAGTTTCCTGTTTTGAAATTCGAGGAAGTCCTAAATATCGATTTTGAGCGAAATCGCTACAATAACAAAGAATTTCAAAATGGCGCTGATTTTTTTAAATTTTGGTACCAGTTTACTGTTTAGTAACCCCATGGAGTCCTAAATATCGATTTTGAACGAAATCGGTCAATTAACAAAGAATTTCAAAATTGCGCTGATTTTTTACAGCTTTGGTATCAGTTTCCTGTTTTGTAATCCCAGCGAGGCCTAAATATCGATTTTGAACAAAATTGGTCAATAAAGAAATAATTTCAAAATTGCGCTGATTTTTTACAGCTTTGGTATCAGTTTCCTGTTTTGTAATCCCAGGGAGCCCTAAATATCGATTTTGAACGAAATCGGTCAATTAACAAAGAATTTCAAAATGGCGCTGATTTTTTAAAACGTTGGTACCAGTTTCCAGTTTTGTAATCCTAGCCCAGGGAGCCCTAAATATCGATTTTGAACGAAATCGGTCAATTTACAAAGAATTTCAAAATGGCGCTGATTTTTTGAAAGTTTGGTACCAGTTTCCTGTTTTGTAATCCAAAGAAGTCCTAAATATCGATTTTGAACCAAATCGCTACAATAACACAGAATTTCAAAATGGCGCTGAATTTTTTAAATTTTGGTACCAGTTTCCTGTTTTGCAATCCCATGGAGTCCTAAATATCGATTTTGAACGAAATCGGTCAATTAACAAATAATTTCAAAATGGCGCTGATTTTTTAAAATTTGGTATCAGTTTCCTGTTTTTTAATCCCAGGGATCCTCAGATATCGATTTTGAACGAAATCTGTCAATTTACAAAGAATTTCAAAATGGCGCTGATTTTGTAAAATTTTGGTACCAGTTTCCTGTCTTGTAATCCCATGAAGTACTAAATATCGATTTTGAACGAAATCGATCAATTAACAAAGAATTTCAAAATGGCGCTGATTTTTTAAAACTTTGGTGTCGGTTTCCTGTTTTGTAATCCCAGGGAGCCCCTTCGTGGGTAAAACAGAACCGTTTCACTTGTAACGTCTCTCCAATATTCGCCATATAATTTGGTATGAAAAAAATGTTCCGCCATCTTGAATTTTTTTTCATTTCGCTAAATAGACCTCCTCGTCCTGATCATCTCTTGCCAAGAAACCACACTTCCATCTCTCATACTCTCCGAGATAGACACTCACGAAATTTGTATGGCAGCCATCTTAAATCCACCATTTTGAATTTTTTTTCTACTTATTGCCAATTGGATGAGGTTTCGAGTGACATTTGTTCGAGCACCCCCCACCTATCTTCAATACCCTGGCCGTGCTCTTCACCCGTCTCCGAAATCCTCAATCATCAGCTATCTCCAAATTTTTCTTCAAGTTATATTTTCTGACTTCCATACGAAGCCATCAATGAAAAAAAAAATTTTTCATACAAAATTTTACAGGAGGAAGTTTTTAGGGAAAATCTCGAAAACTACCCCGAATGTGGCAACACTGTTTTGATATCTCAATACTGTCTGTCGAGTTACACAATCGATCTATACATGTCAACTTTCCCAAATGTTGCCAACCGCCTCTAAGAGGTGATTGAAATTTTCAAAAACACAAAAAGAATACAAAATGGCCGCCACCTCGTTTCACAAAAACTTTTTGCATAGTTTTATAATTTTCCTGTGAACTACAGGATACACCGCTCCTGACGACGTTTCAATTGTTCATCTCGCTCGCACCCAGCCGACATGATAGCCCTTGAAAAAAGACCATGTCGAAAATCACTTTTTCTTTGATAAATTCCAGTGTTGCCAGACCTCGGCGACGAAAATACCCAAATGTCATTCGTACAAGTGGGACACGTGGTTACTCCTACTCGAATTTTTAAAAAAGTTCGTATTTCGATTTTTTAATTTTTGGGGTAAATCTTGAAATTTTCCCGAGAAATGGGGTAATTTTTTTTCCCCAATCCATACCTCGAGTCTGTACACACAATCTCCCCTTAGAAGTCGAAACGCTCCGACGTTGCCAACTGCGACAAATTTGAATTTTAAAATTGCGTTTTTTCGTAACTCAAACCGAACGGCCGCCGGGACAGCCGCCATCTTGAATTTTTAAAAACCACCCCCATTCTGTCAAAATACAGGATAATTTTAGGCGGGAATAGAAAAAAAAATTATGCTCAACCCCGCCGTTTCGGATCTGTGGCGCCGCGGTTCGGGGTCGAAAAATCAAAAATTTTAAAACACTACAGCTTGGCCGCCATCTTGTTTTTCCAATTTTTTCTACCTTTTCTGCTGACCGTTCCCTTATTTCTTTAATCACTGCGAGTTGTAACGAAATCGGTCGGAAAACAAAAGAGTTACAAGAATCACGTCAGCCGCCATCTTGTTTTTCTGAAATGTCATAATTTTTCCCTACTCGACTCCCGCACCCGAACACTTCTCCCATACATCATTGTATCATTTTCTGTCTCTTTCTAGGAGAACAATTATGTCAATGAGTCAGTCAGTCAGTGAGTGGTAATCGAGCTATATATAGTATAATAACTAGTTTTTCGCTCTGTGCGTGAGCTGCTAAAGCAGCTCACGGGTTGTGATTAAAAAAAAAACAAAATGAATTCATATCAGTTTCCTGTATTGTATTCCCAGGGAGTCCTAAATATCAATTTTGAACTAAATTGGTCAATTTCCAAATAATTTCAAAATGGCGCTGATTTTTTACAACTTTGGTACCAGTTTCCTGTTTTGTAACCCCAGGGAGCCCTAAATATCGATTTTGAACGAAATCGGTCAATTAAAAAAGAATTTCAAAATAGTGCTGGTTTTTTTTTAATTTTGGTAACAGTTTACTGTTTAGTAACCCCATGGAGTCCTAAATATCGATTTTGAACGAAATCGGTCAATTAACAAAGAATTCCAAAATGGCGCTGATTTTTTAAAACTTTGGCATCAGTTTCCTGTTTTGAAATTCGAGGAAGTCCTAAATATCGATTTTGAGCGAAATCGCTACAATAACAAAGAATTTCAAAATGGCGCTGATTTTTTTAAATTTTGGTACCAGTTTACTGTTTAGTAACCCCATGGAGTCCTAAATATCGATTTTGAACGAAATCGGTCAATTAACAAAGAATTTCAAAATTGCGCTGATTTTTTACAGCTTTGGTATCAGTTTCCTGTTTTGTAATCCCAGCGAGGCCTAAATATCGATTTTGAACAAAATTGGTCAATAAAGAAATAATTTCAAAATTGCGCTGATTTTTTACAGCTTTGGTATCAGTTTCCTGTTTTGTAATCCCAGGGAGCCCTAAATATCGATTTTGAACGAAATCGGTCAATTAACAAAGAATTTCAAAATGGCGCTGATTTTTTAAAACGTTGGTACCAGTTTCCAGTTTTGTAATCCTAGCCCAGGGAGCCCTAAATATCGATTTTGAACGAAATCGGTCAATTTACAAAGAATTTCAAAATGGCGCTGATTTTTTGAAAGTTTGGTACCAGTTTCCTGTTTTGTAATCCAAAGAAGTCCTAAATATCGATTTTGAACCAAATCGCTACAATAACACAGAATTTCAAAATGGCGCTGAATTTTTTAAATTTTGGTACCAGTTTCCTGTTTTGCAATCCCATGGAGTCCTAAATATCGATTTTGAATGAAATCGGTCAATTAACAAATAATTTCAAAATGGCGCTGATTTTTTAAAATTTGGTATCAGTTTCCTGTTTTTTAATCCCAGGGATCCTCAGATATCGATTTTGAACGAAATCTGTCAATTTACAAAGAATTTCAAAATGGCGCTGATTTTGTAAAATTTTGGTACCAGTTTCCTGTCTTGTAATCCCATGAAGTACTAAATATCGATTTTGAACGAAATCGATCAATTAACAAAGAATTTCAAAATGGCGCTGATTTTTTAAAACTTTGGTATCGGTTTCCTGTTTTGTAATCCCAGGGAGCCCCTTCGTGGGTAAAACAGAACCGTATCACTTGTAACGTCTCTCCAATATTCGCCATATAATTTGGTATGAAAAAAATGTTCCGCCATCTTGAATTTTTTTTCATTTCGCTAAATACACCTCCTCGTCCTGATCATCTCTTGCTGAGAAACCACACTTCCATCTCTTATACTCTCCGAGATAGACACTGGCGAAATTTGTATGGCAGCCATCTTGAATCCACCATTTTTAAGTTTTTTTTAATTCACCGCCAATTGGATGAGGTTTCGAGTGACATTTGTTCGAGCACCCCCTACCTCTCTTCAATACCGTGGTCGTGCTCTTGACCCGTTGCCGAAATCCTCAATCATTAGCTGTCTCCATATTTTTCTTGGATACTGCTGGTCGAGTAACACAATCGATCCATACATGTCAACTTTCCCAAATGTTGCCAACCCGCCCCTAAGACGTGATTGAAATTTTCAAAAACACAAAACGAATACAAAATGGCCGCCACCTCGTTTCACAGAAACTTTTTGCATAGTTTCATAATTTTCCTGTGAACTACAGGATACACCGCTCCTGATGACGTTTCAATTTTTCATCTCGCTCGCACCCAGCCGACATGATAGCCCCTGAAAAAAGACCATGTCGAAAATCACTTTTTTTTTGATAAATTCCAGTGTTGCCAGACCTGGGCGACGAAATTACCCAAATGTCATTTGTACAAGTGGGACACGTGGTTGCTCGTACTCGATTTTTCCAAAAAATGCGTATTTCGATTTTTTTATTTTTGGGGTAAATCTTGAAATTTTCCCGAGAAATGGGGTAATTTTTTTCCCTCAATCCATACCTCGAGGATGTACACACAATCTCCCCTTAGAAGTCGGAACGCTCCGACGTTGGCAACTGTGAGAAATTTGAATTTTAAAATTGCGATTTTTCGTAACTCAAATCGAACGGCCACCGCGACAGCAGCCATCTTGAATTTTTAAAAACCACACCCATTCTGTCAAAATATAGGATAATTGTAGGCGGACAAAGAAAAAAATATTATGCTCGACCGCGCCGTTTCGGATCTGTAGCGTAGCGTTTCGGGGTTTAAAAATCTAAAATTTGAAAACATTACAGCTCGGCCGCCATCTTGTTTTTCAAATTTTTTCCACTTTTTCTATTAATCGTTTTCTAATTTCTTTAATAATAGCGAGTTGTAACGAAATAAGTTGGAAAACAAAAGAGTTGCTTGAATCACGTCGGCCGCCATCTTGTTTTTCCGAAATTTCATTATTTTCCCTACTCCCATCCCGCACCCGAACACATCTCCAATACATAATTGTATCGTTTTCTGTCTATTTCTATGAGAACAATTCTGCCAATTGCTACACTACTACACTTGTAGTGTCTTCAATATTCGCCATATAATTTGGTATGAAAAAAATGTTCCGCCATCTTGAATTTTCTTTCATTTCGCTAAATAGACCTCCTCGTCCTGATCATCTCTTGCCGTGAAACCACACTTCCATCTCTTATACTCTCCGAGATAGACACTGGCGAAATTTGTATGGCAGCCATCTTGAATCCACCATTTTTAAGTTTTTTTAAATTCACCGCCAATTGGATGAGGTTTCGAGTGACATTTGTTCGAGCACCCCCTACCTCTCTTCAATACCTTGGCCGTGCTCTTGACCCGTTGCCGAAATCCTCAATCATCAGCTGTCTCCATATTTTTCTTGGATACTGCTGGTCGAGTTACACAATCGATCCATACATGTCAACTTGCCCACTGCTTCAAAAACGTGATCGAAATTTTCAAAAACACAAAAAGAATACAAAATGGCCGCCATCTCGTTTCACAGAAACATTTTACATAGTTTTATAATTTTCATATGAACTACAGGATACACCGCTCCTGATGACGTTTCAATTTTTTATCTCGCTCGCACGCAGCCTAAACGATCGCCCCTGAAAAAATACCATGTCGAAAATCACTTTTACTTTGATAAATTCCAGTGCTGCCAGACCTCGGCGACGAAAATACCCAAATGTCATTCGTACAAGTGAAACACGTGGTTGCTCGTACTCGAATTTGGCAAAAAATACGTAATTCGATTTTTTTACTTTTGGGGTAAATCTTGAAATTTTCCCGAGAAATGGGGTAATTTTTTTTCCCCAATCCATACCTCGAGTCCGTACACACAATCTCCCCGTAGAAGTCGAAACGTTCCGACGTTGCCAACTGTGAGAAATTTGAATTTTAAAATTGCGTTTTTTCGTAACTCAAACCGAACGGCCGCCGTGACAGCCGCCATCTTGAATTTTTAAAAACCACCCCATTCTGTCAAAATACAGGATAATTGTAGGCGGAAATAGAAAAAAAAATTATGTTCGACCACGCCGTTTCGGATCTGTGGCGCCGCGGTTCGAGGTCTAAAAATCAAAATTTGAAAACACTACAGCTTGGCCGCCATCTTGTTTTTCCAATATTTTCCACTTTTTCTACTAATCGTTTCCTAATTTCTTCAATAATTGCGAGTTGTAACGAAATCGGTTGGAAAACAAAAGAGTTGCAAGAATCATATCGGCCGCCATCTTGTTTTTCCGAAATGTCATAATTTTTCCCTACTCCCATGTCGCACCAGAACAGATCTCCCATACACCTTTGTATCATTTTCTGTTTCTTTCTAGGAGAACAATTTGGTCAATTACTAAACACTACTACAACACTTGTAGTCTCTTCAATATTCGCCATATAATTTGGTATGAAAAAAAATATTCCGCCATCTTGAATTTTTTTTCATTTCGCTAAATAGACCTCCTCGTCCTGATCATCTCTTGCCAAGAAACCACACTTCCATCTCTCATACTCTCCGAGATAGACACTCACGAAATTTGTATGGCAGCCATCTTGAATCCACAATTTTGAGTTTTTTTTTTACTAATTGCCAATTGGACGAGGTTTCGAGTGACATTTGTTCGAGCACTCCCCACCTATCTTCAATACCCTTGCCGTGCCCTTTACCCGTCTCCGAAATCCTCAATCATCAGCTGTCTCCATATTTTTTTTCAAGTTATATTTTCTGATTTCCATACGAAGCCAGCAGTGAAAAAAAAAATTTTCATACAAAATTTTACAGGAGGAAGTTTTTAGGGAAAATCTCGAAAACTACCCCGAATATGGCAACACTGTTTTGATTTCTCGATACTGCCCGTCGAGTTACACAATCGATCCATACATGTCAACTTTCCCAAATGTTGCCAACCGCCTCTAAGACGTGATCGAAATTTTCAAAAACACAAAAAGAATACAAAATGGCCGCCACCTCGTTTCACAGAATCATTTGACATAGTTTCATAATTTTCCCGTGAACTACAGGATACACCGCTCCTGATGACGTTTCAATTTTTCATCTCGCTCGCACCCAGCCGAAATGATAGCCCCTGAAAAAAGACCATGTCGAAAATCACTTTTTCTTTGATAAATTCCAGTGTTACCAGACCTCGGCGACGAAATTACCCAAATGTCATTTGTACAAGTGGGACACGTGGTTGCTCGTACTCGATTTTTCCAAAAAATGCGTATTTCGATTTTTTTATTTTTGGGGTAAATCTTGAAATTTTCCCGAGAAATGGGGTAATTTTTTTCCCTCAATCCATACCTCGAGGATGTACACACAATCTCCCCTTAGAAGTCGGAACGCTCCGACGTTGGCAACTGTGAGAAATTTGAATTTTAAAATTGCGATTTTTCGTAACTCAAACCGAACGGCCGACGGTACAGCCGCCATCTTGAATTTTTAAAAACCACTCCATTCTGTCAAAATACAAGATAATTGTAGGCGAAATAAGAAAAAAATATTATGGTCGACCACGCCGTTTCGGATCTGTGGCGCCACGGTTCGGGGTCGAAAAATCAAAAATTTGAAAACACTACATCTCGGCCGCCATCTTGTTTTTCCAATATCTTCCACTTTTTCTGTTTACCGTTTCCTAATTTCTTCAATCACTGCGAGTTGTAACGGAATCGGTTGGAAAACAAAAGAGTTACAAGAATCACGTCGGCCGCCATCTTGTTTTTCCTAAATGTCATAATTTTTCCCTACTCGACTCCCGCACTCGAACACTTCTCCCGTATATCATTTTATCGTTTTCTGTCTCTTTCTAGGAGAACAATTATGTCAATGAGTGAGTGGTAATTTAGCTATATATAGTATAATAACTAGTTTTTCGCTCTGTGCGTGAGCTGCTAAAGCAGCTCACGGGTTGTGATTAAAAAAAAAACAAAATGAATTCATATCAGTTTCCTGTATTGTATTCCCAGGGAGTCCTAAATATCAATTTTGAACTAAATTGGTCAATTCCCAAATAATTTCAAAATGGCGCTGATTTTTTACAACTTTGGTACCAGTTTCCTGTTTTGTAACCCCAGGGAGCCCTAAATATCGATTTTGAACGAAATCGGTCAATTAAAAAAGAATTTCAAAATAGTGCTGGTTTTTTTTTAATTTTGGTAACAGTTTACTGTTTAGTAACCCCATGGAGTCCTAAATATCGATTTTGAACGAAATCGGTCAATTAACAAAGAATTCCAAAATGGCGCTGATTTTTTAAAACTTTGGCATCAGTTTCCTGTTTTGAAATTCGAGGAAGTCCTAAATATCGATTTTGAGCGAAATCGCTACAATAACAAAGAATTTCAAAATGGCGCTGATTTTTTTAAATTTTGGTACCAGTTTACTGTTTAGTAACCCCATGGAGTCCTAAATATCGATTTTGAACGAAATCGGTCAATTAACAAAGAATTTCAAAATTGCGCTGATTTTTTACAGCTTTGGTATCAGTTTCCTGTTTTGTAATCCCAGCGAGGCCTAAATATCGATTTTGAACAAAATTGGTCAATAAAGAAATAATTTCAAAATTGCGCTGATTTTTTACAGCTTTGGTATCAGTTTCCTGTTTTGTAATCCCAGGGAGCCCTAAATATCGATTTTGAACGAAATCGGTCAATTAACAAAGAATTTCAAAATGGCGCTGATTTTTTAAAACGTTGGTACCAGTTTCCAGTTTTGTAATCCTAGCCCAGGGAGCCCTAAATATCGATTTTGAACGAAATCGGTCAATTTACAAAGAATTTCAAAATGGCGCTGATTTTTTGAAAGTTTGGTACCAGTTTCCTGTTTTGTAATCCAAAGAAGTCCTAAATATCGATTTTGAACCAAATCGCTACAATAACACAGAATTTCAAAATGGCGCTGAATTTTTTAAATTTTGGTACCAGTTTCCTGTTTTGCAATCCCATGGAGTCCTAAATATCGATTTTGAACGAAATCGGTCAATTAACAAATAATTTCAAAATGGCGCTGATTTTTTAAAATTTGGTATCAGTTTCCTGTTTTTTAATCCCAGGGATCCTCAGATATCGATTTTGAACGAAATCTGTCAATTTACAAAGAATTTCAAAATGGCGCTGATTTTGTAAAATTTTGGTACCAGTTTCCTGTCTTGTAATCCCATGAAGTACTAAATATCGATTTTGAACGAAATCGATCAATTAACAAAGAATTTCAAAATGGCGCTGATTTTTTAAAACTTTGGTATCGGTTTCCTGTTTTGTAATCCCAGGGAGCCCCTTCGTGGGTAAAACAGAACCGTATCACTTGTAACGTCTCTCCAATATTCGCCATATAATTTGGTATGAAAAAAATGTTCCGCCATCTTGAATTTTTTTTCATTTCGCTAAATAGACCTCCTCGTCCTGATCATCTCTTGCCAAGAAACCACACTTCCATCTCTCATACTCTCCGAGATAGACACTCACGAAATTTGTATGGCAGCCATCTTAAATCCACCATTTTGAATTTTTTTTCTACTTATTGCCAATTGGATGAGGTTTCGAGTGACATTTGTTCGAGCACCCCCCACCTATCTTCAATACCCTGGCCGTGCTCTTCACCCGTCTCCGAAATCCTCAATCATCAGCTATCTCCAAATTTTTCTTCAAGTTATATTTTCTGACTTCCATACGAAGCCATCAATGAAAAAAAAAATTTTTCATACAAAATTTTACAGGAGGAAGTTTTTAGGGAAAATCTCGAAAACTACCCCGAATGTGGCAACACTGTTTTGATATCTCAATACTGTCTGTCGAGTTACACAATCGATCTATACATGTCAACTTTCCCAAATGTTGCCAACCGCCTCTAAGAGGTGATTGAAATTTTCAAAAACACAAAAAGAATACAAAATGGCCGCCACCTCGTTTCACAAAAACTTTTTGCATAGTTTTATAATTTTCCTGTGAACTACAGGATACACCGCTCCTGACGACGTTTCAATTGTTCATCTCGCTCGCACCCAGCCGACATGATAGCCCTTGAAAAAAGACCATGTCGAAAATCACTTTTTCTTTGATAAATTCCAGTGTTGCCAGACCTCGGCGACGAAAATACCCAAATGTCATTCGTACAAGTGGGACACGTGGTTACTCCTACTCGAATTTTTAAAAAAGTTCGTATTTCGATTTTTTAATTTTTGGGGTAAATCTTGAAATTTTCCCGAGAAATGGGGTAATTTTTTTTCCCCAATCCATACCTCGAGTCTGTACACACAATCTCCCCTTAGAAGTCGAAACGCTCCGACGTTGCCAACTGCGACAAATTTGAATTTTAAAATTGCGTTTTTTCGTAACTCAAACCGAACGGCCGCCGGGACAGCCGCCATCTTGAATTTTTAAAAACCACCCCCATTCTGTCAAAATACAGGATAATTTTAGGCGGGAATAGAAAAAAAAATTATGCTCAACCCCGCCGTTTCGGATCTGTGGCGCCGCGGTTCGGGGTCGAAAAATCAAAAATTTTAAAACACTACAGCTTGGCCGCCATCTTGTTTTTCCAATTTTTTCTACCTTTTCTGCTGACCGTTCCCTTATTTCTTTAATCACTGCGAGTTGTAACGAAATCGGTCGGAAAACAAAAGAGTTACAAGAATCACGTCAGCCGCCATCTTGTTTTTCTGAAATGTCATAATTTTTCCCTACTCGACTCCCGCACCCGAACACTTCTCCCATACATCATTGTATCATTTTCTGTCTCTTTCTAGGAGAACAATTATGTCAATGAGTCAGTCAGTCAGTGAGTGGTAATCGAGCTATATATAGTATAACTAGTTTTTCGCTCTGTGCGTGAGCTGCTAAAGCAGCTCACGGGTTGTGATTAAAAAAAAAACAAAATGAATTCATATCAGTTTCCTGTATTGTATTCCCAGGGAGTCCTAAATATCAATTTTGAACTAAATTGGTCAATTTCCAAATAATTTCAAAATGGCGCTGATTTTTTACAACTTTGGTACCAGTTTCCTGTTTTGTAACCCCAGGGAGCCCTAAATATCGATTTTGAACGAAATCGGTCAATTAAAAAAGAATTTCAAAATAGTGCTGGTTTTTTTTTAATTTTGGTAACAGTTTACTGTTTAGTAACCCCATGGAGTCCTAAATATCGATTTTGAACGAAATCGGTCAATTAACAAAGAATTCCAAAATGGCGCTGATTTTTTAAAACTTTGGCATCAGTTTCCTGTTTTGAAATTCGAGGAAGTCCTAAATATCGATTTTGAGCGAAATCGCTACAATAACAAAGAATTTCAAAATGGCGCTGATTTTTTTAAATTTTGGTACCAGTTTACTGTTTAGTAACCCCATGGAGTCCTAAATATCGATTTTGAACGAAATCGGTCAATTAACAAAGAATTTCAAAATTGCGCTGATTTTTTACAGCTTTGGTATCAGTTTCCTGTTTTGTAATCCCAGCGAGGCCTAAATATCGATTTTGAACAAAATTGGTCAATAAAGAAATAATTTCAAAATTGCGCTGATTTTTTACAGCTTTGGTATCAGTTTCCTGTTTTGTAATCCCAGGGAGCCCTAAATATCGATTTTGAACGAAATCGGTCAATTAACAAAGAATTTCAAAATGGCGCTGATTTTTTAAAACGTTGGTACCAGTTTCCAGTTTTGTAATCCTAGCCCAGGGAGCCCTAAATATCGATTTTGAACGAAATCGGTCAATTTACAAAGAATTTCAAAATGGCGCTGATTTTTTGAAAGTTTGGTACCAGTTTCCTGTTTTGTAATCCAAAGAAGTCCTAAATATCGATTTTGAACCAAATCGCTACAATAACACAGAATTTCAAAATGGCGCTGAATTTTTTAAATTTTGGTACCAGTTTCCTGTTTTGCAATCCCATGGAGTCCTAAATATCGATTTTGAATGAAATCGGTCAATTAACAAATAATTTCAAAATGGCGCTGATTTTTTAAAATTTGGTATCAGTTTCCTGTTTTTTAATCCCAGGGATCCTCAGATATCGATTTTGAACGAAATCTGTCAATTTACAAAGAATTTCAAAATGGCGCTGATTTTGTAAAATTTTGGTACCAGTTTCCTGTCTTGTAATCCCATGAAGTACTAAATATCGATTTTGAACGAAATCGATCAATTAACAAAGAATTTCAAAATGGCGCTGATTTTTTAAAACTTTGGTATCGGTTTCCTGTTTTGTAATCCCAGGGAGCCCCTTCGTGGGTAAAACAGAACCGTATCACTTGTAACGTCTCTCCAATATTCGCCATATAATTTGGTATGAAAAAAATGTTCCGCCATCTTGAATTTTTTTTCATTTCGCTAAATACACCTCCTCGTCCTGATCATCTCTTGCTGAGAAACCACACTTCCATCTCTTATACTCTCCGAGATAGACACTGGCGAAATTTGTATGGCAGCCATCTTGAATCCACCATTTTTAAGTTTTTTTTAATTCACCGCCAATTGGATGAGGTTTCGAGTGACATTTGTTCGAGCACCCCCTACCTCTCTTCAATACCGTGGTCGTGCTCTTGACCCGTTGCCGAAATCCTCAATCATTAGCTGTCTCCATATTTTTCTTGGATACTGCTGGTCGAGTAACACAATCGATCCATACATGTCAACTTTCCCAAATGTTGCCAACCCGCCCCTAAGACGTGATTGAAATTTTCAAAAACACAAAACGAATACAAAATGGCCGCCACCTCGTTTCACAGAAACTTTTTGCATAGTTTCATAATTTTCCTGTGAACTACAGGATACACCGCTCCTGATGACGTTTCAATTTTTCATCTCGCTCGCACCCAGCCGACATGATAGCCCCTGAAAAAAGACCATGTCGAAAATCACTTTTTTTTTGATAAATTCCAGTGTTGCCAGACCTGGGCGACGAAATTACCCAAATGTCATTTGTACAAGTGGGACACGTGGTTGCTCGTACTCGATTTTTCCAAAAAATGCGTATTTCGATTTTTTTATTTTTGGGGTAAATCTTGAAATTTTCCCGAGAAATGGGGTAATTTTTTTCCCTCAATCCATACCTCGAGGATGTACACACAATCTCCCCTTAGAAGTCGGAACGCTCCGACGTTGGCAACTGTGAGAAATTTGAATTTTAAAATTGCGATTTTTCGTAACTCAAATCGAACGGCCACCGCGACAGCAGCCATCTTGAATTTTTAAAAACCACACCCATTCTGTCAAAATATAGGATAATTGTAGGCGGACAAAGAAAAAAATATTATGCTCGACCGCGCCGTTTCGGATCTGTAGCGTAGCGTTTCGGGGTTTAAAAATCTAAAATTTGAAAACATTACAGCTCGGCCGCCATCTTGTTTTTCAAATTTTTTCCACTTTTTCTATTAATCGTTTTCTAATTTCTTTAATAATAGCGAGTTGTAACGAAATAAGTTGGAAAACAAAAGAGTTGCTTGAATCACGTCGGCCGCCATCTTGTTTTTCCGAAATTTCATTATTTTCCCTACTCCCATCCCGCACCCGAACACATCTCCAATACATAATTGTATCGTTTTCTGTCTATTTCTATGAGAACAATTCTGCCAATTGCTACACTACTACACTTGTAGTGTCTTCAATATTCGCCATATAATTTGGTATGAAAAAAATGTTCCGCCATCTTGAATTTTCTTTCATTTCGCTAAATAGACCTCCTCGTCCTGATCATCTCTTGCCGTGAAACCACACTTCCATCTCTTATACTCTCCGAGATAGACACTGGCGAAATTTGTATGGCAGCCATCTTGAATCCACCATTTTTAAGTTTTTTTAAATTCACCGCCAATTGGATGAGGTTTCGAGTGACATTTGTTCGAGCACCCCCTACCTCTCTTCAATACCTTGGCCGTGCTCTTGACCCGTTGCCGAAATCCTCAATCATCAGCTGTCTCCATATTTTTCTTGGATACTGCTGGTCGAGTTACACAATCGATCCATACATGTCAACTTGCCCACTGCTTCAAAAACGTGATCGAAATTTTCAAAAACACAAAAAGAATACAAAATGGCCGCCATCTCGTTTCACAGAAACATTTTACATAGTTTTATAATTTTCATATGAACTACAGGATACACCGCTCCTGATGACGTTTCAATTTTTTATCTCGCTCGCACGCAGCCTAAACGATCGCCCCTGAAAAAATACCATGTCGAAAATCACTTTTACTTTGATAAATTCCAGTGCTGCCAGACCTCGGCGACGAAAATACCCAAATGTCATTCGTACAAGTGAAACACGTGGTTGCTCGTACTCGAATTTGGCAAAAAATACGTAATTCGATTTTTTTACTTTTGGGGTAAATCTTGAAATTTTCCCGAGAAATGGGGTAATTTTTTTTCCCCAATCCATACCTCGAGTCCGTACACACAATCTCCCCGTAGAAGTCGAAACGTTCCGACGTTGCCAACTGTGAGAAATTTGAATTTTAAAATTGCGTTTTTTCGTAACTCAAACCGAACGGCCGCCGTGACAGCCGCCATCTTGAATTTTTAAAAACCACCCCATTCTGTCAAAATACAGGATAATTGTAGGCGGAAATAGAAAAAAAAATTATGTTCGACCACGCCGTTTCGGATCTGTGGCGCCGCGGTTCGAGGTCTAAAAATCAAAATTTGAAAACACTACAGCTTGGCCGCCATCTTGTTTTTCCAATATTTTCCACTTTTTCTACTAATCGTTTCCTAATTTCTTCAATAATTGCGAGTTGTAACGAAATCGGTTGGAAAACAAAAGAGTTGCAAGAATCATATCGGCCGCCATCTTGTTTTTCCGAAATGTCATAATTTTTCCCTACTCCCATGTCGCACCAGAACAGATCTCCCATACACCTTTGTATCATTTTCTGTTTCTTTCTAGGAGAACAATTTGGTCAATTACTAAACACTACTACAACACTTGTAGTCTCTTCAATATTCGCCATATAATTTGGTATGAAAAAAAATATTCCGCCATCTTGAATTTTTTTTCATTTCGCTAAATAGACCTCCTCGTCCTGATCATCTCTTGCCAAGAAACCACACTTCCATCTCTCATACTCTCCGAGATAGACACTCACGAAATTTGTATGGCAGCCATCTTGAATCCACAATTTTGAGTTTTTTTTTTACTAATTGCCAATTGGACGAGGTTTCGAGTGACATTTGTTCGAGCACTCCCCACCTATCTTCAATACCCTTGCCGTGCCCTTTACCCGTCTCCGAAATCCTCAATCATCAGCTGTCTCCATATTTTTTTTCAAGTTATATTTTCTGATTTCCATACGAAGCCAGCAGTGAAAAAAAAAATTTTCATACAAAATTTTACAGGAGGAAGTTTTTAGGGAAAATCTCGAAAACTACCCCGAATATGGCAACACTGTTTTGATTTCTCGATACTGCCCGTCGAGTTACACAATCGATCCATACATGTCAACTTTCCCAAATGTTGCCAACCGCCTCTAAGACGTGATCGAAATTTTCAAAAACACAAAAAGAATACAAAATGGCCGCCACCTCGTTTCACAGAATCATTTGACATAGTTTCATAATTTTCCCGTGAACTACAGGATACACCGCTCCTGATGACGTTTCAATTTTTCATCTCGCTCGCACCCAGCCGAAATGATAGCCCCTGAAAAAAGACCATGTCGAAAATCACTTTTTCTTTGATAAATTCCAGTGTTACCAGACCTCGGCGACGAAATTACCCAAATGTCATTTGTACAAGTGGGACACGTGGTTGCTCGTACTCGATTTTTCCAAAAAATGCGTATTTCGATTTTTTTATTTTTGGGGTAAATCTTGAAATTTTCCCGAGAAATGGGGTAATTTTTTTCCCTCAATCCATACCTCGAGGATGTACACACAATCTCCCCTTAGAAGTCGGAACGCTCCGACGTTGGCAACTGTGAGAAATTTGAATTTTAAAATTGCGATTTTTCGTAACTCAAACCGAACGGCCGACGGTACAGCCGCCATCTTGAATTTTTAAAAACCACTCCATTCTGTCAAAATACAAGATAATTGTAGGCGAAATAAGAAAAAAATATTATGGTCGACCACGCCGTTTCGGATCTGTGGCGCCACGGTTCGGGGTCGAAAAATCAAAAATTTGAAAACACTACATCTCGGCCGCCATCTTGTTTTTCCAATATCTTCCACTTTTTCTGTTTACCGTTTCCTAATTTCTTCAATCACTGCGAGTTGTAACGGAATCGGTTGGAAAACAAAAGAGTTACAAGAATCACGTCGGCCGCCATCTTGTTTTTCCTAAATGTCATAATTTTTCCCTACTCGACTCCCGCACTCGAACACTTCTCCCGTATATCATTTTATCGTTTTCTGTCTCTTTCTAGGAGAACAATTATGTCAATGAGTGAGTGGTAATTTAGCTATATATAGTATAAAATATAATATTGCCGAAAATGTAAATCTAATCGAATACATAAAAGAGAAGGTTCATTTTTGGTGGACTCTTTGTATACGCTACCATAAATAGAGGAAAATACATAGATTGTATTAAAAATATAATAATTTAGAATAGTAAAGTAAAGTAACGTGAAAAAAAAATGTATTTCAAGTTTTCGATACGTTTCCAAGATGGCAACCATGGCAACAATAGAGAAGGCAGTAGGCGCAAAATGTATCAAATGTCATTTCTGACAGTCACTGTCAAAATAACGTGTTTTTCTTTTGACAACGCCAAAAAATATGAATCCACCATTGTTACTCACTCATGTTTAGTGTTGCTTATCGCGGTAAGATTAAATAATTTCACCACTGAATTGACGACAAATTCGTAGATTTGATGAATCAAAACTGGTCTAGTATTTTTTCTTTCATTTCTCTACTTGTAAAAGGACCGGACTCACACCCCATGCAACTCTGAACAGTCTTCTTTTAGGAATTTTAGGGTTTCGTGGTGGTTAACAGAATAATGCAGACACTTGTTTCGCCTAACCATTAATTTAAAAAAAGAATCAAAATAGTTAAGGTATTTGGTATGTCATACTCATATGAAAGCACTACTTATATATAAACATATTACTCTTACATGTTTTAGCTAATGGTACAGGATTTTTTTATTTTCTATTCCGGGGCACAAAGGTAAGCCTACCCTTGGCAAAAATAAAACAAAAATCTCTGAACTTCAGTTTTAAAATTAGCTGCAGTGACATTTCTGCGGGGTTTGCCGGTCGAGGTCAGAGGTCACCTGGCCGGTCCCAGGTGCACGCTACGAGTTTTGTAGAGCTATCGATGCGATTTGTTTTAAGCCTAACAGCTGACTAATACCATACCTATTCTGTGCTAATACGTGTAATTTCAATTTTGATAGCCTCGGTTAAACAGTTTAAATAGAGTGTATATTAGAATAGGCTTATTAAATGGCCAGCGTTAATAATATACTAGCTGATGCCCGCGACTTCATCCACGTGGAATAACTATTTTTTATTCCCACCGGAACTCCTTAATTTTCCGGGATAAAAATAGCCAAATATAGACAACGGATAACTTGAAGTGGATAAAAAAAAAATTGGTATTTTCGTTATTATTTAGGTATTTCATCTGTGTGAAAATCACAGAGTTACTTTAAGTTTTGGTATAATATGTATTTAATCAGTCGGTATACATAATAGCCCGGCAACCCGCATTGGAGCAGCGTGGTGGGTTTAAGCTCTAATTCCCTCTCTCCTATGAGAGTGGAGGCCTGTGCCCAGCAGCGAAACGTTACTGGGCTGTAGTGACTAGTGGTGGTGGTTAATACATAATAGATACATTAGTGTTGTATACTTACCTATAGGTACTATATAATATTATGGTACAGATCGTTGGGCTGGAATTCTGTTAGTGTCGCATTTTAGAAATAAAAATGTCGTGAATGTCGTTCTTATAAAAATGCAACACTCTAATAAAAATGTTGGTAAATAGATAATGAGGCACCTCGATGTCTGGGTACATAGGTATATTACGGCATGTCTCGTTTGAATTTCCCTGCTTGAAATGTACAAGCGGGTAGCGGTAGCTCCCGATAGACTGGAGTGGGTCATCCAATAACTCATGAGATACATTTTTAAAATTGCTTGCCGCCGTTAGGTACCTACATATTTCACTGTGAAAAATAAACTAGTGGTTCGCCCCGAACTGAGACCTCACGGTATCCATTCACTGCACCGTACGCATTAAAACCGCGCCGAATTTGATGACGTCAATCGTCATCCGCTTGCGTGGATGGGATATGTATACCTACAGTATTTTACTAAAATGCAGCTCGTTCGGTGAGCGGGTGTTACGTAGCATACGATTTCATAATATAAAAATTATAATAATTTTACCGCTCTCACTTTACAAAGCACTAAATCATCCCTGTACTTGAAAGACACCGTAACGAATAATTAGAAGATGAGCCAATATTTATACCCGTGATTTTTTTTCCACTTTATTACTAAAGGGTACGAAAAGGTAGTTCGTGTAATTAACAGGATTCTCTATAGCTCAAAAGACGAGATACATGACGGTCGCAAACTACTTTTCTAGATAGATAGATAGACAGATCAACTCTTTATTGCACACACTTAAAAACAATAACAATAAAGAAAAGCTTAAAAGATAAGACGGAAGGGTGCAAAGGCGGTCTTATTGCTAAAGCAATCTCTTCCAGACAACCTTTGGGGAGAGGAGATTTTAAAACAAGAGCGCGGGATAGTGCAACAACAAAAATTGAAATATATAATATATATGTACATACATGCATACATCCATACATACAAACATACATATATACATACATTCATACATACATATATACATACATACATACATAAATACATACATACATACATACAAAGATACATTTAAACATAATTTCGAAATAAAATATAGAACAAAGTGAATTAATTGCTACCGCTGATAGGAAATGTTTATGCAAGCGAATTCTGAAGATAGAGAGGGACTTAGATTGTCGTATATCCGCTGGTAGGCTGTTCCACAATAATACGGATTTACGGGTAAAAGATTTATCATAATATCCTGTGCGACTGGCAGGAGTGTGCAAGCGATTATCCGTACACGACCTTAGGTGTTGTCGTTCATTGTTAGAGCCAAGGAAGGAGAAACGTTGTTTGAGGTAAGAAGGAGTATGAGGATTGTATAGAATAGAGTAGAGGAGTGTCAGAATGTGCAGATTGCGACGTAGTCTGATTGGGAGCCACTTCAGATGAGCTCTGTACTCAGACACGTGATCGAACTTACGTAACCCGAAGATAAATCTGATGCATAAGTTTTGAAGACGCTCAAGCTTATTCCGCTGTTCTTCGGTTAGATTGGGGTAGGATGAGTCAGCATAGTGTAGAAGTGGTAAGCAAGAAGAGAGTTAGCTAAAGAAATTTTGATTTTAATTGGAAGAAAGTTTTTCCAGCTTCTCAGGCCACCGATTGACGCAAACAACTTTCGGCTAACCTCAGCGATTTGCGGGACCCAAGATAAAGAGCTGTCGATATAAATGCCAAGGTTTTTGGCCGAAGGGCTAATGTGCAGGGTAGTATGGCCGAGGCGGATGGGAAGAAAATTGTTACGTATGATCTTGTCAAGCTGCTTGGAGCCACCTAATAGAGCTACTTGAGATTTTTGTGGGTTAACTGACAGACCATAGGATTCGCTCCAAGTGCTAATTTGATTCAAATCCCGGTTGAGGTTTTCTATGGCAATATGGATGTCATGGACAGGTGCAGCTGTATACACTTGAAGATCATCAGCATAGAGGTGATAGGAAGAGGAGAAAAGATAAGTGACAGTGTTAATATAAATAGCGAAAAGAAGAGGAGATAGGACGCCACCTTGCAGCACGCCAGCATAAGAGGAAATAAGTATAAATAGGGCTATAAGAGGAAAAATTATTATCGGTTTTAACACGCTGCCGACGACCACGCAGGTAGCTATCACACCAGTTCACAGCTTCAGGAGAGATATTTATTGACCTCAGGACGCCCAAAAGAATATCTAAATCAACGGTGTTGAAAGCGTTACTAAAGTCAAGTAGTGCTATAATACTAACTAGTTTGTTGTCCATGTTTGATCTAACAACTTCGCAGACCTTGATGAGGGTAGTGACAGTACTATGACCAGCCCGAAAACTGGATTGATATGGGCTAATGACGTTGTATTTGGACAGAAAAGGTTGGAGTTGATGGTGAACGATGCGCTCCAGAACTTTCGAAAGAAACGGTAGGATAGAGATAGCTCTAAAGTGTGAGAAAGAAGTGGGATTTTTAATTTTGGGGATAGGGATAACATAGGCATTTTTCCATGCGGAGGAGAATTCATTAGAAGATAGGGAATAGTTAAATATGTGACAGATTACAGGCAAGGAGAAGCAGTAACATTTTACGGTGCAGCTTTTTTGTTTTTAAAGACAGAATAAGAGCTTTCATTGAGATTTGTAACTACAATAATTTAACAGACGTATTTCGATTTTCGACAGCATGCGAAACTCGGTACAATAATTCTACAGATAGGTGCTAGACAACCGATATTGTCCTGCCTTTTTAAATAAAGGAATTCATTTTTAGAAAATGTTTTATTGACCGAGCGAAGCGAAGGTCTCTGAGTCTACTTGAGTGAATTTGCACCTGTCCGTCCATCCGTCCGTCTGTCAGAGCCTTATAACTTCTGAATTACTGAACGTAATTACTTCAAATTTAAACATAATATGTAAACCGACGGTATATTATTTTATAGATAATTAGGAATAGAGTCCAAATTTTTTTTTTAAATTTTTCCTTATAATCGACGAAATGGGAGGCTTTCAAAGTGGAGATTTTCTAACTTCCAAAGTTGACCTCAGAACTCAATTTTCTGAATGATTGAGCCTGAAACTTGATCAGTTATTTGAATTATATCCTGTACTTGAACAACAAATACTAAAATTAGATAAATATTATAAGGAAACAAAATATTAAATTTTTAATGAGCTTCAGTATTTTTAACAGAACTTCACAATTATGTCAATAGATGACACTCTGTAAAAGTTTATTCGTTTGTGCTTACAAATAATAGACGTTAGCACCATCTTACGTGGAATAAAAAAATAGTCTACTAATAGTACTGATGTCTATGAACGTAAAGATGAGCGTGCACCTAGACATGCTCGCCGCAGGAGGCGCAAGCACACAATCTTAGTCATCACATTTTATATTTTTTTTATTATGAAATCGTATGCTACGTAACACCCGCTCACCGAAAGAGCTGCATTTTAGTAAAGTACTGTAGGTATACTTATCCCATATGGAGGAGGCCTATGCCCAGAAATGGGCATTCCAGTAACATAGTGACATGAGGAAACATTAAAAATACCTATAAAAATATTGTGTTAGGTCACTTGACATTTGATCCCATGGATATAAAGGCTTTATTTATTATTTATTTATTTATTTTATTTATGAAACTGTGATAGATATAATAAATTGATTTAATATTACTTTACTTAATTAAGGACCCCTTGCGGGTAAAGGCCTCCTCCATATTGTGCCAATGGTTTCTGTTTTGAGCGCTGTTAACCCAATTTTTTACCGGCAATGCCCACTATTTCATCTGCCCACCGTTCTTTTGGCCGCCCACGCTTTCTAATGCCTTTTGGACCTATCCACATTGTAGTGCATTTCGTCCATTTTTTATTGCAAGTTCGTGCGACATGACCTGCCCACTTCCGTTTTTGTCTTTTGCAGTGGCTTAGAGCATCTATGACATTAGTTTTGTTTCTCATATATTCACTTCTCAGTCTGTCAATTAATTTAACGTTTAGGATGCTCCTTTCCATGGCCCGTTGGACTGTTTGGATCTTTTGGCATGTATTATTATTATAGGTCCAGGTCTGGCAGCCGTATGTTAGGCACGGTAGTAGGCAGGAATCCATCACTTTTTTCTTTAAAGCTAGGGGCAATCTGGATTTCAGGATTTCTTTATGACTCCAGAATTTATTCCAAGTAACATTGACTCTTCTCGCAACCTCATTCTTCGTATATCTCTTCCTTCCTAAATATATATGTAAAATATTTTAATTGCTGTAATTTTTTTAATATATGTACTCGCTTCGCCCTAACAGGGCTAAAATGCAAATAATAGGTCTTTACCTATGAAATTGCCGTTTTGTAAGGGAGGGACATAAAGTCGATTTTTTTTAAATAAAATATATTTATTTAATCAAAGTATGTACCATTGCTATCTATGTACTTTTGCCATCTCATAGGTAGTTCATTGATCCCTTTACTAAAAAAAACATTCGGACGGGAATCAATAAAATCTTTGAAGGCGCTTTGGACTGCCCCATCGGAGTTGTATTTTTTCCCCTTGCAAGAAGTTATCCAAATTTCGAAAAAAATGGTAATCTGTTGGAGCAAAGTCCGAGGAGTACGGTGGATGTCTTAGACATTCCAATTGAAGCTCCTCTAATTTGGTAGCCGTCTGTTGTGCAGTGTGTGGTCTAGCGTTGTCCTGAAGCAGCAGTGGCCTAGAGCGATTGACGAGCCTCGGTTGTTTAGCAGCTAGCTTTTCCATCATGGTTTGCAGTTGTTGACAATAGACATCCGCCGTAATCGTCTGGCCAGATTTAAGAAAGCTGTAGTGGACGACACCGGCACTAGTCCACCAAACGTTCACAAGTAATTTTTTTTGAGTCAATTTTCGCTTGGGGCAGGATTTGGCTGGTTCGCCAAAGGGTTCAGTCATTGCGATTAGCGTTTCCGATTATCATACAGGATCCACTTTTCATCACAGGTAATAATTCGATTTAAAATCCCTTCATTATTGTGCCGGTTGAGTAATGTAACGCAGCAGTAGACGCGCGTTTGTCGGTTTGCTGCACTCAATTCATGAGGTACCCACCTTTCAAGTTTTTCACCTTCCCAATTTGCTTTAAGTGGATTAAAACAGTTTTATCACTAACACCGCAACCTGCAGCTAGCTCGGACGTGGTTTGCGATGGATCCGCTTCCACAATAGCCTTCAATTCTTCATTATCAACTTTGGTCTCCGGCCGTCCACGGGCTTGTTCTGCAGGTCAAAATTTCCAGAACGAAAACGTTGGAATCAAAAAAGCACTATGTTTTCTTTTGCGACACCGCCGCCATATACATTATTAATCCTTCGAGCCGTTTCTGCAGCACTGGTACCACGATGGAACTCTTACTCGTAAATAACGCGATATTTCAAGTTTTCCATTTTGTAAACTGAGTGATGCAAAGAAAAAACCAAAAGAGGAAAAAACAAATGAATAGGGGTTTTCAAAACACAAAAGCATGAATAAATAGCTGTATAAATTTGAAATTGAAATTCCTAACCAAAGAGGAGATATTTGAGATCAGAGTGCCCAGTACGACAAAACGGCAATTTCATATGTAAGGATCTAATCTAATCTAATCTAATATATATATAAAATCGTTAAGGGATCAACGCACAGCCTAAACTGCTGGGGTTATTAACTTGAAATTTTGACAGTAGGTTTCTTTTGTGACGTAGGCGCTCACTAAGGTAGAATTTTTCAAAATTCCACCCCTAAGGGGGTGAAATAGGGGTTGAAAGTTTGTATGAAAATCCGTCATTTCTCAAGTTATATCCATGAAACTTGGTATACGAGCTACTGGTTGAAAATGAAGAACTACGTGTTTCACAGTTTTTAAAAATTCTAACCCCGAAGGGTTGAAATAGGGGATGAGAGTTTGCATGAAAGTCCTTCATTTCTCAGGATATTCTCAAGTTATATAAACGAAACTTGGTATTTCGACTTTCGATAAAAATTAAAGAATTACGTGTGTCACAGTTTTTCAAAATTCAACCCCTACAGTGGTAAAATAGGGGTTGAAGTTTTTAATGACAGCTATAGCCATGAAACTTGGTACATGAGCTGCAAGTTAAAAATCAAGAAATAGGTATTTCACAGTTTTTGAAAATTCGGCCCCCAAAGGGGTGAAATAGGGGATGAAAGTTGGTATGAAATGCCTTCATTTCTCAAGATATTTTACAAGTTATATCAACGAAACTTAGTATTTTGGCTTACGGTAAAAAATAAAGAAGTACGTGTGTCACAGTTTTTCAAAATTCAACCCCCAAAAGGGTAAAATAGGGGTTGAAAGTTTGTATGAAAGTCCTTCAATTCTCAAGTTATAGCCATGAAACTTGGTATATAAACTGCAAGTAAAAAATGAAAAAATACCTGTTTCACAGTTTTTGAAAATTCGATCTCTAAAGGGATGAAATAGGGGATGAAAGTTGGTATGTAGGGCCTTCATTTCTCAAGATATTGTTCAAGATAAATCAAAGAAGCTTAGTGTTTCGGCTTTTGGTAAAAAATTAAGAAGTACGTATGTCACAGTTTTTCAAAATTCAACCCCCAAAAGGGTAAAATAGGGGTTGAAAGTTTGTATGCAAGTCCTTCAATTCTCAAGTTATAGCCATGGAACTTGGTATATAAACTGCAAGTTAAAAATGAAAAAATACGTGTTTCACAGTTTTTGAAAATTCAATCCCTAAAGGGATGAAATAGGGGATGAAAGTTGGTATGTAGGGGCCTTCATTTCTCAAAATATTGTTCAAGTTATATCAACGAAGCTTAGTTTTTCAGCTAACGGTAAAAATGAATAAGTACGTGTGTCACAGTTTTTGAAAATTCGGTCCCTAAAGTGGTCAAATAGGGGTTGAAAGTTTGATTGAAAGTCCTACATTTCTCAAGTTATAGCCATAAAACTTGGTATATAAACAGCGGGTTAAAAATTAAGAAAGACGTGTTTCATAATTTTTGAAAATTCTGTCCCTAAAGGGGTAAAATAGGGGATGAAAGTTGGTATGAAATGCCTTCATTTCTCAAGATATTTTACAAGTTATATCAACGAAGCTTAGTATTTTGGCTTTTGGTAAAAAATAAAGAAGTACGTGTGTCATAGTTTTTCAAAATTCAACCCAAAAAGGGTAAAATAGGGGTTGAAAGTTTTTAATGAAAGTCCTTCATTTCTCAATTTATAGCCATGAAATTTGGTATATAAACTACGAGTTAAAAATGAAGAAATACATGTATCACAATTTTTCAAAATTCAACCCGCAAAGGGTAAAATAGGGGTTGAAAGTTTGTATATGAAAGTCCTTCATTTCTCAAAATATTGCTCAAGTTATATCAACAAAGCTTAGTGTTTTGACTTTCGGTATAAAATAAAGAAGTACGTGTGCATAGGCTACTTTTCATCGCGGAAAATAATGAAGTGCTGTGGGAATTGAAAAAAAACTTGCGCCACACGAACGAGTGACGCTCAATCACACCTGAACGGTTGAACGGATTGATTTGATGAAATTTAGCACAAAGATAGATCGTAGTCTGAAATAACACGTAGGCTTCTTTTTATCCCGGAAAATTAAAGAGTTCCCGCGGGAACCAAAAAATCTCAAATGGATGTTTGTTACTAAATCACACCATTACGGCTAAATGGACCTAGATGAACTTTGCACAGAAATAGATTATAGTCTGCAATAGCCAATAACACATAGGCTACTTTCTATCCCGTATAATTAAAAACAATTCAGTCCACGCGGACGAAGTCGCGGGCATCAGCTAGTATATGAATATGACGTCATCAGATTAGACGTGTTCTAATGCGTACGGTGCAGTGAATGGATACCGCGAGATCTATCTTAGTTCGGGGTGAACCGATACTTTAATCCGTGTTTTCAGGCAATGAAAAACTGCTACAATATCATTAAAATACGAAATAATAGCTCAGGTGGGAATGCGGGCGGTCACAAAACCTGAAGGCCCCGGTTCAAGTCCAAATGTCCCCAGCCCGATTATTTTTTCCCCATTTTTTAAAATATAATATAACATTTTATTTTAAAAATTTAAATATAATTTATTACTAAAATAAAATTTCCAAAAAACACGAATTATCAAAAAAAAACAGTCATCCATCCAAATAATATTTATTGTAAAAAACGACTAGCTAGCCTAATCTGATTAGTGTACAAATCATACCCGCGTTGAATTGTGCCAAGAGTATTTTCTTTGGTTGTTCAAAATTACTGAGCTTTACAAGCCCCAAAACTGGACAATTAAAAGCGGTAAATTGTTTTCCTGGTGATTTTTTGCCCTGAGACTGCTTAGCTCCAGAGTTTCCACTGTATTTTCTTGTAGCAATTTTCCTACTCGAATAGTAAAATAAATCTAGCTTTTCAAAAACAACAACATGGGAGTGAAACAAAAATATAAGAATGCGTAGTACGCTACCTTTTTTCACAGAACGAGCTTTGACTATTCAGAGAAGCTTTTTAAAAGCCTATTTGAATAGTGTCACAAGTTATGTTACTTTTTTCTTTGAAATAAGAATAATGTATATGTTGTGCCTCTTTTATATAAATAGAATAAGATGGGCTAAGTAGGATAGTGCAAAGTGAACGAAAGTTGTTCGACTCCCTGGCGTACGCTGTAAGTATATACCGACATAATACTTCCACAAAATACAAAGTTCGCTCGACTGATAATATGGGAGTTACCTTTTATATCAAAACTTTTATAATGTAGTGTCCAAGCATTCAACTTTGTAATTAAGTGTAATATTAGCCCACGTGATATTGTTGAAGTGCATTGTACTGACGTGGTACCTACTACAAAAATCTATACATGACACAAGCAAATATCTACTTACTTATTCCAGATAAAAAGAAGAAAATTGCAAAATTTTTGTTTTCAAGGCAGCTCTATCTATGAATGTGAAAGTATAGGTAATATTATCTGACTTTCAGTCTATCATTTATATCTGTCTGCTTCGTTTTACTAGTCCAAGTGTTCAACAGATTTTAGCCAAATTTGATACAGAACTTCAACCCTAGGCCACTTTTTACAATTCCGGAAAACACTACAGGATTTAAAAAAACTTGATCCTTGCGGACGAAGTCGCGGGCATCATCTAGTTTTATATAATTAAGTCGGTTAATTAATATATAAACTCGCCGGCATATTTAGCGGAACATAAAAAAAGGTCCATAATTAAAAAAATATGGTTTTATTTTAAAATCTACTTACTACACTTCTTTTGTTATTTAAAGTTTCATTTGTTTTACTTATAATGAGATCACATTAAGACAAATTTTGCGAGCAAAGGCTATTTGTGAAAAATGGTACATTTTTGAACTTTTCATGTAACCGGGAAAAGTGAAATTTAATATTAAAATAACAATTAATTAAATTAGAAAAATGGTGATTAATGTCGCGTATTTCCTCCACGTGCTCTTATTAAAGTTTCTACCCGTCTAGGCATACTGAGAATGATGTTATCGACGGTCTCCTGGGATAGTCTCCGCCATTCCTCAACTACGGCGATTCGCAGTTCTCCCACGTTGGCAGGAGCTGGAATTCTGGACTTAACTTTTCTTTTCAGCAAGTCCCAAACGTGCTCTATTGGGTTCATATCCGGTGATCTCGCCGGCCACTCCATAACAGTGATATTCATATCATTAAGATAAGCTTGAGTTACCCGAGCGGTATGCGGCCGAGCATTATCCTGCATAAAAACAAAATGAAAGAATAGAAGCAGTGCGGGGTGTAACCGTAAGTGAGCGTACGGTACGAAGAAGGCTCTAAGAAGCTGATTTGGGTTCATTTGTGCCCGCCAAGGCTCCAAGGCTCGAGGTAAATCATCGTAGAAACAGGTTAACTTTTGCTCAGGAACATCGACTTTGGAAAGCGGACCAATGGAGTAAGGTATTGTTTAGTGATGAGTGCAGAATTCTCTTAAATCAAATTGACGGCAGGCAAAGAATATACAGACGCAAAGGAGAACGATACATTCAGACAAATTTTGAAACTACAGTTGCATACGGTGGTGGATCAATAATGGTTTGGGCGGGCATTTGTTTGGGAGTTCGCACAGACTTGGTAGTGATTGACAGAGGGAGTCTGACTGCAGACCGCTATATCAGAGAAGTTTTAGAAGAAAATGTCGTACCGTTTGCCCCATATATCGGTGAAGATTTTCTTTTTATGCAGGGTAATGCTCGGCCGCATACCGCTCGGGTAACTCAAGGTTATCTTAATGATATGAATATCACTGTTATGGAGTGGCCGGCGAGATCACCGGATATGAACCCAATAGAGCACGTTTGGGACTTGCTGAAAAGAAAAGTTAAGTCCAGAATTCCAGCTCCTGCCAACGTGGGAGAACTGCGAATCGCCGTAGTTGAGGAATGGCGGAGACTATCCCAGGAGACCGTCGATAACATCATTCTCAGTATGCCTAGACGGGTAGAAACTTTAATAAGAGCACGTGGAGGAAATACGCGATATTAATCACCATTTTTCTAATTTAATTAATTGTTATTTTAATATTAAATTTCACTTTTCCCGGTTACATGAAAAGTTAAAAAATGTAGCATTTTTCACAAATAGCCTTTACTCGCAAAATCAGTTCTTAATGTGATCTCATTATAAGTAAAACAAATGAAACTTTAAATAACAAAAGAAATGTAGTAAGTAGATTTTAAAATAAAACCATATTTTTTTAATTATGGACCTTTTTTTTATGTTCCGCTAAATATGCCGGCGAGTTTATATATATAGATTGCTGTTCGTTTGTCTCGCTAAAACTCGAGAACGGCTGGGCCGATTTAGATGGAATTTTTTGTGTATGTTTGAGTCGGTCCAGGGCTGGTTTATATTCATAATTGGACCCGGTAAAGGGCGCTGCAATCGGATTTTAGGTTCATATACATATAATCTTATGCCCTGAACCTAGAGTAGTGCGCTGTCTCGACTCTCGTAGCCACACTTTTCAGGCGGTATAATTGTATTATTAAGCGTAATCCACATTGCTGAAGGTCATGACCATTCATATAAATTGTGTGCAAGATGTTTCTGCAAAGAGGTATATAACAGAAACAGGTGATTCCAGGTTAAAATACAGTTACTTATGTTATTGTCCTCAAGTTTAAATTAATAAATTACTAAACTATGAAAAAGTTACGCACCTATATTGGACTTACCCTGGGCCTACAGACTACAGTTAATATTCCTTAAGTATTTCTTATAAGTTCACATTCTCGGTATCAGTCATCACTCATCAATTAGAGCAATGGCAATAGAGCAAATAACACGCTATGGACAAACAAAAATGTCTAGTGGACGAGACAAAGTCAGCGGAATTCACTTTCAAATAAAGCGTGCTACATGCTAGGTGATAGGACAAAACGTCGTTCCCTTCCGACGCTGATCAGTATTCAGAAGTGATTTGGCTATATTACAAGTACTGGAATTTCCCCACGCAATTAGTTGGGTATCGGAAAACGTTAACCAAAAAAATGTTAAAGAAAATATGAAAAGGTTTGAATTTGTAACACAAAATTTGCAACGGTTCCATTGCACGACACAAACATCTGCTATAAACGTTGGATAGCGACTGAATAAAATGCGCCCGTCTGGCAGCCCAACAAAATTTCTGCTAGGCAGATTTTTTGCGACCGAAATTACGCAACTGACAACTCATAAAATTACGCTCGTTTGGCCTCGCCCTTATTGTTATGATGACAGATCCACTTTCGTAAAAACAGATTGTTTGGCAAGAATCATAAAGATGTAATCAAATTTAAGCCTCAATCTACAAAAAATAGGTACCTACAGCCAAAGAGTCGTTTTACTAGAGCAACCAATGTCCAACATAAAAAACATGACTGTTTTAAAAATTACCAGTCGGACTTTTCATTATCTATATATACCATAATAATAGGATTTAAAAAATTAAAGTAAGACTTAAAGCAAGTTAGTCTAATCTTATACAAATCATGCCCGCGTGGAATATTTAAAATGCTGTCTTTATCATAAATAATTAAATACATAACAGCTACAAAGTAAACTACTATAGTACCTACTAAAATTGAGATTTTCTAAAGAAAGTGATGGAAACTGGATGGATAAGATGGATGGAGAGGCAAAAAGGCTGGTTGGTCGGTTATTAATATAATATAGAGTATAGACTTTTTATAGCACTTGTTCGAATTCTGCAATTTGAAGTTAACTGTTTCATGGTCTGGCTCAATGGGCATAGAAAGACGAATAAAAGGTTGTAAAATATTTGCTTGCAGACGTTGTTCCGTAGCGAAGTAACGTGCAATTTTTTTTTAATTTTTTCCCGAGTACAGGCGTACTCAATTTTATTAATAGAGACGTTTCAATCTGTTCTACAAAGGCGAAGCGAAAAATTGCAAGCTAATAATAGGTAAGGCTCTAATTAATGAAGCACTGATGACTGCTCATCGTTTCATGTAGCTAGCTAAATTCGTTGTCAAAAGATCTAAATAGTCTATAGAACTTTAAGCTCATTAATTGGTCTAGGCCTTGCTTAACACATGAAATAGACTTACAATATTAGCTGTTCAAATATAGATTAAAACCCATAAAACTTATCCAGTCATTTAAGCTTCAAGCTTACTAAGATTACAATTCGTGACTACGTACAAACTTGATTTGAAACATTAATCTGTAATAGAGTCAAAACCAACAGCACTATTTGGTGATTTAAAGAACTTCTGAAAACTAATTACGAGTATAATAATTATTTGAAACTGTGGAGTGGACGTTATTCCAGAAACTTGGAAACTGATGTCATATAAATTGAAGCGTACATAGTTGAAAAGGAAATTAACCAATTTCATTCCGAGCAATGGTTTCATTAACATTTATATGTGATTTAAGATTTATCTTTCTCGTAAGTTCTATCGTCTAAACAATAATTCATGAAATAAAATGTTACTTAGTTCGATAGATTTAATTGAGAGATTGGTTATATAATATTAATTGCATAATATTTTCTGATACCAACTTAGAATTTATATGTCGGTGGTGCGGTTTTTATTTGTCCGGCGAAAACATTGTTACTGCAAGCGCTACGCGCTACAGCTAAAGTGCTACGAAAGAACGACCCTAATAGCTATACACAAGATATTTCGGAGTTTAAAATATTCTTCCCTAACTAGGACCGAGTTATAAAGTAAGACAAAGGAGTATAGCTATAAAATATAATTTAGCGAGTAACTACAAAGTAACTTCATAACATCTGCTGCTTAGTAAATAGTTTGCAATACCATTATTTGGTATTTAATGAGTGGGGTACGCAACTAAGCTAATGCCTATACATATTATGATATTTCGCGCTATTACATAGGGCCCAACATAACACCTTTTATGGTTTATTTTATTATGCTCATTATGCAGCTTGTATTTGCGAAATGCCAAATATATTCATTGCTAGCCACTTAATTATTTTAAGCATGTTGCATTGCAGTTGAGGCTTCTAGTGGTGATTAAAATAAAGTAGGTTTAGAATACTTAATAAGAAGATCAAGTGACGAGACAAGTAGGTAACTACTAAATTAAGTCAAAGAAAGATACTTCAAAGCTTTTTTTCAGCATTCCAAAACCCATTCATTATTTATGCAGATGACATGAGCATGTTTTCTAAGGAAAACCTAGTAATTTAAATAAGTATAGTGAACTTCATGATGCCCGCCACTTCGTTCGCGTAGATAATTTTTTAACTCCATAATTTTTCGGGATAAAAAGTAGCCCATGTCCTTTCCCGGGATATAATCCTTTACTAAACATCAAAATAAGTTGCAAAGATGTGCCGTGAAATTGTAGCAGATAGACAGGACACACTTTCGCATTTATAATATTAGTATGGACTCCGTGTTGAAAGTGTGTTAAAAATATTGGCCGCAAAAGCTCTGCTGTGTTCACGGCCAATATTTTCATCCGATTTTGATGAAAGTTATAGAATTATGGATAGATGTTGTATTACGGGGAATTGTAGGCTACTAATTTTTATTCCGGAAAATGAAGGAGTTCCCGCGGGAATAAAAATACCTCACTATCACACAATAGTCGTGTGCATCATCTATTTGTAAATATTACCTAATATTATCTTTATTTAAAACAAGGTAACATGCGAATAGCAAAAAATCGAATGAAGTCGTCATCAATCGATAGATGTCATTATTATATTGGCAGCGGCTCCCTGCATGCGACTCGTTTCACGTTTGCGCACAGTTTGCCTTTTTCTTTCCGAATAAATTAAACGGATTTTTAAGACATACTCACCATGCATTAAGTTTAAAAGAAGTAGGTAGCAAAGTAAAACCACACGGATTTTTTAAACTTTATTTTAATAAATTAAATACATAGACATAAAATTACAGACTGCAGGATAAATAAAGGTAAGTATGTTTACCAAATGAATAAATGCATTGTAAAAGAGCCTCAGTATGTTGAATTCGCCAAAAACTAAAAAGTTTGTTTTTATGTTTAATTTTACAGATCCTTGAGCGTTTCAAAATTACTTGTAACAAAAAAAAAGATACGCGCCGAATTGAGAACCTCCGCCTTTTCAAGCGCGCCTTGGAAGTCGGTTAAAAATATGCACTCGCTCGATTGCAAAATATACCGCAGAAGTATTTTAAAATTTGACGACGGACTATTATATTTCTTTATTACTAGCATTAAGACCATACATACAACACAATAATATATTAATTCTATTATTTACAAAACCTCCAATAGCCGTGAAAGAGATGGTAATGTTTAAATTTTTTAGTTATGAAAGTTTTGTATACGAGCGAATTGATTATTCGAAGCCAATTAATTAATAAAGAGTTCAATAATAATATTATACTTTTGTGTACTATTAAAGTACACCAATCCAATACAACTTAAAATACTAATTGTACCAAGTACTTAAATACCCATAGACACAATTATAAAAGACCGAATTGATATTGAGCTACCCTACATTTACGTACAATATCGACAATTTCGTTCATTAAGTTACTACTAAATATAAATAATTTAATTAAGTACTACAAGTTACAACTTACACGAAGCGCAAACGATTATACAATAAATAAGAATGCTTTAAAAACCAACACATGATAAAAACTTGCATAATAATAAGGTTACAATTTTCGCATGTTGTCTCCAATAATTAATTATAACTACATAGGTAACGTAAATTAATGTAAAATCACCACTAAACTAACCATAGATCGACCATTCAATATATTGTGATGGACAGCCCCGAAAAAAGCACAGCGGTCTACAGATAAATTCATAACGATATAAGATAATATCCATTCAGTATTTTGCTATGCCTTTGTTTCCACATTTTAATAGATCTTGTCACAACAATTTAAAAGATACCCCTATAAATTAATCAAATTTTTAGGAAATTCAGTTATTTTTTAATAATAATTTTACGTATTGTGAAAATTAAGCTCTATCGCTACCTTAATTTTCAGCAGATATATTGAACTGTGTAGAGAGATATCACATTGAAGCGAGTTTACGTTACGTTTATACGCTATCTGTAATCTCCCACTTGAAAGACATGCTGGGAACGTGTTCAAGTAAGAGAAACTTGCATAAATGATCAGAAAAGTTACTCGACCTTAAAAGCTTACATAATTCATGCAGGCTTCAGCAACTGCGAGCTGGCCTCATTTTGAACACGAGAACCTAAACTTGTTCTAAACAGGGTTTTAGTTCAATTTATTACAGCAATTAAGTATCATACATCGTGTTTCGCTTGTATGAAGATATTGAGCTAAAAACGCGCTAAAATCGTATAAAATTATTTTGAAAGTTTACTTAGTATGTATACTTACCTACGTTGAAGATATGAACAAGATAGTGATTACATTACTCCAAACTTTACATGAAATCAAGATGAGGCGGATCCCAAGCGGTAAGTAAGACGCGATTTAGTGCGAATTATTACTTAATACGAGTATATTATAAAATATGAGACTAAAATTATGTAACCCACGCTAATTTGAGCACTTTCGTACAAGTTCTCATTTCGAGAAGAGATCCGTGTGTTTAGTGACAAAGAAAGAAAGAAAATACATTTATTCAATAAGAGTGTAACAGACAAACATTTAACGTAGTAACATAATATAATGGGCCGTCAGTGGCATGCGATGATATTGATGATAAAATTTCGTTTACGCAATAATCGCGAGCGAATCGCTATCTGCATGTCACGTGGAATTCACCTCAGTTTGATCGAATTCAAAAGGTATACTTAAATGTTTTGCTATTTGGCCGAAAGTCTTTTTATAACCATGATTAATGTAGGAGACAGATCTTGTTCCTTATCTTCTTACTTCGATTTAATCGGCGTAGAGGCCTTCGTAGAGCGAGCGTGGCATATGTTCTGCTAACAATGACTTAAGCTTTTCGCGCGGGGAGACCGGCGTGTAGCGGGAGAGAGGGAAGGTCCGGGTCACGCCATCACTCAGCGCGCGAGTCACCGCGGTCAGGTCAGCATCCTGGTAATGGAAAATGAACTTAAAAATGAAGTATTCTCCAATTGTCACTATTGTTCATAATTAGGCTGGAGGCTAAATTAACCTGTATTGTCCCACGATTGGGCAAAGGCCTCCCTCCACATCGCTCTATTATGTGCCTCTGCTGGCCGCTCAACTGTAAATTGATTTAATTCTTTGCGCTATCGTTGTTTTGATCGCCTGCTACGGTAGCGTTGACTATTTTGGAGGGTCCAGAAAAAAGAAGACTTAACTCAAAATTCATCTGGTATACGGGCTACATGAACTGCTCAGTCCCCCTTGAGTGAAGCGACCGCAAGGTCAACGTCGGCTACTAGCATTTTGGCATGTATTTCAGAGTTCCTTACGCGGTCTGCTACCTTTAAGCCAAGTATTGCTGCCAAAGAGCCTGGAAGCTTATTATGTATAAAAAGTTTTCATTTTAATAGATATTGTCAATAATTATAGTAGGCATCAGGCATTGGCGGCATTATGTCAAACTAAATGCGTTATGCGCGTACGCGTGCTTACCAAATATTGTAATACAGGGAATTGTTAAAAATATGTCACTAACACCTCGTACACCTCCACGCGTCCCACTAAATTACTTGATATCCCTTGACTACGATCTCACCTTCTTGTAAGTGACCAATCACACTGGTAGAGTTGAAATGCCGTACCGACTTATCAGTGTCAGAGGTTCTTCGTTATAATTAAACAGATTTATTATTCTGTCTGTAAGTACGCTCCAAGTCCAGTGCCTCAAACAAGTGGTATCAGATCAAATGGTACTTAGCGACGGTGAAGCTACGAGAGAAATTGTTATGTTGGAATTCACGTTATTTTCTAACACGTTGTTCCCAGCTTTTATGTTGATAACAAAAAGTTAGAAAAAATATGATTAATTAACGGGCTGTGATTAAAATTAAAATTTCCCCGGTGGAGGGCTTTATGAAAATCATTAATCTGAGGCGGAGGCAATTTATTATCTGTCTGCTACCTTGCTGGTCTATCGTAGGTACTAGTTAATATACGAGTACATAAAATATGTCCCCCCGGCGAATATCGGCCACGGCCACAGATTAACGGGCGTCAATCACACTCATCCATCCATCTGCGAGGGGGCTACTTTAGTGCACAAGTTTGTGCACAATTACACTCTACATTCCCTCAATCTAATTATCCAGACTTATGATTGACATGATTGTCGTCAAACGCACGCCTATTCTTTGATTTAAAAAAACTCGAAGCACCTAAATGACTAGGTATATTTTATCGACAAAACATCAATGCACGAATTTAGAAATATTAAGAGACGTTTCAGTATTTCGCCGTAAGTAATAAAACTTAGTCATCCGTTATTTCATTAGCGGGAGATAAGAGATAGCCATCATTAATTTTCCCTTTTGTTTGCATTTCCACTATCATGCTGTACCCATATCTCACGGAATGAAAGGTAAATTTAATGAATGGAGTTCACATTTTCACAAATCTTATATATGTTTAGGTTAATGTCAGATGGATGATTAAACCTAAGTGTATCTGGGTATACTTAAAATCACTCAGGGAAAAGTCCTTTTAATTGAAATAAATTTAAATTCGACGTTTATCCATTTACAACCAGGTTTATTTAATATTGGCTGGGTAATATGGTTACTTTATTTCCAAAACCGAATCAGCACATCCGTCTCCACGTAGTCTTGTCTGCCCTACCCCTAGGGGGTTTTTTAAAGCGCAAAGCCAAAAGTTCGCGGTGGAGGTCCTGAATGAAGCGTAGATGAAGTTGGTTGAAGCGAGTCTTTTGGAGTAACCTATCCATTTTACATCCACATTTGTATGGAGCAGCGTTACATACCACGTGACCAAAAACACAAACCACCTTAGAAAATTATCCTAAAAAGAATGTCGAATACATAATTTTTGCTACATGAAATAAATAAATTGAATTGAAGTGTCGGAGTGAAAAGTACGTTGAGAATAATTTGGAAGATTTATGTGGTGTGGTGAATATTGCAAGATACACATTGTACCGCATAGGTTTGTCTACTGTGGTGGATTATAGCGAATTAAATTTCAAGTTTCTTCATTATCATGGACTTCCGCAAAGTAACGCCTGCTTCTATCCAATATTTAAATAAAGTTCATTATCTTGTGAGTAAAATTTTAGAAAAGTGGTTCTGAAGTAAATATCTACTAGTAGGTAGCATAAGTTGCGATCCGTAGAATACCCTCGTCTCGTCGCCGTCAAAATGTTACAGAGTACCTAGTAAACTAAAATATTGTGATGGGACGTGGGTGTATTCTGCTCTTTCACTTTTCAAAATAAAACTTTCATTGCAAATTATAACAATACTAGATGGTGCCCGCGACTTCGTCCGCGTGGATTACGTTTTTCTTATTCCCGTGGGAACTTTTTAATTTTCCCGGATAAAAAGTAGCCTATGTCCATCCCCGGGATACAACTTACCCCTGTACCAAATTTCAACAAAATCGGTTGAACGGATGAGCCGTGAAAGCGTAGCAGACAGACAGACAGATACACTTTCGCATTTATAATATTAGTATGGATTACGGATCTCTTTAAATAAATTATTTCATATTTTGCCTTGTGTAAAAAAATAACCTTTAACTACTCATACTCATATTATGATCATTTTAGTTACGCTACCGGCCACATGTATAAGCCTTGTGAATCTTAACTACTATCGTAATGAAAATTAAAAGTAAGGCTACCAGGAGTAAAAAAGTGTACTGCTTAGTTCTAACAAACTGTACTTACGGCACTCTTAGTATATTTTTCGATGCTGCGGAGGGCTTGCTCGAAATAGTCTTCTCCGTAGGCGCCCTTTTGTTCGTCGCTAAGTCGTTTCCACATATCGCGCGCTTGTTCCAGAAGCTTTTCCTCGGAGAGCCACGCGCTACCCGTCGTATATTCGCCAGCGGCTACGACCACCTGATTCAAAATTTCTTATTAGTATTTATGGGCCAAAGTGCTGAACCACTAAACTCTAATACTGCGATATGACTTCCACACGTCAAACCACGCTACGTAAATTCGCAGCGTCTAAAAAACGCGCTCAATCGTGCCTCAGGTCGCAAGTTTTGCGAATGCGATGTTATTACTATTATATTACTGGCACATAAACATACGTATTAAACACAAATTATTTTGGTACTTTTAGGTACTCATTAGCTTTCTTTCAGCACTTTATAAATTTATTTCGATAAATATAGCAATTTTCTATATAAATTACCTAATATGTTGGTCGGCGAACAGTCTATTTTGGAAATAAATAATGATTATTCGAGCTTTTCACTAATTCAATATTGAATTGAATATCATTACGGAATTTTTTTATCGTTTTTTTGGCCTTGCTGTTATCTCTCCGTATGTTAATATTAAAATGTCAGAGTTCAGATCTAAATAACGATTAATAGAAAAGCAACCTTCCAGAACTTTTAAGTGGATCTTAGTTAAGTTAATAAAGTTAGACGAAGTTTCCAATCGAGAAGTTCATTCAAGTTCTCTAATCGAATTGGAACCGCTAATTTAGTCATCAAATTAAGATGTGGACGGCGCAGTTAATATTTCGACTTATACCAGATATACTTTAAAATCTTTAATTAATATCCTATTTACCTAACCAATTAATACTTAAGAAGTTTTTTACGGTTTTATGTAAAAGAGTAGGTACCTTCTATCGTACTTAATCTCCCGTGTTACTGCGAAAAATGAAAGGTAAGTCAATCTTGTGCCTTAGAGTATTTACTTATTAGGTTTATTTTTTAAAGATAAAAATTCACAAATTACCTAAGCTTGTATTAGTCTGATGCATTGAAAAGGGGGAGTTAAGTTTATATTGCATAAAAGCCTATATAATATTATGACCTAAGTCCCGCAAAATTCAAAAACTTGAGCAAAACATTAGTTTTTTTGATAAAACAAAGTTTGAAGTTTCCTTTTCTCCATTTTACACTACAGTAATGCTACGACAGAAGTTGAGAAGATAATTTCACTGCAAACAAGAACCTCGAAGTTAGAATTTTAGATTATTATTGGCACTGCTTCTAAAAACGTTCTCCTTGTGCCAAACAGTCTATACGTATGTCAGTCGTTTTATTAATCTTCTTGTTTCTTAATTTGATTTAAGTACAATTTTCATTCAGACATTGAATGTACAATTTTTTGAAGTTATTAAGTACCAAGCCATATTTTTGAAAGCTCTTTAAAAAAATACCTTCTTGTATTGTAGGTATATTTAAGGATTTCTTGCTGGTCCTTCTCGGTAGGAATGTTATTCCGAACCAGTGGTAGATTCACTTGACGATTCAAAAGTGCTTGTAAAAGTTTATTTGAATAAAAAACATTTGAATTTTAATTTGAATTTGATACATCTGCTTTACTTATTGGTCTATGTAATACATTATTATCCCATGTATGACGTGAGTAAGGAGGTCTTAGTATGTAAGAAACATTTCCCCCTCGTTCCCGTTTATTGTCACTGATGTTACCGATTTGAGGTCAGGTAGATATTGTTCCATTGTTTTCATTCAAAGTATCCAGTAGCAGCCAAGTTCGATTTTGTTTGCTATAGGGTGAAAATTCATATTTTTTCTCTGTTCTGACAACTACTTTTTATTTATTGTAGGTATTTTATGGTATTTTCACTCACGAACGAACCTCTTGGTAATATGATTGTTATTTATTATTTCTTTATTTATCCATGATATCTAGATCTACCATCTCTAATGCGAAAGTGTGTTGGTTTGTCCTTCACGCTCGAACAACGGCTCGACGAAATTTTTTACACGGATATCCATACCTATATTAATATAACAAATGCGGAAGTGTGTCTGTCTGCTACGCTTTCACGGCTCATCTGTTTAACCGATTTTGATGATTTCGATGATTTTATAGGGTATATCCCGAGGAAGGACAAATGCTACTTTTTATCCCGGAAAATTAAGGAGTTTCCCCTTCCCCGGGAATCAAAAAACTTAAACTACGCTCACGAAGTCGCGGGCATCATCTAATATTATATAAAAAAACTTGGAGTATGATTTATTTTTGTCGCAATATTAAAGTTCCCACGATCGTTTTTAAGGAATATTGCCTTATAGTATCTAGTTAATCTATAATATATAAAACATATACTAATATACTAATACTAATATTATAAATGCGAAAGTTTGGATGGGTGGATGTATGACTGGATGTTTGTTACTCAATCACGCCCGAATTGCTTAACGGATTTAGATGAAATTTGGCATAGAGATATATTATAGTCTGGAATAATACACGGACTACTTATCCCGGAAAATTAAGGAGTTACGGGGAACTAAGAAACCTCAATCCACGCGGACGTGGTCGCGGTCATCAGCTAGTACTTAAATAAATTAGAGAACCCTGTGAAATTACGAAGTAAAATAAATTAGCAAGACGTCTTCCTACGTTTCTTTCAGATGAAATTACCTGCCACCCCAGGTCCACACTCTTGCGGGCACGCCTATCTCAGGCAAAAGCGCGAGCCATGCTGAGCGAAAGCCACTCTTTCAATTGTACTCATTATACAACCGATACTTATCAATTTTATTATTATTATTATTATTATTTATTTTATAAATTTTACAAAAAATATATAAAAAATTTCGTTATTCTCCAAACAACACATGTAGTTTGTTGGCGAATTCGCGCTCAGCTAATAATTATATAGGTATACCGTACACTTATTACTTACACAACAACTATTATACCTTATAAAATACTAAGTATGTGATTAAAATTAAGTTACTAACACTACATTATTACACGTATTATTTAATTCATAATATTAATTATTAATTATTATATATACACGTCGTTTTCTTTCTTCGTATTCATTGTGAAAAGAGGCTACATGTTACTGCACGTATACCTGGGTAATTTTCGAATATAATTTAAACACAAGTAACTGGAAGAGAGTATAAAAGCTACAGGGGTTCCAAACGCATCCAGCTAGCATGCGCACTATGAGTAAAATTATGTCTACCCGTTATCTCTCTCTGTCTCCCAAGCTAACATGGTTACTTGTCTCGTTACGTCAAAAGTAGATATAAAAGTAATATTTCTTATCTGTGGTATTTTTCTCTACGAACCTTTACATGTCGACAATTTTTTTCTTGTAATATACCGCATTCTGTGCATGTTAGGGTAAATGAAAAATTTGCCGGCAACGACAACATCTCTCTCTCTCGTCACGAGATAATCTCGTTGTGCGCATGCTAAGCACACAGGTGTCAGAACAGTTGTCAAAACCAACTCTGTTGCGTATTCTTTTTATTATTACCATAAAATTATTACTTAAAACTATTTTCGCTGCACTACGCATACATTAAGCAATCGTGTAGATGGTTTGGTGGCTTCGCATCGTTATTTTCGTATGAACAAAATCGCCGGGAGAATTTGGCAGTCAGACCAATGTCACAGTTTAAGGCAAATTTTTCGTGGACCTCGTGTCGCCTTGTAGAGAGTGTGAATGCGACTTACAACGTCGACGCCTCGCGGCTTAAGTTCACGACGCAGACAGGCGGCGAGGGCGTCAAGGGCGGCGAGTGAGGCGGCATGGACGCCACGCACCGGCGCCGCCACGTGTGTAAGGATCGAAGAGGCCAACACAACACGACCCCGCGAGCGGCGCACTAGCGGCAGCATCACTTGAACTAGGCGAGCCGGTCCTGGAAAGAGACATGTCCAATTAGCTTGTTCTAAAGTTGGAATGTCCTCCTTCAACTGGCATTGTTCGCATTTGTAAGAAAGTTTCCGCTTCTTTTCACGAACAAGAGCACGGCTAGAGAATATTTTTATTAAGCAACTACTTTTACTTTTCTTTAAAAAGTATTTATAATTTAAGCAAGTATTCCGTTTTTTAAGGTACCGTACCTCTAGAGGAAAATATGAGCCCTTATAGGATCACTTCGTTGTCCGTCTCTCTGTCTGTCTGTCAACCACCTTTTTCTTGGCAACATGTGGAGGTATCAAGTTAAAATTAATAAAAAAAACCTTGGGTCTACGGTCCCTTAAAGTTATAAAAAAATTAAGCTTCAAAGTCCACGCAATCAAAAGATACGGCCGTTTATGTCGCATAACATTTTGACACTCGCCTATCGAAGTAGAATGTACTAAAATTCTACATAATGCACTCGCCAATCAATCTAAGCCTTTAAGTACTTCCCGTTGACTTAGAATCATGAAATTTGGCAAGAAGCAAGGTCTCTCGGCACGAGTATAGGAAAAAATTCGTTCGGTTCCGTACTCATAGGGTGTCGAATTGTTTGTCAGGCGACTGAACGGATCTGGATGAAATTTGGCACAGAGATAGATTATAGTCTGTAATAACACATAGGCTACTTTTTATCCCGGAAAACTAAGGAGTTCCCGCGGTAACCAAAAAACCTCAATCCACGCAGACGTAGTCGCGGGCATCAGCTAGTACAATTTATAAGCAACGAGCAAAATTTTTAATTGGCATTAGTTAATTGAGAGGGCCTAGGAGCTTTTTATTTTTTTGGCTTTGATCTTGCCAATGTACAGTTTAGAATTAAATTAGTTATTAATTTATTTCTAAATTAATAATTATAATACTATAATAATATTAATTTTATAATACTATAATAATAATAGTTTCAAATAGAACAGCCTGTATCTCGAATATCCAAAGTCCAAGCGCTCCGGTGCTCTGTACTCGTACGTCGTACGTCGTGCATTGCTTTATTGAAATACCCTACAACTTTAATTTATTACGTACTTTATGATGTTTAATTACCTTTACTTACTTTTTGCTTACTTGTTTGATGTACTGCTGTTTATTATTGTTTATTGCTGTCTTAATGTTATTTTATTTGTCCACATAACACAGATAAGACGAAAAGGCTTAAGGGGAGCTAAGAAACAATGTAAAAGTAAAATTTCTTTGTTAATAAATAAAATAATAATAAAATTTGGTACAGAGATAATCTAGAGCCTGAGAAAGGACATAGGTTATTTTATCCCGGAAAATTCAAGAGTTCCCGCTGGAATCAAAAAAATTGTCTCTTCAACAGATTTTGATTAAATTTGGTATAGGTATAGTTTGTATCCAGGGGAAGGACATTGGCTACTTTTTATCCCGGAACATTAAGGAGTTCACGTGGACGAAGTCGCGGGCATCATCTGGTATATAATAAATAAATCTATGGCACGTACAATACATCGTCAAGTCAAGTAGTGTTTATTTGACTTTACTGGTCATTTTTGTACTTTTCGTTGCTAGTAGATTTTACCTTTCGATTTAACCATGGAAAGGTAATTGTTTTATCAGGAAATAATTTTCATTAACTAATATTTAAACTATATATTATTCAAATGGATAAGTGTAACCAGGATCCAACTATTGTTATATATTTACTATGTACAAAGACATGATAGGATTTTAAAAGGTCATGGTAGTTTACATTCACTTCCAAAATAGCCTGTTCTTACAGCCTGAAATCTACAACAGCCAGCGCCATCTATCTCACTGAAGTCGAATCGGATACAAATGAGGAGAAAGCCATCTTACAGGGATACATGGTAACGCGTACGTACCAAGTAAGTTCACCTCCATAGCCCGGCGGATTACGGAGAACGGCACCCATTCTAGTTCACCCAGTGCACACCAGGACTCGCAGTTGACAATGGCCCACAAACCTTGGGCGCCCTCTGGCAAGTGGTCTACGATGTATAGTGATGCTGAGAGAATCTGGAAAATTAAAGGTGGAATTTGATACAGCATACAGACACATCTACTAACACTTACATTAAATCGTTGTAGGAGGTCGCTAGCTTGTGTACGTAGTTATGATTACTGACCTTCTTAATATTTAAATAGTGTATACCCAATCAAATAGAATATTTTATTTTAACCTCGGGACTTATGACGTAAATTGATTGTAACAGTGCGATCGCAAACACCTCTGATTGACTCTTTCGCTATTTGCCAAAATCCATTTCCGCAGTATAAATCCAGCAAACCATAACAATTGAGATTGTAACCATGATTGATGTAGCTTTTACATACTTGTTGGGACTTTTAGATTCTAGAGCATTTAAGCATTCAAAGCTCGTTTCATTTTCATTAGGTACTTGAAGCGAAAACGCACTAAGTATTAAAAGGACAGACCAAAAGACCCGCACGAAACAGTCGTGTCGTAGCGAAAACAGGTTTTATCCTGTCGGTTTAGGTAGTCTGTGCAGCTCCAAATATATTGCGCGATCGGATATTTGTCCGCCACGTGATTTTTAAGCTAGTGTGTTACCGCCCTGACGCGAATGCTTGTTCGCCACAAAACGAAGCAATTTTTCACAGTTTAGCGCACTCTCGGTTAGAGGTGAGATTAATAGGTTGACGCCTTGTTGATGCACTTTGGCTATATTTTCTACTAAGTAGGTACCTATGCATAAAAATGTCAGCCCATCGATGATTGGGTTACCCGCAGCAAAACTGTGAGTACAGAGTAGACTAATTACTAATTAAGCAAGGAAAGTACCTAAAAGTAAACTACCCAGACTTTCACAGAAACGAGGCTTTGCTACTTAATGCGAAATAATATTATAAATGCGAAAGTGTGTCTGTTTCTCTGTCTGTCAGTATACTACGCTTTCATGGCTAAATTATTCAACTCGATTTTGATGAAATTTGGTACAGAGACAGCTTACATCCTGGGGAAGGACATAGACTTTTTATCCCGGAAAATTGAAGATTTCTCGCGCGAATCGAGAATAAATAAACATCAATCCACGCGGACGAAGTCGCGGGCATCATCTCGTTTTTTTATATTGCGTAGGATTTTTTAGAAGATTAATGAAACTCCATACCAATTGATTTTAATGATATTTGTAACCACCACCTGATGAAAGCTTCAAGCGATACACGTGAAATATCTGTACAAAATACAATGATGCCTATAAACTACGAAAGCTTCCAAAATTTATTAGTATTGTTTACCTTAGAACTCAGAAGGTTGTCACGAAAGCTTTGTGGGGTAAATACAAACCTTACTTGATTAAGTATAGGTATATTTTGGTAAATCGGTTATACTATGTCAGATATTATAATATAGTCCGATTATGGATAATTATAAACTTATCTTAGGTTCCTGACAGATAGCTAGAATTACTCTTGGGTATTCAGAAGATATACTTAAGCAGCAAATAAAAATCAATTCAGTGATAAAATTTCACTTCAAATGAAAGAATTGGCAGTGATCAGTGGTAAAACGGTACAACAATTTAATAGCGTATGTTTTATAGATTTTCTGAATCGATATGTTCAGAGTCTCTTCCAGAACCTAAATAAATATTATTGTTTTATTATTCTACTCTTCTCTGTACCTCCCTACAGCCCGCGTTCGGTATAGTATAATTATTGATCTATCGAATCGTAAACTGTCTATAAATGGGGTATTGTTAAATTTGCCCTTTTGTCCCGCTCATTATTTATTTATATTTATTATCGGATAGGAAAAACACGGTGTAGGTATGCGCGGTGGAATTAACAAAAAATAATTTACAGACTACCGCTTATTCAAAAGATTTGGTTTAGAGCATAGTACCTGAGTTTCTGAAGTGATATCCAGTTGAAGAGTATGTAGTCTACCAGAACAGTCTTCCTTGAGCATATCAGCATCAATATTTCCAGCCTTGCTCTGGAATCCGGCGAACACGTGATATCCCAAGTCGTCCAGCTTCCTAGCTAGCGCATTTCCTAGTACATTGTCGCATCCTGTCACTAATACCGCTTTCCCTGCAGCTGTGACCTGAAATAAATAATATGTAGATTAATAGGCCTATTACACTGCACTTTCCACAGGACCCTGTGGTAAGGGTGCGCTTTGTCGCTAGATAGAGCGTCGCTTATTACACAGCAATAAGGATCAAATTAGGGACCCTTTCCCCCTTACTCTTATTACACTACACTGATTCAAGTGTAAGGGTCCCTGTAAAAAGTGCAGTGTAATAGGCCTATAAGTTTACAATATTAAGACGCATTCACACAGACCGGCGACTTTGCCACTCAAATGAAATGATTTTTAAGTAGAACCATTTGTGTCAATTCCACTGAGAAGAGCCAGCTAGAAAGTAACGCTGTAGTGAGAGCCGATGTTTGCTGCAAGCAAAGATGGTGGATGGCCGAATATATTATGTGGATGTAAATAGCTTAAGTATACTTTTTTTATACCTAGGTATTTACGTGGTATGGTGGAACTTGGTATTAGATACCGCAATAAGAATACCAATGATCATACTAATATTATAAATGCGAAAGTGTGTTTGTTAGTTTATCCTTCAATCACGCCGCAACGGAGCAACGAATCGACGTGATTTTTGGCATGAATATAGTTTAGGACCTAGAGAGTGACATAGGCTTTCTTTCTTTTTATCCCGAAAAATTAGGAAGTTCCCGCGGGAATCAAAAAAACTTAAACCACGCGGGCGAAGTCGCGGGCATCAGCTAGTGCTTAATATTATTATGCTGTCGGAATACGGAATCCAAGTGGCAAAGTGGCAGAAATTAATTTAGGTAAAACTGTCTTCTGGCTGGTTTGGTTCAGATAAATCCTTCACAGCTGTAAACCGGTGATTGCGTACACGGGTTGAATTAATCATTGCGTAATCTAGCTGCTGATAGATGTTTACGAAATATTCATAATTAATATTCGAATTATTCAGCAAATGGAAATCGCACTGTAGGGGTGGCGGTCGACAAAATAAAGAAAAGGTCGAAAGAGTGGTTAATGTCGGTTATAATACCTACCGAGTAAATATTTTATTTAGCCTTTTAAGTTACATCCAGATAAGCGTGACGTGATGGTTACAAGTACATATTTTAGGATTGCTGATGTACTTTTTCACTTACTTCTATCATGCACAAATTTTTATCTAAGTTGTGACCCTGATGATAATTATTACTAGATCTTGAAGCAAGCGCAAGCGTATTTGAATAAAAAATACAAAACAGTTTTCACGGAACAAGTCATTGCAAAATTCATGAAATAAGGTAAGTTCAAATGAAAGGTGTAAAGGATCATATTTTGCAGGGATTTTACCAGCAAACCTCATGAAAGTGTCTAGAACAGTAGACATAATTTAGCTTTATGTTACAAGAGAATACGTAGGTATACGAGATACGCTGTCGACCATATTATAGGTAATTTGACTTTATATCCTGGTAGTTTCGGAAATAAAAAATCATCAGCAGTAGTTGTATATAAATTATTTTTATGTTTAGTTGAAATACAGATTTCCTTTTTAAATAAATAGAAAAGTTTCAGAAAACGATAAGTACCGAAAACCTATTTTTAAATTGGACTTTCGAATAGAGTAAATGACGTGAATGAATGTACCGAGGTTGGCAACCAGAAATACTTATACAATACTAGGTAATGCCCGCGACTTCGTCTGCGTGGATCGAGGTTTTTTGGTTCCCGCGGGAACTCCTTAATTTTCCGGGATAAAAAGTAACCTATGTGCATTTCCCGACTATAATCTATCTCTGTGCCAAATTTCATCCAGATCCGTTCAGCCGTTGGGGCATGATTGAGTAACAAACATCCATACATCCATACATCCACACATCCATACATCCATCCAAACTTTCGCATTTATAATATTAGTATAGAAGTATAGATTATACTCTTCGACCAACACATTGCAAACGCTACCTACGTGGGTAGGTACACTTGATTTGAGTGAATCTACAAATAATAATACGTCGACGCACTATACGAGTTTATATAATGAGCGGCCGCACTGATTTAAATTTTTGGATAGCGATGCCGTCACAAAACGGCCGCTACAACTAAAGCGAAATCATGATTAATAGTTATCTACTGGAAGTTGAAACTAATTGGAATTTGGAGTTGTTTAGTAAAGAGTGCTTTTGACAACATATTGTAACATCAGCATCAGTTTCGAGAAAGAACCATGCCAGATTGTTACTAGAAAGAACTAGTCTCATGTGCTAGAGTATGTCTAGTTGCGGCCTCCGCACGTTAAGATAACAGCGCTCAATACTGCGCCAGGTAGGTCGTCAAATTGATAGCAATAGGCATGATGACTGATTTTGAAAAATGGTCACATTATGTTCGGAAGTATCTATCTACTATTTCGAAAAAATATCTTATTTCAGCAGAAAAATAAGGTTTAGTAGATAAAATTGGCATTTGAAATTTAAATTTTAAAAATCACGCCAAAACGTTCGCGGGTGTCATGGCGTCGTTTGTGACGTCACTATAGTTTCTACCAATGTACTATAATGTACTGTGTGCAGTAAACAATAAGTCTTCGTACAGCAATTTATATATTTTGTGTGAATAACATGAATTCTAAAGAGTGTAAGTCGTGTGCGGTCCCCCAGTGTGATAACACATCAAAATTAACTTCAAACAAGTTATTTATTCACGCCCCACTTAAAAAAACAATGCGATCTAAGTGGTTTAATCTTGCACGGCGAGATCCTTTAGCTATAGGGCTAAATTCTACTATTTATTTCTGCGAAGATCACATTGACGTAAGTTTTTGCTTTATTCTAATACTAGCTGGTGCCCGCGACTTTCTCCGCGTGGATTGAGGTTTTATAGTTCCCGCGGGAACTCCTTAATTTTCCTGGATAAAAAGTACATATAAATATTCCTCTTGAATCACTCTATCTATTAAAAAAACCGCATCAAAATCCGATGCGTAGTTTTAAAGATCTAAGCATACATAGCGATAGACAGCGGGAAGCGACTTTGTTTTATACTATGTAGTGATGCTGTTTTGCTTATAACACAATTAATAACTGCAAAAAGTTAGAGATGCGTGCAAAGAATCGAACCCCATACGCCGAATAGGATCCGAATAGGAGGCAAACGTCATAGAAGGCAATCACCGCTCATATTAAGTTATACGGTATAGTTTTAAAAAACAACATTTCATACCTCTAATACCTATCATGAAGTGCTTAATAAATAAAATAGCAGATATTACGGGTTTAGAAACTATAAATTATTATGCTATTATGCTATATACAAAAGTCTTTGTTTGATGTAAGATACCCAGCATCAACAAATCAATCCTGGGCAAATTAGAGCTAGTAGCTTTGGTAAATCCTTGATCCATGGCTAACGATTTTTAATTTCTTAACTTTGGATTCGGTAAAACAAAACTAGATTAAGGAAATGATCTTTGGGAAACAAAAAACACGAAAATACTTGATAAACATTTAAAACACCTGTACTTATAGAGATTGTTGGTCGATTGTCAAAGCTCGAAAACGATAGTGACGTCATTCGCTTCAGTGGTGTTTTATACAATATGGCGGATTGCTGTATTTCATAGTTTTATTTTATCAAAATAAATAACAATCTCACTCGAAATAGAAAAATAAATACGTTTTTTATATTCCATGAATCCTATTTCATTAGATAAATTCATAATTTCATTGATTCTTGGATACTGTCATCATGCCTATTAATAGCGAATCGCCTTAAACGACACCTCCATATTTTTTTTCCACTACAAGCTAGTCCTTGGCTGCAATCTCACCTGGTGGTTAGTGATGATGCAGTCTAAGATGGTAGCCGGCTATTCTGATAGGAGCTAACATAGTATGCATGTTGTTCTGTGTCTGAAATAATGTATTTGTAGGTAAATTAATATCTAACGCGTTTTATGTAGGTGCGATTAATTAAATACGGCTTTAATGTCGATAATTTGTACTTATAATTATTATATTTCACACGTAATCAAATATTGTTATTTTATCGCCTTTAGCTATTCCAATTATTTTCAGTAATTGTTTTTGTTTAGTCGGTTTATCCTTATACTAGGTAAAAAAAAACTCAATCCACGTAGACGAAGTCGCGGGCATTAGCTACTTAGTTATAAATATGGAGTTTGTGTTGTTATCACATTAAATCTACCAATTTATTGTAGTTTAAAAGATTAATATTAAATATGTATGCATAATATAATAATGCAGGAACCTTAGCCAGATACTATCTTTGTTATATATATTTTCTTAAATAAATATATGTATATAACTTTGTACCTACTACTACTACTATTGTTTAATTGTACTTTATTTCATATTTAAAAAAAAAAAACAGTGTATATGTGTGTTTTTCATGAAATAAATAAATAAATAAATAAATAAAAATAATATAACGAAAATATATCATTATGTATTAGCAACGTAAATTGTTCAATTTATTTGTAACCTCGTATAAAATGCATTTATTTTATTAATGTAACCGAGACTTCACGGCTCTCCTCCCCTCTAGGGATCCATGACCTTATTTGAAAAAATCTTTGATAGATAATTACTCGTGGGGCAAGAACCATAAAAATAATACAAGAACAAAGAGAAAAATGTGTAGGTGGGTCTAGACTTGTAATAGAATTGTAAAACATCTCGCAATTTATTAACAAAAGAACAGCTGTAAGGCTCAACGCACATCGCGGGAGGGAATCAACGCTTCTTTAATAAAATATTATTGTCAAGTTAATTGAACTTTAAAATATAAATATAACCCAGTTTGCTTTGCTAATAATTTAAAGTCTCATAAACTTGAAATAGTTTCACTTCAACTGAGTCAGGACTATTCTTATTAGACATTAGAAATAAATATAAATAATAAAACTGAATGTACCAGGTTACGGATGCTTTTTATTAATATTTTGGTAGGCACCTATATATAACCTTCTTCTTCTTCTTAGCTTAGGTATGACATTAGAGTAAAATGTAGGCTATAATATTACTGATAGGAATATTGTGTGTTAAAGATTATGTTTTATTATTTACATAGCTCTTAGAATTGCTCGAGCAATGCTTAGGACTGCTGTTATATATATATATCTTATATTTTAGTGTAATTTATTATTTAAAGCAACCGTCGAGTTTCTTCTCGGTAGGAATGGCATTTCGAAACAGTTGTAGATCACCTGAGGATTCAAAAGCACTTGTAAAAGAATTTTTGAATTAAAAAAAAATAGGAAATTTTCTAGTTGCAGTGTGTAGTGTTGTAAGGGACAATCCAGAAGTAGGTATTATTGAGACACTTTTAATATATTTGTACTCTCATTTGGAACTATCAAGAGGGAATGGTCACAACGAGTAGCGGTTCCACTAGAGATTTAATGTAATAAGATAAAAGTTAGCTAAACTAAAAGACAATATTCATTTGATTGAGCCACGATTGCTATAGTTAGGCTCTAAATGAAATTGCGATCTAAACACAAAAGTCTGCTTGCAGGAGACTGAATTACCACGTCAATACACTCGTATTTATGCTAACTATTTTAAGTATGGCGTCGGTATACGCAGATTAAATCGAATGACATGTCAAATTCAAATTGTCAAAACAAGTCAAATTGGTTGATATTATACTTCCTGCTTCATGAGATATAATGACAAACAGTAATAAAGCTAACATAGTATTATACCTAAGTTTACAAAAGTTTTTTATAAATATTGAATAATTTTTTTATTGTTATATTTCAACGATATTATTATTTCGATCGAGTCTCACTCGATCTAGCTACTCAGCAGCTACATTTAGGCTATTAGATATACTGTGATATAGGTCAACAAATTTAATGGCTCTAAAATTATTAAAATTAGAATACTAGGTAAAAGAGTTATTTTTCGTCCCATGGAACGGCAGCTCTAAAACGGCCACGAGCAAATTTTCCATTATCAGTCTATAAACAATTTTATGTGCGCATCGAGTGGCTTATTCCAATTTCCAACGTAGGTAAATAGTAAGTACTCGTAACTATTTTAACGGCAGAATACTATTTTTGCATAAGGAGATTTCCGAGTTTGAATTAAGAATAAGATGTTGCATTGAGTTTAGTAGCTATACAGGTACCTATTACTTCAATGGACTATTTTAGTAAACATTACGACGTAAAAACGACGAAGTTGCGGGAATCATCCAATCTATATATATATATAAAAGCGAAAGGTCACTGATTCATCACGATATCTCAAGAACTATAAAGCATACAGACTTGAAACTTGGAAGATAGGTTCCTTCTATGGTGTAGACGGCAGCGAACAAACGGTTTTGAGAAAATTCACCCCTAAGGGGTTGAAATGGGGGTTGGAACTTCTTTGTTTTAGAAGTTAGAGACATGAAAATTGGCAATTAAGTTAATAGTTATAAATAATAAAAACTCATATTATAAGCAATTTTACGAAAATTCACCCCAAAGAAGGTTTAATGGGAGTTGTAAATTTGTATGAAAGTCCTATGTGTTTGAAGTTAGAGACCTGAAAATCGGGATTAAGATTATTAGTTTTAAGTTATAATAAACTTTATAAACAATTTTACGAAAATTTTCACCCCACAGAGGGTGAAATGGGGGTTTTAACTTTGTATGAGAGTCCTGTGTTTTTGAAGTTAGAGACTTGAAAATTGGGAATTAGGTTATTCGATTTAAATAATAATAACCTGTATGAGAAATTTTACGAAAATTCATCCCAAAGGGGGTGAAACGGGGGTTGGAAGCTTACATGAGGTTTTTAAGTTTTTGAAGTTAGATACTTGAAAATCGGCATAAAGGTTATTAGTTTTAAGTTATAATAAACTGCATAAGCAATTTTACGAAAATCTAAACCACAGAGGGTGAAATGAGGGTTGAAAATTTGTATGCAAGTCCTATGTTTTTGTAGTTCGAGACTTGAAAATCAGAATTTAGGTTATTAGTTTTAAGTAATAATAAACTGCATAAGCAATTTTACGATTATCCACCCTAGAGAGCTTGAAAGCTTGCATGAAGGTTAAAATTTTTGAAGTTGAAGGACTTATTAGTCTTAAATAATAAAAACCTGCCGATGCAGCGGGAAAATCTCATAGGAAATCAGAAATTATAAGCGAATGAAGTCGCGGGCGACCGCTAGTAATAAATAAAATACTAACGTGTTATCTACAATGATTAAAGTACAAACGTCAATTTTACTAAAAGGTCTTTACTATTTGCGTCGCTAAGCTGAAATAATTTGAACAAATATTTGCGCTTACAGTTTATGAGGCTATCGAATATAAAAGTGAGCTACTTTACGTTAGATTAAGGACTAAGATGGCCAGGCCCACCACAGATCCAGAAATAAGGGCATATATCGGTTTTTTTTCGTACACAATAAATAGCACTCTTATGAATGATTATTATTTACCTACTGCCAAAAGATATTAAGGCATTACCAATTAAAATATTTCAAAACAAGTTATATAAATGGCTAGTAGCTCATAATTTCTACTATGTAAAAGACTTCTTTAATTTTAAAACTTAAGAAGTCCCGATTTAAACTCTAATTTGCTATTAATTAATAGTTTTAAGTATTTTGCACGCCATGGCATGGCTGATTGTAACCAATGCTTTACTTGCGAAGGTATTTTAACCGACATAGTATTAATCCTTATCAAAATAAATATATAAGTCATCGCAAGTATTTAATTACCATAGCAAGTCATAATTAAAAAAATTAAAAAACACGACTGCCCTGCTAAAAAACGAACTAAAAAGTTAAAAATCTAAATTAATCGAGTTAAAATAGAATCTTATTCACTTTTTCATTATATGATATTTTTTTGTGAATCACTGGATATTGAACTATAGTGTTCTATATTTTTGGAATCTACTCATTTTCTAGATGATGATTATATAATTAATTTTATTTTCGTCAACTTTAGTCTTTCATGCGGGTCCATGGTCGCCTAATCAAATTTTTTAAAATTTTACTAGCCTATGTAACCCGGAATAAGCTAGGGATTCTAACGATACCTCACTAATCAAAATCGGCTCAGGCGTATAGAAGTTATGGTGGAATATACAAACTCACATACATATATACATACATAAATCCTGAAAACAATACCTATACTCCTTTTTTCAGGCAGTCGTATAAAAATTGTCCTTTAAATCATTTATTTTAGATGAATATCTTATGAGATATCGTAGAAATAATGTAACGTGAAAAGGAAAATGGCGCGACTGCGGCCGGCGCTCAAATTAAATACCTATAACCTGAAGTCTGGTGGCTGTGGAAGGTATGGCGAGGACGGGTCGTAATCTTACAATGTAAAACCTGCGCACTGGCTATATTGGTTATAGACTATTAGGATTATTAGTGCTACCCGTACGTACGGGGCGGATCGCTAGTTCTACAATATTATATATGTAATCTGAAACCAAATACTACCGTAAAACCACCGCTTTATTATAAAAAAAAACTATTCCTTCACAAGTCTTAACAATAAAGGAACGTGATGTACTTAGAGAGAGAGATACCGTAAACCCAAATATGTTAGGTTATAAATTAAGCTGGTATACGGAGAAGAGTACCTAAGATAAATTGTTCCCTGCTCCTGCTCTCTGTCCAAGAGATTAGAGAGGAGTCAGTATTTTATAATAAAGCCAGAACTAGGATATCCTGAGAAAACATGACGTTTGGTTACTCTATATTACGTTAATATTCCGCCAGTCTTTCAATTCAAGGCTGGTCTCCACAATCTAATACGTAATATAATATGTGGGCTGATGTGGGCGTTACGGCGCTTTTCACTGAACTATTATTATGTCAATAAAGAATAGTCAGTTTCAACTCTATTATAATGTTAATTACAGGAGTTGACTGAAGCTGAAACCTAAGTGATTATGTTTTGGAAATAAATGTTTTTATTTATTTCTTTACTTTCTAATCATTTTCATATCAGCTAAAGGTAAGTGAATGTGTTTATGACTACAGAAAACTCGTGACTCATATTATGTTCTTAATTTCTAGCGCCAATATGATCATAATACATATAAAATATTACGAGCTTGTAATTAAATTCTAACCGCAAGCAAAGTGGCCTACTTACAGTATTAAAGTACAAAAATGAAAATTTCTATTACACTACAACTATGGAGAAAACTTAATAGTAGAAAAGATACCTGTTTCAATTTCATAAATCGTTTCATTTTTTTACCGAAGAATTTCTACTGCAGTAAAGAAGCTCCCGATACTTAAGTGATATCGCAATAAAGCCGTGTAAATGGGCCATTTTTAATTCTAAACATAGGATTTGCTTCAAAATGAGAACCGATAACGCAATTCCTGTTCTGTTCAGCCAATTTAATGCCAGTCGATGGTGTTTTATAGTGTCTATAAAATTTAAAGTCAATTAGCTTAAATTTTTTTGCAACATGCACTGCTCGCCGTCCGATTCAAATATCTAACTATTAGATGATGCCTGCGACTTCGTTCGCGAAGTTTAACTTTCTTTCAATTCCCGCGGGAACTCCTTAATTTTTCTTAAAAATAGCCGATGTCCTTCCCCGGGATACAACCTATCCCTGAACAACCAAATTTCATCAAAATCGGTTGATCAGGTTGGCCGTGAAAGTGTAGCAGACATACAGATAGACAGACACACTTCGCATTTATAATATTAGTAAAGTATGGATAAGGTAGTCCTACACAAGACAAGCGACGCGACGTACGAATAAAAAAAAAATTATCCTCCAAAATCTTGTTAAAAATACATTCTAGGAGCACACGTTAATGAAAATAACTAAATTTCGTTTATTAGGAAATTACTAGATACCCACGACTTTCCCATTGACTTGGAGTTTTAAAATCTCGCGCGAACTATTTGTAAAGATTAAAGCTCATCTTTAGACCAAATTTCGTAAAAAATAGTAAAATACATTGAAAAAGTAACAGACGGACAGACATACACTCTTTCGCATTCATATGATTCGTTTTTAACGATTCTACGTTAGTTTAACCGTCAGGTTACGTAGTGCATAATAAGTTAAAGGTCTTGCTAGTCATACAGGGGCATATGGTAATTCATTCACAGTTAAGGCTGTACTGCTTTGGAATGAATTGCCAAGCGGCAGTCAAAGTCATTAAGCATCTATAAGAGTCGTGTAAAGGAATATTACCTTTAATCCTATAGAATATTTAAGTATTTTCTTTTGTATGGAGGTTTATGTACTGCTGTTTATATTATATATTACAGAGTTTATATTTAGTTATTTATGTATTATTAGTATTAGTATGTATAGTTTAAGTAGTATATTAGTATTACTAATCTGTACCAGAAATAAAGGGTTTTAAAGTGTAACCGAAATAGCGACGTTGCCAAATTTACTATTGACGCGTTTTAAAATTTGAGCCTAAGCTGAAAGCACTGATGGTTGCAATTGTTTTAAGACATGGCCATGTTGTGTCAGTGTGGATAAAGTTCATTGAAGTGAGTAGAACGTGTTGTCACAACGTGCAGTTTGTTAGGGCATGTACCTAACTAATTAGGGTTACAGATAAAACACTTATTAACAGAAAGAAACGGTTACAGTATCGTTTCTGTTTCCGTTATAAGTGTTTCTGTTTTATAACAGTTTCTAAAACAGTGTTTAAACCCCTTATTTCGGTTACTGTTTCAATCCTTAATATTTAATCTCTAAGTCGTCTTCTCATATCTGAAGATTGTTAATTATGTTGTAAAAGTTAACTAAATAGTGTTGTGGAAGTTTACTCCTGAATTTGCTTCGTACGCAGTCACAGCCAAAACCTAGTATAACTGTAAATACCTACTCGCATAATAATTTTGCGAGGTACTTACTCAGGGCGCAAAATGCAAACACACTGCAAGATCCTGTCTGGTTTTTCCAACCATTTTTGATGAGAATTGGTGTAGAGATAGTTTGCATCCCGGGAGAGGACATAGGCTACTTATTATCACGGAAAATGAAGGAATTTCCCGGGAATCAAAGAAACTTATGCGGTCGAAATAGCGGTCATCCTCTAGTTATATAATATTTTTGTTTAAGTCGATCTACAGTCAGTTCGAGAGGAACGATATTTTTTTGAGATTTTTCATCATAACTAAGTCAAAAGCATAGGGGCTTAAAATTAAAAAAAAAACTATTTAACAATGTTTAAATGAAGTTCTTTCATTAAAGATCCAGTAGGTAAATTCACTTTAAAAGAGAATGCCAGATTTCGCCCCACCAATTTTAATAATTTACATAAAATGTAAACTTTTTAAAATTATCTTAGGAATTTAAGACCACGCATGATTTAATAATTACTGATAAATAGTTGCGGATTTAAAAATGTAAAAAAAAAGTAATTCAAGTCCCTCGTCCACTTCCTATTTCTCGTGCGGCAATTTGCATTACATTCTACGCATACACGACTAAATAAAACTAAACTAAACAGTTGTTATGTTTTTAAATAAAACAAAACTCCTATTAGTTACATAAATCATACTACAGATCTTTGTTTAAATTCGTTATTTTGTGTTGTTAATTATTGAAAATGACACGTTATTATTATTTTAATGAAATAACAATGAATAATAAAATAGTTGCATTAAAACCTTACCTTCGTATTCACGCATTTTGTGCAATGAAACGTCATTGACAAACCTATTTGAAGATGTAAATGTCATTGTGATTTGTGATCAATGTTTATATCGTGGTTTCGGTGCAGAAGTCGACTGTTTACCGTGCTTGTTTTGAATGTTTCACCAAAAACTTGCTAGACCTTCTGTAATATTGATTTGATCTCGCAGACTTTACGCTATATTCCATGGATGACCATTGCTTGCGATTTGGGTAACGACGTTGAGGTGCATAAATTGTCACTGGAGTGTAAACAGGATCCTAAGACATGTTGTTGCCATGTTGGGCTTACCATCAAAATGATATTGATGCACCACGGCAGTATTTCTTGATAATGTAGCGACTGATTACATATTTAATATGAAGATTAATAAATCAATGATTACTAACAGTTGTTTTATTTCCAATTAGTCAACCATTCTATCGTTAGAGAAGATAGCACAAGTTTATTAACTAGGTATCATATTACTTCAGGTAGACCTCAAGCTACGCAGGTATCCTACTTCATTTTAAAGCCATAATATCTCTTGGCAAGAGCATTGTAACGATACACAGCATTTTTTTTACTTATTTCACAATTAAAAATGCATATAACCTAAAATAATATTACAACTTAAACTTCGTTTTAATAAAAAACCGCAAGTGTTAGAGGCTTCAAAATATATGTATAGTTATCAGTAATAAAAAATCTATTAAATCCTACATACGGCATGCTTGTAAACGAAATTTAACAAGTGGGGCAAAGCTCCATACATAGTCTGGCGTTTTCCTTTCGACCCCTTTTGTATTATTCGCACCTGAGTTGAATGAAATAATATAGTACAAATAAAGTAAAGAAAAATAAAATCATTCGGACAAGTAGGGACGATTGTTTTAGTCAGATAAAAGTCTTCTATAGTTCTGTGAATTACAATACGATTAAAATCATCTTTTTTTACGAAGAACGAAGAGGTACGGACCTCTTTGTTCTTCGTAAGCTTCTTTTTGTATTACAGATAATGTTCTTTTTGATACTCTGGTATATCGACTTGTTTTGCCGTTAAAGTCAAAAAGTTATTTTGTCTTTCTTCAGTACACATATCCAAAGCTTTTTTCGCCATTTCGCGTGCTTGGCGATGAATTAAAAAACGTTTTTTTGTTACTGAACCTCTTAAATGAGCCATTTTTATAAATTTACACGGAAAGCAACTTGATTATTAAGCACAAAAAAAGGAACAAGCGTTCGATCAAAGAGTATGTCAGCATTTCCTAGGAAATGTCGACATAAACGGTTTCGATACGTTAGAGCTCGAAATTCGTCAATGACGTGATTTAAGAACTTCATCTAGGAATAGTAAACATTAACGGTCCCTCCACTGTTAAATCGCGAAATCATATAGCTGAATTGATCATTTCATGAAATAATCAAGTATATCATTGAATGGTCATAGTTTTCATCAAAAATGATCACCTAATTAATTGATTATATTATGATCAAACGTTTAATGTTGGGTGCCCATAAAAATGTATAAGTAAAAAGGATTGGCTACACCAGAAGCCTCACTTTGTCACCCCTTCATTCAGCTTCACCTTGCATCATTCAGGACATCCTTCGCGAGCTACATTGAGTCGGGTTATGCTGATTTGGTTTTGGGACAGTCCACCATCACCACCCCTGACTCCACCACCATCAACTCAACCTATTTTCTCAATTCTAACGAATGCTTGACCGTTATACAAAAATTCCCGTACTCCGTATTATCCGTATCCGTTACTCCGTCTTATCTAGGAAATTTCAACTTACATAACTTAGGTAGTATGAGCAAGAAAACAATTATTCCAACTCTAACGGATATGTTAATGTTGACATCACGGCGTTAATTTGAACATAAACGGTTTTAACAACTTTAAATATAAATCACTCCGTTTATGTATGTATATCGTACGATAGATGTCAAAGACAGCACTTGACAACACTATCAGCGGGGGTGAGGGCGGACGGGGGAGGGAGATGCTCCCGCCCGTAACCTCAGGCCCCGACTGCATTCAACTCGAGTGCGTACTATAGATGTATAGTAGATACTTAATATTATTTTTGAATTCCTTCATGTACAGTAAGGCTGCGAAAGCTATATTTATAACTATTCCAAGTCTTTGTTAATATAATATTATCTAGTACTTAATTAAATAAGCAAATGTGACAGACAGATAGATCCGTCTGTTTGGAAGGTCATATCATTAGGGTTCTTATTTCACAATTTTGTTACGGAACCCTAAAAAAGAAAGCTTTGTTATATGTCAGGCATATTGAAAGGATTTGCCTACGGCCCTTGTGCGTAGGTTCACGTCGCCTGTGGCTCACTTCTTGTTCTATCCAGATAATATCTCAGAAACGACACCGATCTTATTTTTATTATACTCCTTTTTAAACATTAATTAATGATCTATATTTCTATATTGCTCATAACTTTAAAGACTTCCTTAAAACTGCCTAAAGTCAAAGAATCAGGAGAAACGCGTTTTAAGTAAAAAAAACAAGCCAAACAATACAATGACATGATGAATCATATCATTATTCTGAATTTCATCCTACATTTTGGCACGACCTTTCAACTTTCAAGCTTTCACGCGCGTGCTACACTGGCGCCATAACTAGTCCATGCACTTTACGCCTACATACGGGAATAGTTTCATCCTCGTATTCAACTTGTTTTTATTACTGGCAGTAAAGGTTTGCTTATGACTTTTATGGTTTCATATCTGTCTTGATATTGGTGCCATTTCAATTTTATACGGTAAACTGATCCTTTGTTTATATCTTTAGTATTAGTAGGTATTATGGAGTTTCTTCAATAGTATGTTATGTGCTTAGGAGTAAAACAAGACGATTTCAGACGTGGGTGAAGTTGCCTGCCTGAGCGAAGCGAGGGCTGGTATCACCCGATTCTGAATCGTGTCCCTACACTACATTTTTCATGTAAACTGCATTGAAAGTGCGAGTTTTTTTAAGTTGTATTTCTTATTTATTTTAGTTGCTAGGTTATTGTTTACATACTTAGGTCTGATCTTGGACGGCCGGTGGGGCTTCGAGGAACACTTCGAACACTTGGTCCCTCAATTACAGAAAGTAGCAGGTGCAATGCATGGCCTTCTGCCTTATCTCGGGGGACCGCAAGAAGGAGTCCGCCGACTATACGTAGGCGTTGTGAGATCGATGGTCCTCTACGGGGCACCCGTTTGGTCGCAGAGAATATCTGGTGTGCAACGCCTTAGAGCAAAGCTAAACAGCGTGCAACGCAAGATAGCGATCAGAGTCGCGCGAGGATATCGTACTATATCCTTCGAGGCTGCCACTATTCTGGCCCGTTTCCCGCCATTGGACGTACTGGCTGATATGGATGCGAGAGTATATGACCAAACCCACGACGGCCAGATGGGTGGAGACGGGCTGGAGCCCGAAGGGTTAAGAAGACGAGCGCACTAACAGGCACTTGTGAACTGGCGTATGCGTCTAGAGGAAGACAGGAACGTACGCCAGCGCGCTGTTGGTGCAATCTTCCCAAGTTTTGAGGCCTGGTTAAAAAGAAAAAGCGGCAATGTCACCTTCAGACATGACCTTCAGACATGACACAGGTGCTAATTGGATATGGGTGTTTCGGTGAGTACCTGTGTCGGATTGGTCGTGAAGCTACTCCCCAGTGCCATCATCGCGATGGAGACAGAGACACGGCACAGTATACTCTTGAAGAGTGTCCTGCGTGGGAAGTCCAACGTAGCGCCTTAGTAAACTATGTGGGGAATGACCTCTCCCCAGCGGCTATAATTGCGGCTATGCTGGGAAAAGAGGAAACCTGGAAGGCAGTGGTCTCCTTCTGTGAAACCGTAATGGTTGAGAAGGAGGCTGCTGAGCGGTTCCGAGAACTAGCCGATCCCGCCAGGAGACGAAGGCGCCGGGGCGATGCCGTAAGCCGGCCAGTCCATCCAATAGACCTGATGTAGGGGACCTTCGAGGTCACGAACGGCTGGGGTGGGGGCTCCGGTCGTTTCATCGTCCATGTATTAAGTGGCCTTGGGAAGATGACTCCTTGCTGTGGCTCAGGCAGCCATATTAGCGAGAGGCTGGGGTGTTACCCCAGACTACTCTGCACCGGGATGAGCCCAACGGGCATTGCGCAAGGGAGGCACCGATGCGTTCTTTATAGAGATCTCGGAGCCTCCCAATATGCAGAGGGTCGCCACCGAGGGGGTTTTAGTAGGTACAAATCCTACATAACCCGACTTCTCCCCCAGAAGTTGGGTATCTTAGGAAGATTTCCCTTTCGAAAAAAATAAAAATGTTATTGCTTACAAATATGATATCTGTTAGTTTAGTTGATGGTTAAAATGACAATTTAAAAGGTTGTCGTTGTTCTTTGGTGTGTGGCTTTTGAATTATAAAGGTTTGAAATAAACAAAAGATACTCTGACAGGATTGAAAGGAGGGCTGATACGTCATTCAGCGGGTAGAAAACAACCGCTGCAGTTGGCTCTTGAAGCTCGCAATTTCAATGCAGTATAAAAAGTAAATGACATCAGCTTTCCGTATTATTGCAGTGTTGCCATCCCACACAATTATTGTGAGTCAGCATCTTCCCATCGGTGAGTGGGTTGGTTGACGATCGGAAAATTCGTACTTCTTTACCGAATTGGCGCCGTTCAACTATTTGTATAATGAAGACGAATTATTTATGTGGGATTCTTGTAGAGGTTAGTCGATAACCTACTATTTTGCTATGTGTTACAGGCAAATAGGGATTCTTATTTTAAAATAAGCTGACGTACTAGCTGGAAGATGTGAAAATACTACAAGAACTCATTATAAAATTAGTTTAAGTGCACTTTTTTCTATATTCTTAAATTTATGATATTATTAAACCAATTAGTGTACCTGTTTCGAGATTTGTAACATTTTGACTTTTGACTTTTAAGTATTTAACATTTATATTTATTTTACATAGACTTAGAATAATTGCTTTCGTTCATTAAGATTCAGATTTTGTTATTTTTAAAATGCTCGACTCCATTAATTTTTTTTAAATTTTGCACGCCATTTTTTGGCAGATTGTAATATGTACCATTTTATGTAACATCTTTTCATGTAACTTACAATCATGCAATAAATGAATAAACAATAAACTCCTGCTTGGGCAGAGCTTTGAAACGACTGGGTACTTACTCATAGTACGAGATGAGAGAAAATGTTTATGTTGAACTTTTAATTTTCTGTACATTCATATCATCGAGTTAATATACCTAATTGACATACGAGTATTACTTCTCAATCTATACCCATATTATAAATGTCAACGTTTGGATGGATAGATGTTTGTTACTCAATCACGCCCCAACAGCTGAAAGGATCTGCATGTAATTTAGCACAGAAATAGAATAGAGATAGAGTACCTCGAAAAACACATAGACTACTTTTTATCCCGGAATATTAAAGAGTGTCCACTGGAACCAAAAAACCTCAATTCACGCAGACGAAATCGCGGGCATCGGCTAGTGTTTTTATAAAATTGATTATTTACTTTGCATTGAAAGATTTGAACCGAGTTTCCATCAAAAACAGTTAAATTTTGCATAAAAATTTACTAAAATCAGCTCGGGCAAAAAGTAAGCGACTAAAGAAATAGGTAGTAGGCATGTGTTGATAGTCATAGATAGAGTATGAAATGGTATATTCTCCTACCACTCGATTCTCGTTTGCGTTTGTGTTGTTCACACTTAATCTATCTATCTATTTATCTTCAATTTATATAAAAATCAATTGTTGTTCGTTTGTCTCGCTAAAACTCGAAAACGGCTGGGCCGATTTACATGGAATTTTTTGTGTGTGTTTGAATGGGTCCATGGCTGGTTTATATTCATAATTGGATCCGGTAAGGGGCGCTGCAATCGGGTTCTAGGTTCAAGTTTTGGTATTTCCGTAATCAGTTGAGCAATACAATACGGTTTGATAACTGGAATGACAATGGATTGGGTGTCTTATTAAAGCCCTACAATCGATGGCAGCGTGTCACGAGGATCTACACTACAGTTCGAAAGTATCACTTGAACGCCAGCTAGTTATACTTATAAAGTAATAGTTTCATAGTGATACTATGTACGAAAAATTTTATAAACAGTGACGTCAACGAGTTATTGAAGTACATAATATATTAATTATAGGGGCTCCGAAACGCGTTACGCAGTGATTTTGCCTTCATTAGGTCCCTTGTTTGCAATTTCCTTCCTTTGGAATTTGGGGTCCTTGTTTTTCACCACGTGTCGCGTGGAGTAATTTTTTCTTTATGAAATCAAATTTTTGTTACACAGAATTTTTAAAAGTCATAAAACATTAGTTGTTCATCATTGCGTACAGAAGCTACCGTTAACAGGTTATTAAAAGATTAATATCCATATTAATATTATAAATGCGAAAGTGAGTCTATCTGCTACGCTTTCACGGCTCAACTGCTCAACCGATTTTGATGATGATGATTGATTTTTGAGCCGGACATAGGCTACTTTTTCCCGGAAAATTGAAGAGTTCCCGCGGGAATCAAATATCATTAACCCGCGCGGACGGAGTCGCGACTCGCGGGCATCTTCTAGTTGGTATTTATTCAAATTAGCCCTGTATAATGTCTCATTTCAATAATATGTATCTAAAAAGAAAGTCGTTGTAGTAAACTTGAAAGTCGTTGCTAGACTTTTTACAGTCATTAAGCACTGGAAAACTTTCTTGGAACTTCTAATTATCTTGGCAGCTTTATAGTATTTTACAGTCTTTTATAAACGCCACAGTGAACAAAGCCTCGGTTGTTTTTCAGAACTATTATTAATTAATTTTAAAACAAGAAATTATCTTATGTACACGGCAATTAAAGGAAATCTGTAACTTAATTATTCAATTGTAATTAGTGGGCAAAGATTGTCTAATCTAACAATGAGCAAGCCTTCAACGTGTTTACGTTTACCTACATGCAAAGTAGGTAATATGATTACTGTGCCTCAAATAACGATATTATGCACTCGTAATATCATAATTTGACGATACCTATCTAAACTAATATTATGAAGAGGAAAAATTTATTTGTTTGTTTGTAATGGATAAAGTCAAAACTACTCAACCGATTAAAAAAAAAAACCAACTATAGAAAGATACATTATCAGCGAGTAACTATATTTTATTTTCAAAAAAATTAGAGATTCTTACGAAAATTGCAATTATTATTATTATTATTATTACTCTTTATTTTGTACACCACAACACACATAAAAAGTACACAAAAAATACATAGAAAACAAAGAACTAAGTAGTATACAAAAAGGCGGCCTTATCGCTTAGTAGCGATCTCTGCCAGGCAACCTTAGGAATAGGAGAAGTAAGGAGATTAACTCGCGGGTGGTGTATCAATATAAACATACAAACAAATACCTACATACTAATACATAAACTGTTACACAAATAATATAATACTTATAATAAATATATGAAAATAAACTAATATATATTATGTATTTTTAGTTTAAGTAATATCATACTAAATAAAAGTTAAAAGTAGTCGTCTGTATTATGGTGATAAATAGAAACTCTTAACAGATTTTTTAAATATTTCCAGTGACTTTGATTGTCGTATGTTTAATGGGAGAGCATTCCATAATAAAACAGCTTGCACTGTGAAAGACTGCGCATAAAACTTTGTCTTATGCGATGGTATGCATAAAGTTAATTTACGGGTTGTTCGTATTTCGGACTGATCTCCCAGAAATTTAAACTTCACCTTCAGGTAAGAGGGAGTTTTTGGATCAAATAGCACACGGTACAGAAGTGACAGAACATGAAGATCCCGGCGACGGCGAATAGGAAGCCACTCGAGCATTTGACGAAATTCAGATACGTGGTCATATTTACGTAGACCGAATATGAACCGAATAGCAAGATTTTGGAGTCGCTCAAGTTTGTTAAGTTGGTCCTCTGTCAAATTAAGATAGCTTGCGTCTGCATAATCGAGAATAGAAAGTAAGAGAGAATGTGCTAACATAAATTTGGTTGGAATTGGCAAAACAGAACGAAGACGACGCAATGAGCTCATTGCAAAAAATGTTTTCCTACTCAGCTCTTTAATTTGTGTGGACCACGATAAATCCCGATCCAAATATATGCCAAGGTCTTTAGTACAAGTACAGTAAGGTATAGTAACCCCATTGTATATGATTGGAGGGAGATTTTGCCAATCAACTCGAACAATCATCCTAGGACTGCCAATAATGATAGCTTGAGATTTAGTCGGGTTAACCTTAAGTCCATACCGTCTGCTCCACTCGGAAATTGTAGCTAAATCTTCATTGACAGCAGTGCCTGTTTCCATGCCTCAGGAAATTTGCCGGTGTTAATGGAATGGTTAAGGATATGGGTAAGAATAGGGGAAACAATATCTAGGATGGGAACGATCATGTTACGGCTGATGTCATCAGTACCGACTGCATTCGAGGAAATGGACAATATATTCTTCTTAACATCACGTTCAGTGAAAGACTCGAAGGTAAAAGGCGGAAAGTCAGAAGTAGAGATGGATGAAAGAATACTAAGCGTACGTTCTTTATCGACACTATCAATTGTATCAGAAGTAGAGAAATGTTTATTAAGGAGATCTATATCTATATTAACAGAAGAATTTTGCGAAGATTTACCAACTCCAAGCGACTCAAGAAATTTCCAGGTTTTGGCGGTATTACCGTTCTGAACTGAATTATGAATGTGGCGTCGTTGTGCATCTCTACACATTGTATTGCAGCGATTCCGCGCTTTATGGTACCTCAAGCGGTTATCATCAGAGTCCTTTAATTTATATTTGTTTTTTGCTGCATTCTTTTTGTCCATTAACCTCTTAATCTACTTTAGTATTTGCAGAAGTATTCTCGATTTAGCTTTAGGAGGACGAATTTTATAAGAGAGGAAAATCAAATCATGATAAGAAAACGCATCAGCTGGGTACTGACCATGATTTGAGACGAAATCTGGTGAGGAGACCAGAATTAGGTCTAGAAGAGAGGGAGTACAGCCGGGAGAGAAGTGTGTAGCAGCAAGGGGTAAAACATGCAAATTACAGGATTCTACGATAGACAATAGCTTCTTACTACGACTATCATCCTTGTGCAAACACGTATTAAAATCTCCCATAAAAATAGAGTGGCTGTATAAGGGAACCATATTTTCCAGCAAGCTTTCAAAAGAGTTGAAGTAATTAGAGATAGGTGGACAATAGAATACGCCAAGAAGAATTTTTGTGTGAGATAGTGTAATTTCTACCAATAAATGTTCCGCCACATCTGGTAACGGAGGTTGTGCAGACGAACTAACAATAGAAAAAGGAATGTAAGATCGTAGATAGATCGCTACTCCACCACCTCCCTTACCCACACGATCATTGCGGATGAGTCTAAATCCTGGAAGTGAATAAGATGTAGAAGGTAAGCAGTTTTTAAGCCAGGATTCAGAAACGAGAATTGCATGTAGGTTACGAGAATCAAACGACGCAAGCATATCGGGATAATGAGCCGGGATACTTTGGGCATTAATATGGATGACATTAAAATGTTTCAGACAATCTGAGAAGTTAGAATCAAGGACTTCATTTATTGGAAGGAGAGATGTACTGTGAAAACTATTATCACCAGATGAGGACGACATAGACAAAAAAAGATCACTATCAATACTATCTATTGACGACATAATATAAAATAAATATATAATTATTAATTATGTACACTAAGTCGGAAAAAAAAAATCTCTTCTGAGAGCTTACGTGCCGTGCGTTGCGTAAATAGTTAAAGTTACACGAAAATAACGTATAGTGGAATTGTTCCTCTCAGAAAATTCAAAAAAAAAATCCACGATAGCATATATTTATCTTTTAAGGTTGACTCACAACATAACGTAACGTAACGTAACGTAACATTAAAATGTAAAACCTGCCCACTGCCCTCTTCCCAATGGCTATATTGGGTATAGACTATTATGATTATTAGTGCTACCCGTGCGAATCCGGGGCGGATCGCTAGTATTATATAACAAGCCTTGTGTTGTCATTGCAAACCCCGCAAGAACATACGTACTTTCGCTATTGTATTAAAACCAATTAAAGCCAATTAAAAATACAAATTTTCCAGGCAAGGTCCCCGCGTTTTTAATCGCATTATGTTCTAAAAGGTATCAATTGCTTCAACTTGTCAAACGTGGTTAGAGGGCTATTTACTGAAATACTACTAGTTATGATTTGTGAATGTTAATGTACCGGAAAGTTAATAATAGCCTTTAAATTCTTTTAATTATTGACCGAGCGAAGCGCAGGTCTCTGAGTCTACTTGAGTGAATTTGCACTCCGCCCGTCGATCTGTCAGAGACTTATAACTTCTGAATTACAGAACGTAATTACTTCAAATTAAAATATAATATGTAAATCGATGGCCTCCAGCCGGCTTGGCCATATGGCTTTAAAAGTTATAAAAGTCTTTATTTCAGGGGGGCTCTCATAGAAGCGAATGCGAAGTAAAATATTTTTTGTAGCGTTACATAGGGTTGCGGTATATCATTTTAAAGATATTTAGGAATAGAGTCCAAAAATATTTTTTTTTTAATTTTTCCCCCATAATTGACGAAATGGCGACCTTTCAAAGTGGAGATTTTCTAACGTCCAAAGTTGACCTCAGAACTCTCAATTTTCTGAAAGGTTGAGCCTGAAACTTGATCAATTATTTGAATTATATCCTGCCCTTGAACAACAAATACTAAAATTGATTAATTAGAATTATTGAAAAATTAAATAAGTATTTGGGAACGAAATTATTTAATTTTTAATGAGCTTCAGTATTTTTAACAGAGTTTCACAATGATGTTAATAGATGGCGCTCTGTAAAGGTTTATTCGTTTGTGCTTACAAATAATAGACGTTAGCACCATCTTACGTGGAATAAAAAAATAGTCTACTGATAGTACTGATGTCTATGAACGTAAAGATGAGCGCGCATCTAGACGTGCTCGCCGCTGGAGCCGCAAGCACACAGTCTTAGTCATCACATTTTATACTTTTTTTATTATGAAATCATATGCTACGCAACTCCTGCTCACCGAACGAGCTGCATTTTAGTAAAATACTGTAGGTATACGTATCCCATCCACGAAAGCTGACGATTGACGTCATCAGCTTCGGCGCGTTTTAGTGCGGTGAATGGATACCGCGAGGTCTCAGTTCGGGGCGAACCACTAGTTTATTTCGTTTAAAAACAACTTTATTTGAAAAGTTTCTAATTATCTGAGCAGCATAAGTAGGTATTAAATTCGTTTCTGAAATGGACTTTCGAATAGCTTGATATTCTTTTTAGATTTATGTATATTTACGCCTTAATTTATTATTTGCTTATGATTCTACCGCCTCTGAAATTGATAAAAATAATAACTTTTTTAGCGATTCTAAGGCTGCGTTCTGCAAATGGTGTCGACTGATGATCAGACTATAATTTATCTATGTATAAAATTTCATCCAGATCCGTTCAGCCATTCTGGTCTGATTGAGTGACAAACATCCATCCATCTATCTATAGTCTATATTAGTTTAGTATTAAATTAATTATAAATGCGAAAGTTTGGATGGATGTCTGTTACTTAATCATGGCATAACGTCTAAACGGATCTGGATGAAATGTGGCATAGACTAATAATAGATTATAAATAATAAAATAATTGATAAATAGAAATAGATAATAGATTATAGTCTGGAATAACACATAGGCTATCTTTTATCTCAAAATCAAAGAGTTCCCGCAGGAACCAAAAAAGTTCAATCCACGCGCATGCCAGCCACTGCGTACCTCCAACGCTCGATTAGACATAGTTAACCCTAAGGTCATAGTAATAAGGATGTAATTAAGCTAAGTAAATGTCTTGCTAGACTTGAGTCCTTTGTTGGTGGACCAAATGATATATTGTACCCCTAAGTTAAGAGGACAGTCTCGATTAGAGAGCTTGTGAGCAAAGACGTGACGTTTTATTTAAATCCTGAATATATTGCTATTTAATTAACCCCTTCTATGATACTTTTTGTAACATCAGAAGTGGGATGGAATTCGCGTACCACAGTTTAAATAAGAGACAGTAAATAAAGTTTATTAAAACGGAAATTAAAATTTAAGAAAACAAAGTTTGTGAAATGTGTAAATGAGTGACAAAACTAAAATAAAAGGAACGACTGAGGCTATTCAGAGAGTGAACTAGTGTTATAGATACCATAGTTCTAGGACTCAAGAGTAAATATATTTTATAGCGAAATTTTGACCCAAGTATCGGAATTCTGAACTATAAAAAGTATACTCATGAGTTACTTGTACACTCAAGCTTACACTTGAAGCTTTGGCATAAACTTTAATTGGAAGAGGTCGGAACTCGGAATAGAGCGAAGGAATTATATGTAAATAATGGACTTTAGGCAATCTAAACTGAGAAGTACTTAAAATTCCAAAATATGAAGATCTGTACACAGAGATTTCAAGATTGCTGAAAAAATATTGATAGTGATCAATTCGTTAAAGTGTAAAATTATGCTGCGAAAATAAGTTGTTGAGATTAAAATTCGAAGAGAGTAGAATAATATAATTTATTAAGGGAGATATGTAGATTTCACATTTCCAATCAATTTTAATGCAGAAAAGAAAGGAGAGAAAATGTTTTATCGTTGTGTGCTCAAACGACGACCTAAAATTAATGAGATAATGAAATATGAATGAATTAAATATTCTATAATGTACATTATACACCAATACAAGAAACACATACAATACACATTAGAAACTAAGCCATAGCGGCAGCCTTATCGCTTTGAATCAAACGGATTCAAGTTCAAATCAAAAGGATTAAGAAAGTGAAAAAAAAAAAAGTTAAAGAAATTCAAAGGTGAGAAATGAAGAGGTGTCTTTGTAAGTAACGAATTGAATCTTCAAAAAAAAATAACGATGGATGAGTTGCCATTAAAGGCAATTATGCAGGGTATTTACTCTAGCGAATGACCATCAAGACACGAATCAAAAATCCGAGGACGTTACAATTTATTACAAGAGAGGCTGAAACCTAGTAAGGTGGATAAATAAATCAAAGAAATCTTCAATTTCACTGAACAGTGACATACTGATGTCTAAGAAAAACAAAGAACCCCAAAGTCATCCAGTTAGAAAATATCTCATTGGAAACTGCTTTTTATTTTTCAAGACAAAAGAATATGCTAAGATGCAATAGTTAGTAAGACGGCTACTATTTCGAAGGCACTTCAACGGTTCGATTGTTTTAGTCCCAGTTATGTTAATTTTTTTTTATGATTTGGAGGACGCCATAAAAAGCGGTGTGAGTCAAGCCCCTATTGAAGTACAAGTTCAGTTACAAGAACTGTTTTAAAATACTCTGGGCTTATCGCTTCAAAACTTAAATCTAAAACAAGCAGACTGGAAATAAGAACCACCACTTGTGAATCAATCTTTTATCACCCGTACCGTTTGTGACCGTCTGAACGAGCTAAACTACGAGAAATAATAGCGGAACTCTTAAACAATAACATCATACGAGGGTCAAGTTCACCATAACCGTTGCCTGTTACATTATAGTAACAAAAAAAAAGGACAACAAATTGTGCGTAGATTATGGCGCACTGGATTGAGTCATTGTAAATGAATAATTGATGACAAATTATGGAAGAAAACGATATTTAACTGTACCTACTTGATTTTCATAGAAAAATAATAGACCAAGGTCTAGAAGGTGTTGAAAAGCTGTTAACGAAGCTTGATATACTTTGGAGATTAAAAAGTGCAAAGTCTTGCAAATAGAAATTGAGTACTTGACCGGAGTTATATAATATGAAGATAAAATCCGCCCAGAATATACAAAGATGTATCTGAAGCGTTTAAAAAAAAATAACAGTACTTATAAGAGGGAAATACAGGTCAGATAACTGATGGACTTAGCTATTTCCAGAAATCATTTAACCAGATCAGATCCGATCAGAATTTGTGAGTAAACTTATGAGGTATCAAGTTTGAAGAACTTATTGACCGTCGTTGTCGACTACAATGTCGTTAATGTTATAAAATCAAGACCAAAAGTGAAGAAACACTGGGCAGGCTTATAAAAAGATTTTAATTTTAGTGTTATAAAAAATAGATGGAGTACGGGAAAGGCAGTAGCATTTTTATGCTACGAAGACTAATTTCCAGTACCTATAGCAAACCAATTAAGATCACGAATCACGAGTTAAAATGAGCACGGGCAGAAAATGTAATCATAATGTAATGATCCAGTGACATGACCAGGAACAATGGATTTAATGAGATGATAAAAATTTTGAAATTTACAATGATGATGATGATAACTGGAATTTGGAATATTGCACGGTGGAATAATGTTGAGAAAATGAGAACGGAACATGGTATTTCCTATCATCTTCGATGAGTTTTAATTTAACTCGTCTGTAATACGAGAAACAATGCCATGTCAAAGTTGAACAAAAGAAGCAATAAGAGCCAAGTAACGATATCCAAAAATAGCATAGTTTACACGAAAGTATATTGAACACTATATCACCTGGCATATATTTAGTATTGTGGTATATTGAGCGCTGTATCACTATATCACAAAACTTCCCAATTGACCAAAAACAAAGATTCTTCAAAGCAAAAACAAATGTGGTAAAGGAAAAAAAATCTACACATAAACAAAAGAGGTTATAAAAAAGGGACTTTGAAGTGCATTACATAAGGACCAGCAAGGGTTGAACAAATGAACATATCGTTTGAAATTATTGGCTTGTTATGAATGATCAGAATGGTCGAGCGGTTTATGAAAAAAAGGCAGTATATTCGGCAATGGTGTCACAGAAAAAATATAGATACAAAATATGCAACATAACAACATTTATAAATGGACACGGCTATTAACACTCAAGTCAACAAAAAAAAATCGGTTACACAACGATAGAATTATTAACAGCGATTCATTCGAAAGTGCCTGCTTTAGAGTGATTAAGTGGTAACCTACCTGAACTCAAAAGAAGAATTATTATTTTTATTCATAGCAATTTACGAGTAACAGAACAATATGCTACAGAAAGAAGGCGATATTGTTATACCTAGTCAGTCTGGGAAAATTAGAACCGCGTTATAATGAGCCGTTTAAGACTTAAAGTGATTGCCGAGAGTTAAAAAAAAACAAACTGTTTCACAGGGACAGAACAAAATTAGGCTTTAGAATAGAAAAGCCAGTGACAGTTGTTATTGATAGAGCCGAGATAGCCAGTAAAAGTAACCAAAAAAAATAGCCAAAAATGGAGAGAGGTAAAACGTGATAGACATTAAAACCAATAAATGACAATGTTAAAAAAAAGGCTGAGCCAATAATGGCGAAAACATAATAGCTTATAAAATAGTGTAAATAGTTATTGCTAATAATAGAGAAGGTAAGAAAAGGTAACCCAATAGTAGATAGAGGTAAAAAAATGATAGCTCATCAATAGGCTAGTAAAAAAAAAATATATATAAAAAAATTAAATAAATATGCTGAAAAGTATGCTTGATGCGCGAGCGGCTTAGTAAAGTACGCAAGGACCGCAACAAAAATTAAGCGAGAGTGACATAGTGCACGAGGATTGCTGATAAAAAAATAAAATTAAAGCGAGAGTGACATTGAGCACGAGGATCGCTGATAAAAATAAAATTAAAGCGAGAGTGACATTGAGCACGAGGATCGCTGATAAAAATAAAATTAAAGCGAGAGTGACATTGAGCACGAGGATCGCTGGTAAAAAAAAAAATTAAGCGTGAGTGACACTGAGCACGAGGATCGCTGATAAAAGAATAAAATGAAGCGTGAGTGATATTGAGCACGAGGATCGCTGATAAAAAAAAAATATGCGAGAGCGACTTATATAGTCGCGAGGATCGCAAATAAGAAAAAAATTATAATACAATAGCGAGAGCGACTTATATAGTCGCGAGGATCGCAAATAAGAAAAATGATAATACAATAGCGAGAGCGACTTATATAGTCGCGAGGATCGCAAATAAGAAAAATGATAATACAATAGCGAGAGCGACTTATATAGTCACGAGGACGAGGATCGCAAATAAAAAAAAATATGATAATACAATAGCGAGAGCGACTTATATAGTCGCGAGGATCGCAAATAACAATTATAAAAAGAGGCGTTAGCAGCTTGCAACAGTAAGTGTGCCAGTATCCAAAAAAAAAACAACAAGTATTAAATAAAAATAAACCCAAACAAATACTTAACGAACTGCATCATGTGGCAGTTGTAAGCAACAAAAAAAGGGGACACTTAGAAATCGTGTCATTGACCGCGCCTGAAGTATGGCATAATAAAACTGTATGGTTTTTGTGTACTTTTTCTTTAATATTTTTATGTTTACAAGTGAAATAGAGAGGAAGCTTTGAGATCAAAGCTTGGGGCAGGATGGCCGTGCCAGCCACTGCGTACCTCCAACGCTCGATTAGACATAGTTAACCCTAAGGTCATAGTAATAAGGATGTAATTAAGCTAAGTAAATGTCTTGCTAGACTTGAGTCCTTTGTTGGTGGACCAAATGATATATTGTACCCCTAAGTTAAGAGGACAGTCTCGATTAGAGAGCTTGTGAGCAAAGACGTGACGTTTTATTTAAATCCTGAATATATTGCTATTTAATTAACCCCTTCTATGATACTTTTTGTAACACGCATGAGGGCATCAGATACTTTATAATATGAGTATACAGTCAGAAAGAGTGTAGATTATGGCAGTCATCCTTGTAAGTCGATTCATCGATTTAAAAAAAGGACTCACCGACTTGCGTAGATGTAAGTTGGTATACTGCAATGTGAAACATTACTGCATTGTTCTGATTTTTTGTAACCGCAGGCCGAGCGGTAGTTTTTTTTACGTACTCGATCGCGAAAACGTTAACTACCATTTTAAATATGGAATTGATCGAGCGTCAGCTGTCAAGCGCATGACAATTCCATACAAATCGTAGTTAACGTTGTCACGACTCGCGATCAAATGGGTTGAAAATCTCCAGCTAGGCACACAGGTACAGAGCTGGATGGTGCCCACGACTTCGTCCAGTTATATTTAGTTTTATATTTTTAAATCCGAAGACTTAAAACTCCTTGATTTTCCAGGATGAAAAGACTAAAAGTAGCCTGTGTCTATCTTCGATGTTAATCTATTGCTGTAGCAACATCAGTTAAATGTACCGTGAAAACCGTACCGTACCGTACCGTAACCGTACCGTAGCAGACAGACAGACGGAGGGATGGTCGGATTTTATAACATTAGTATGGATTCAAATATCCACATATAAATACATTAATTACTAGCTGATGCGCTTACAACAACTTATACACGCGGAAGAAGCCGCGGGCTTTTTTCCGCGTGGAATAAGCTGTTCCAATTCCCACGGGAACTCCTTAATTTTAAGGGATAATATAATAAAGTCTCTAGGTCTAGTCTATATCCATGCAAAAAATCACGTCGATCCGTTGCTCAAATGCGGCGTAATCGAAGGACAACCCAACAAACAAACGCACTTTCGCATTTATAATATTAGTATGATTCGTAATCACATTTTCTGCGAATCATGGGATCACGTATCTAGCGCTATTTTCATGAGTTCGTTACGTTACATGTTGAGAAGAGGTAGGATCTAATTAGTTTGTAGCTACGTACGGTAGAGAGGCCATTTTAGGTTGTACAAAGTAGGTATTACCACAGAATAGGTAATTGGTATTACTAACACTGGGAGCTTCCCATATTAGTGTTGCGATAATCCCGAAGGATAAACCTATGCAAATAGTTTGTAATATTAACCTCGGATTGGGGTTCTAAGTAACAGGTTAATCTAAATAGGATATGGTTTGTATCTAATAATTGTAATAAATGAGTAGGTACTAATAAATTAATATTAATCCCGCATAGTTCGAAAGGATTATGTTAATAAAGTCAAAGTCAAATAATATTGATTCAATTTAGGTAGCTACATTTATTGACGTCCAGTTATTTATAAAATATGATGGTGATAACCAGTTGCGGTATCTTAAAACTAAAGCTACGAGGGTACCAAACGCGCCCTGGTCTGAGAAGAGCCCACAACAAACTCAGCCGGGTTTTTTTTAATTGTCACCATCTTACGACATCTTAAATTACATTAATTAATTAATTTGATAAAGAAATAATATAATAATTTAAACAATCCCGCGACTGTTTGAGAAAGGTTATCCATAAATTGCACCTGTCTTCGCTGTTTGCGAACACAGTAGAACTAAGCGGATTTTCTGTTCCGTGTTTGCGTAAGTCACGTTCGAATCGTTTCAGCTCTAACCAATTTTTTTTGAAGCCTCTAAAAACCTAGTATAGTGATTATGCGGAAGGGCATGCGAACCCACCGCATTATTATGGAAATCTCCTACCCATTATTCGATTAATGGAAAGGGGTCATGACCCTCAGTAATGAGGAATAAGACGCAGAGAGAAAACCTAGTCCTTATAAGACAATGATCTAGGGTGAAAGTTACAAGATGTTAGATCTTAGCTCCGTCTAATCAGAACCGATTTTGACAACGGTTTTTTTTACAAGAATTTGATACTGTCAGGTTAAATGGTCCGACGTACCTAAATGTGAAGATCCTGATATCTGATCCGGATACCTATATTTTCAAAGATGGAGGACGCAACTCCTCAATGGCTAACAGTAAATCAATTGCGATTATTGACGACAGCCGACAGCGATGTGAAGCTCTCTTTAGTATCTATTTGGATTAATCTATACTACTATTACTAGTGGTTCGCCCCGAACTGAGACCTCGCGGTATCCATAAGACAGTTTTAACTATATATTGTAATAGTTAACTTTTAACATTAGAAGCAATCTATTGACATAATTGTGAAGTTCTGTTTAAAATAATGAAGCTCATTAAAGATTAAATAATTTCGTTTCCTTATAATATCTACCTTATTTTAGTATTTGTTGTTCAGGTACAGGATATAATTCAAATAATTGATCAAGTTTCGGGCTCAGCTTTTCAGAAAATTGAGAGTTCTGAGGTCAACTTTGGACTTCAGAAAATCTCCACTTTGAAAGCCCCCCATTTCGTCAATTTTAGGGGAAAAATTAAAAAAAAATTCTCTCTATTCCTAATTATGTTTAAAATGATATACCGCAACCCTATGTAACGCTACAAAAAATATTTTACTTCGCATTCGCTTCTATGAGAGCCCCCCTGTAATAAAGATTTTTTAACTTTTAAGCCATATTCGGCTGGAGGCCATCGATTTACATATTATATTTAAATTTCAAGTAATTACGTTCAGTAATTAATTATAAGGCTCTGACAGACGGATAATTTTTTTTGGTCCTATGGACGGACAAGTGCAAATGCACTCAAGTAGACTCAGAGACCTTCGCTTCGCTCGGTCAAAAATCTATTTTATATTCACGTCTCTTTGTTACTTTGTATTTATTTTTAAATTGTGATTTTTTATTAAAATATGAATGTTATTGAGATAAAGAGGATCGAAAATTACATAAAATGGGACGTTCTTATTCACTCACTCTTCAAAGTTAATCATTTCCCATGTGCATAGGTAGGGTGCGATTTGGTAGGACGATCTATTTTTTTTGCTGGTCTTTTATTGACTTTTTTACGAAATTTTAATTCACATTATTAAAAGACGATAAAAATGATGTCTAGCTAACAAGAGCCTAGCAAAGAACTGGATCATAATTTTCATCTCAGTACTTTAAATACTCAGCCAGTATTTTTGGTAGAAAGTTGGCCATATAATTTGACATTTTAATGTTTTGTTTGGGATACAAATAACAAAAAAATTACGATGTAATACATACATCGAGTAATGTAAAACTCGAGATTGATATAAAATAGATAAAAAGATAGCTAGATAAAGTCTTTATTGCCACACAAAATAAAGAACAAATATAAACAAAATACGGAAGGGAAGACAAAGTCCGCAAAGGCGATCTTATGACTAATAAAAATGGGTAGCTTTTTCCTAAAGAAATTCATATGAAGCTTAACTCGAGGAAAATATAAATTTTCCATAAGTAAATAAGTACCTCATAGTTAAAAGAAGGCTTAATGTGTGGGTGGCTTGGACTGCTTCAAATGTGGGCGAAACTAGGTCACTTCAAACCCCTGTACCTACGATTTCAAATAATGAGTGAGTATAACATTTTTGTTTGTGTTCGAAGCTCTGTGGTGTAATCATTTAAAGCCTTAAATTCAATTAATTACGAAATTTTAATTAGCTTTTAAATTTCGTAACGAATACATAAAAAAATTTAAGTAAGTACTTATTAGCGAAATGTGACTGTAACATACGCATTACTAAAAACTCATAATTTGTTTATTTTGTTACCTATTAGGAGTTTCTTTATGGGGTCGAGTGTAAGCTTTTATAATACGCTTATGAAATAGACAGTTCAAAATAATGGTAAACATATTGGGTTGTCCGTTTCCCTCACGATTTTACTTGAAACTATTGACGACCTCCCTGGTGCAGTGTTACCACTGTTGTCTTAACGTGGGAGGTCCCGGGTTTGATACCCGGCAGAGTCAATTTGAGATTTATAATATCTGAATTTTCTTTGGTGTGGCCTGGTGGAAGGCTTCGGCCGTGGCTATCCTACCGGTAAAGACCGTGCCTCCAAGCGTTTTAGCGTTCCGGTACAATGCTGTGTAGAAACCAATTAGGGGTATGGGTTTAATATGACTGCAATACCCCTAACAGGTTAGCCCGTTACCATTTTCAAGGGCTAACCTGTGGATGATAAAAAAAAATGCAAAACTTACTTGAAGATTATGGTAGAACCAGAGTGATCCGGTAACTGAGATGGAGAACCAGAGGAACAACGTGAAAACAGATATTTGGCTGATGTGCATAGCGTTCAACATAGCAGACAGTACCACGGCGAGTGCGTGACATAGCACTATGGGCAGCGCGCATCGGTCGATTATGTCCCATGGCACCTCCTACAAACAAAAACCCATGTATAAACAAGCAATAATTAAAAAAAAATCTAAAACACGAATGCCCTGCCAAATGCTATATGGTGTTATATTTTTGGAATCTACTCATCTTTTCTAGATGATGATTATATAGATAATCTTATTTTCGTTTTTTTTTTTCAACTTTAGTTTAATGCAGGACTATGGTCACCCCATCAATTTATTTTTAAATTTTACTAGCCTCCCGGCCTTTAGTCACCCGGAATAAGCTAGGGATTCCAACGATACCTCATTTATCAAAATTGGTTCAGGCGTATAGAAGTTATGGTGGTATATACAAACTCACATACATACTACATACATGAACCCTGAAAACAATATACTCTTTTTTTCAGGCAGTCGTATAATAATACATCTGACTATCAACGCGCAGATCTAACCACTAGGTCTGCAAACTTGAGCAGCATACAGGATTTCTTTATAACATACCTAAGTGACAAAGGATTTTCAAAAATCCCATGTAACACAAGCCGGGATGAATCAGTCAAAACGTTGCCTTTTGGCGTAGTATACCTAACGAAACTTCAGGAGGCATAGCTTCATATTCATACATCGGCGCAAAGTTGACTGTCTCTTGGTATTCCACAGGATATGTTTCGGAGAGTATGCCCAAGAACTTTTTGATCTTGTCCCCCCTTCACCTTTTTAACTTGCCGCAAGGTATCGTCAGGGTCTGCATCCGTATATAATCGAAATTCCACGGGCGCATACGAAGCGATTTGCTTTCTCGTTTCTAATTTGAAACCAAGTCGAACCGCCAGGATATAGAACGCCCTTCCGGTTCCCGTTTTACCCTCCGCTTATAATATTGGTAGCTTTAAATCTAGAGTGAATAGGCATCTTCTAGGCATAAAGTATTCCGCTGATTGCAGCCAAACGCTAATCGATAAATTAAAAAAAAAAGTTGCTGTGACTGATCTTTCATTATGCGGAATATAAGGTAGGCATAGCATAGATATTTTAGCTTTCTATACCAAAGCTCAAGAATGTTTAATTAATTTTTAGCTTCTAAAAAGCGATCCAATCGCCGTTTGCGGATGCTAAGTAACAGAAGTATCGTGCCAAGTTTAGCCCTTATAGAAAATTATCTTTGAATTTATTAATCGTAGAGTTTTCTTAAGACGAAGAGTTAAAAATAAAAATGTTATCCCTCATCAATTGGTTCTGAAATAAATCAACATGACGTTGTTAAATTAAAAAATAATTTGTTTCGCAAATGCATAGATTTTATTACGCTAATTAAGTTTCGAGCGGAGCCTTCTTTCACAGAAATGCGATGGATTGTAAAATTCGCTGGTTTTAAACAAAACCGCCGTATAGTGCTTGAAAATCTACCGAGCAAGTAGTTGTTTTACAAAATAGCCCTGATTCCTTACTCTGTTGGTTTATGAAATTAACTCTGATCTGTTGATATATATACTATTGAAGATATTTACTAACATAAGATACTTGTTTCAGGATAAAGAAATGAAATTTAAGAATGGAATCCATTCCCTGCGATTAAGAAAAATAACGATGGTGTCAGAGACGAGGTTATAAAAGGATGCGTGCGCATCTGCTGCGAACTACATTGTCACCCGTCGTTGCGTGTCGTTCTTGTGTGATTTTATTTTCTCACTGTAATATTTTTATTGTGTTGTTAATAAATGAGTCAGGAGAGCTTTTACGTCTTTCTTCTTCAAGTATCCTCTAGAAATTTGCAAGATCAGAAGTGGGATTCGGTATCAACGTGATGCCTAATCCTACCGGCTATTCTGATTCTATAATTCTATACTTGAGGAAGGAAGGCAAGAATGCCTGATTGTGATCGCGTGAATGTCGTAGAACTGGTCATAATGATTGTTTGAAGCATGAGGTGGACGCGATACTAGTTCGCGTCAGGTGCTTTGAAAAGTCAGACAGCTACGCCTAATATCACCATCGCCTGATAGGCGTGCGTTGTTGGAAAAACCTCCGTCATGTTCTATGAGCCGGCGGTCATGTTGCAGCCGCTGGGTGCACCATACAGGGGTCAAATGTTGGTTGTTGAATCGGAATGTGTTGTAAGTGACGTGAATGCGGATATGCAATCATTTTGTTTGAAGTAACGAGTAAGAGTTCAGATAGTTACAGCACATATGTTGACTATGCTTGTCGTTCACTTCTTCGTTTGCGAATAGTGAGAGGGCTCAGTGTTGGGTAATTGATGTTTTGAAAAACTGGATTGCAGTCTAATTGTCATCGTTGCCTGGTTGCCGTGTAAACAGAAGATGTAAACATTGGGTGTTCAGGTTCTTATTCAGTTCTGCGCATATCAGCCATGACATATTGTCATGTCATGTCAATAATTTGTCTACTTGTGTTTATTTACTTTCGTGAAAAATTATTTGAAGTTTGACCTGTTAATTTTTGGTCATTTTGTGATCTTGTTAAAGTTGTGTACGTAGAATAAAGTCTGGTTTGTTTGTTCGTATTTCTTTCACAGATAAAGGACCGCTGGTATGCTCACATTTATAGAGAGCACCAAAAAGGAACATTTCTACTTGTTCACATTTAGAGAATGTTGTTCAAGTTAGTTTCGTTCGATGGATATGTTACGAAGTTATTACTCGAAATGTGGTTCATGTGATATGGCTTGTAAAGGTATTCAGAACCTGTGGCAAACGTGTGTGGTGTGGTCATTATCTGTTGTATGTCTCTTTCATATTCGGCGCTCAACACGGTGTGAGGCGTTCGGGACGCGCCAGGCAGCGCGCTCGCCTGCTGAGCCGAGCTGCGCGTCTACATGTCGCGCAGGGCTGCGCGCTCGCCTGCTGAGCCGAGCTGCGCGTCTACATGTCGCGCAGGGCTGCGCGCTCGCCTGCTGCTGCGCGTCTGCTGGTCGCGCAGGGCTGCGCGCTTGCCTGCTGCTGCGCGTCTGCTGGTCGCGCAGGGCTGCGCGCTTGCCTGCTGCTGCGCGTCTGCTGGTCGCGCAGGGCTGCGCGCTTGCCTGCTGCTGCGCGTCTACATGTCGCGCAGGGCTGCGCGCTTGCCTGCTGCTGCGCGTCTACATGTCGCGCAGGGCTGCGCGCTTGCCTGCTGCTGCGCGTCTACATGTCGCGCAGGGCTGCGCGCTCGCCTGCTGCTGCGCGTCTGCTGGTCGCGCAGGGCTGCGCGCTTGCCTGCTGCTGCGCGTCTGCTGGTCGCGCAGGGCTGCGCGCTTGCCTGCTGCTGCGCGTCTGCTGGTCGCGCAGGGCTGCGCGCTTGCCTGCTGCTGCGCGTCTGCTGGTCGCGCAGGGCTGCGCGCTTGCCTGCTGCAGCGCGTCTGCTGGTCGCGCAGGGCTGCGCGCTTGCCTGCTGCTGCGCGTCTACATGTCGCGCAGGGCTGCGCGCTTGCCTGCTGCTGCGCGTCTACATGTCGCGCAGGGCTGCGCGCTTGCCTGCTGCTGCGCGTCTACATGTCGCGCAGGGCTGCGCGCTTGCCTGCTGCAGCGCGTCTGCTGGTCGCGCAGAGCTGCGCGCTTGCCTGCTGCTGCGCGTCTGCTGCTCGCGCAGGGCTGCGCGCTTGCCTGCTGCTGCGCGTCTGCTGGTTGCGCAGGGCTGCGCGCTCGCCTGCTGAGCCGAGCTGCGCGTCTACATGTCGCGCAGGGCTGCGCGCTTGCCTGCTGCAGCGCGTCTGCTGGTCGCGCAGGGCTGCGCGCTTGCCTGCTGCTGCGCGTCTGCTGGTTGCGCAGGGTTGCGCGCTTGCCTGCTGCTGCGCGTCTGCTGGTTGCGCAGGGCTGCGCGCTCGCCTGCTGAGCCGAGCTGCGCGTCTACATGTCGCGCAGGGCTGCGCGCTTGCCTGCTGCTGCGCATCTGCTGCTCGCGCAGGGCTGCGCGCTTGCCTGCTGCTGCACGTCTGCTGGTTGCGCAGGGTTGCGCGCTTGCCTAGTGCGCGACACTTCACGCTCGCCTGCCGCGCTGCGAGGCGTGACACTGCGTGTTCGCTAGTCACACTGGGAGGTGTGACGCTACGCGACTAACTGCGTGCAGGGATGCGGTGACTGATTGGTTTCAGGTTTGGCCGAGCGCACAATTTTTTTGGGCTAAGTTATGCTAACGTCGCGCCTATGTCTTATGCCATGAAGTTGCTCTTTATACTTTTCTCAACGATGCCGCAACGAGACAAGCTAACGTCGCGCCTCTGTCTAACCAGGCTAAGTCATGCTAACGTCGGGCTTAATGACTTAGGCCTGTGCTGTCTGTACACTCTGGGCAGAAAAGCTAACGTCGGGCCTCTATCTTGCCGTACTAAGTTAATGCGAACGTCGTGCCTATGACTTAGATGTGTACTCTTCATCGTGTCGGGCAGACAAGCTAACGTCGCGCCTCTGTCTAACCAGGCTAAGTCATGCTAACGTCGGGCTTAATGACTTAGGCCCAAGTTGTTCTAACACTGCTTACCAGTTAGGGTAAAACGTTGTGCCACTGTCTTGTCGTGCTAGGTCATGCTAACGTCGCGCTTAATTACTTAACCAGTGGCCGTAACGTTTCGAATTTTATTTATACGCCTAACGTGTCTTCTGAAATTTGAAGCGTTGTATTCGGTAATGGCCGTAAAAAGATATGTGAAGTTTGTTGTTTTATGTCGCAGGTGCAGACAAGGACATGAGATGATCTTCCGGGTTGCCAGCAACCAACAACGTTCTGTGGTGCCGAGGCTTGCAGGTGCTTCTGTTGCGCCTGCCATTTAAGAACTTCAAGATTCTGTCTGTGTCCAACGGAGTCTAAGCAATGCCACTGCTGGACTAGAGGAGCTGAAATGAAGGAGCCCGGGGACGGTCTCGGGTCAGTCTGGCCGTATTGAAGATATTTACTAACATAAGATACTTGTTTCAGGATAAAGAAATGAAATTTAAGAATGGAATCCATTCCCTGCGATTAAGAAAAATAACGATGGTGTCAGAGACGAGGTTATAAAAGGATGCGTGCGCATCTGCTGCGAACTACATTGTCACCCGTCGTTGCGTGTCGTTCTTGTGTGATTTTATTTTCTCACTGTAATATTTTTATTGTTCATGTTAATAAATGAGTCAGGAGAGCTTTTACGTCTTTCTTCTTCAAGTATCCTCTAGAAATTTGCAAGAATACAATAATCAATGAACTTTTAATTTCGTAATAAGTAAGAGAAGAAGAAAGAAAGAAAAAAAAGAGAGATAAAATATTTGGGTATCATTTCTAAAATAGTAGGTTTTAGCTTACACCATTGATGTAGAATTTTAGTATTACTCATTCTATTTCAATGGCTTACGCGCAAATGTAAGCCATTAAAATAGAATGAGTATTTGTCATTCATACAAATCTAATACCTCTAAACGAGCAGTTCTTGTATATATGTATATGTCACCGTAAGATTGAAAAACCGTTAGATTATAATCTAACTCGCTAAATTGCAAATGAAATTGCAATTGAAAATGGTGTCTTCGTGAATTACTTAGCGAAAAAATGAAAAAATAAAAACCAACTTCACTAATAACTAAAACTAAAAAGAAAAAAATAATTTAATCAATTACATAATTTATTTAAACAAATTTTAATAATGAAATAGTATTTATTGGAGTCGGTGCCAGACCAGCGTGCCAGCTTCCAAATAGCAGACGTGGTTGGCAGTTGGGAATATTTTTTTTTTTCAAGCGATGTAGCACAAAAGTACGCGTCGAATAGAGAACCACCTCTTTTTTTGAAGTTGGTTAAAAATTGGATGCACAAGGATGCTTAATTACCTAAGTCGCCCCAAACAAATATAATGTACTCTACCTGTGATGTGGTAGACTGGGAGCCTTTAATAAGCGATCCTCGTCTTACTGAAGGACGCCGGTGCATCGACGGAGCGGTTATAGAGGCACGGCGCGTTACGTCACCCGCCACCATTGCTGATCACTCCTGTAACAAGGGGTGTACCTAATAGATTGTTTGTTCCCGTTCTTAAGGCCCTGTGATAGCGTAAAATCGGCAAAACGGAGTTTTTTAAAGCAGTGTATCCATCAAACCGGTGACATAATGTATGCTTATACAAATAATTTGCTGTTTTCAAGACCTATAAGCAGCTATTGACGCATCTCAAAACAAAATTAAAAAAAATCTCTGCATTGTAATTTCTTTTAAACATACCTCTTAGTTTACCTTATAAAGCAATTTTTCTCCCTATTGAAACCAATTATTTGCTCTAGAAATATAACTTAAAATTTATATTTAGAAATCAAACACATTGTCGGATTTATTTGTATTGAAAAATAAATATTTATTTTTTACAAATGATTTCTTGCATCTGTTGCGACATGCACTTGCTAGATTTCATCCCCGCGCACCTGTATTTTGATCTCGTGAGCTCACAGCGCCTTTAGTAAAACAAAACGCTTCTGCTATTATATGCCTAGTAATATACCTACTCGACATTACTAGATCGCAAGGCTTACAAAGCGAAAATGAAATGCGAATTTTGGTAACCATAACTTTTTTCTCGTGTGTAACACGGGAATACAAGTGTTGCACCCCTGCGCAGGTATACTTTACCGGTAAGTATTGCGTGTGCAATCAGTTATCCGGGTCTCTTCGTTCAGTTTTTTTAACTACAGATTCATATCGCTGATCTCTTGGCACAGATAGACGCCGCCACCGAGCATGCGTGTTTAGTGTGAAGTACCTTTAACCCATTACCTCGCAGGCCGCAGTGTAGGCTATTGTACTCGTATATATCTTTTTTCTAACATTTTTGTTACATTAATTATTTATTATAATTTTGATTTAAAATGACATCTGCTTGCAAAATGGCTTTGTAACGATGATGATAGTAATGATCAACGAACAAAAGAAACCAAAACATATCAACAAAAAACACAGAAAATCTAAACTCAAAGTAGTGAGATAATAATAACTTTTCGTATGGAACACCATTCTCCAAAACTACAATGGCCGTCAATTTAAGGCACCTTTCATTTTTACTCTTATTGTTTTCTTTTTCTAAAAATAAGCAATACAATACAGGTACCTACAGGACCTACGTCTAAAACAGTTACGTATTATTATACCGACATAAAAATACATAACCCCCATACCAACGAAATGTAAGGTTCCATGTTACGACTTACCCACGTTCTTTGTTTTTACCCGCCACATTTTCTGTATTTATTTCATTTTCTTAAAAACAATAAATCTTATTATGGAATTCAATGTTCAAAATCAAAGTAAGATATTTTACCATTCTAACAATAAAAATCAAACAATCATTAATAGAATGTACGATAATGAAAATAAAAAATTACGTGAGCATATTATTTTTTACGATTCCTGGGCAAATCGCAGCACGTGAAAAAGTCTACTCGTAACGCGGTTTTGTGGTGCACTGGAGGCGCTTACGTAATAACTACCTTACGTCATAAGACAGAATTTAAGCCCGATATTTGAAACATAATTAGAAGAGAAACACGTTTTGTCCACTTGCGGTAGTCTGTGCAGTATGAAAGTACGGACGTGGACTTTTCTCCGCAAGACCTTTAATCCAGATAATAACCAATATCGTTTTATTTTCACACTCCCCCGATATATTATTTCTATAGAGTATTAAAGAGTTAAATTAAATAAATTAAATTAGCTGTAAATAAAGCAATTTATCAAGCTTATACTTATATTTAAGGACTCTGTACTCTCTAAACGAATGTTTCATTACCTCTTCACTACCTTTTCGATTTAGCGTCTATTAATATAACCTATATGGTCCTCAGCCGACGAAACTTTACAGTATGATAAAGTATCACAAGATAAACATATATTATAAATTATAAATATCCAATAAAAAACCAGAAAGGAAGTAATTTTTTTTAATGTTATAACCAATTGTTAAAGTGGGAAGGTAAGTTTAAATATCGATGTTCTACATGATTATTTCGTTTGATATTTCGGTTTTGAGTGTAAATATACTACCTACTATTATTTTAAAAAGAAATCGAGAAAATATTCAGTCATAAATATTAAGTTTTAGGTATAAATACTTAACTTCCAGATGTTTTTTTTTGTTGGATACTTTTGTGTAAGTTTTGGATCATCCAATACTAAAACCCAGCCAAGTTTCATCGACTGAGGATTTAATGCGGGGGTCTCCATACAACGGACTGCCCCGTTGCCTAGACTAATAATAGAGACAGTAACAGGCAAGAAGAGTAACAAGTAGGATGATAAAAATATAGCTAGATGAAGACTCCCGAAACGGTTCTATTTCGTTAATTGTGGACTGTTAAAGTGATAAGTGAACTGGAGCTAAAAGCGTCTTTATTTTCGACAAAGGCTATTAAATAGTGTTTCTGCTCATCTGAACAACTGTTTGATGAATTAATGATAACAAGCTGATTTGATTGACATTTCTTTTACAGGAAATCCGTGGCTTTAATCATGTGCAATCTGAAATTCTAACAAACGAGCAGAGTTTCATGTGATGTAGTAGATACTTACTAGATAGGTATCTACAGTTCAATTCAATTCAATTCAATTTTGAATTCAATTTATTTATTGTGAATACAACAATATATACAAATACAATATACTCCTTAAAAACTAGACAAGGTTATTATTATTCCGATACTTATGAACAAAGGAGTGCTTAGACACTCGTACTAAGATAACTTGTATTACGGGTATCGTCACCTTCCTCCGAACTAGGGCTTTCGAATACCGGTTTTTTTCAATACCGGGATCCCGGTATTGGAAAAAACTTAAAATGGGAAAGATATTTTTTAACTTAAAATTAGTACTTCCTGAAGTAAACGGCACCATAAAAAACAGTCTTTTCATTTAAAAAAAAACACCAAATTAACTCAAAATGTTGCTACAATTCAGCGAACTTTTTTCACTCAGTGAGTAAAAATGTATTCGGATTTAGAACGCTGTGGTTGATAACTATACTGTGGATTGGTATATCTATATCACTGTTTCATGAAACGTTAAATAACTCCTTCACTTGCCCCTTCCTTGATATAATGTAATATGTTATGAAATTGTATTTTCTTTAGAAAATCACCAAGTATAGATTTTAAGATTGTATTGATTGATTTGTATTCTGAGTATTGAGATAATTAATAATGCTTTGACTTAATTCTTACGAAAACATAATTTGTTTCGTGTCTAAGGTGAAAATTACGGACAACGTATGACGTAACGTTCTGAAACTCCATCATATTACTTTATAATCAATCAAAATACTTATATTAGTGTCAAATAATCAATTTCTTATTAATTTCAATCAGTATATCATCAACTGCATGATTTTTAATGTAGAACTATTTTTGGATAAATTCTTATGAAAATATATATTTTTAGCCTTAATTATATATTGAACTTTCGATATAAAGTAGGTATATTTGTGATGCACTTTCCTAACGTACACACAAAAGTTAATAAACATTAAGAAATTAATAAGCTGGAAATCTTACTGATATTATAAATGCGAAAGTTTGGATGGATTTATGGATGTTTGTTACTCAATCACGCCCCAGCGGTTGAACGGATCTGAAATTTGGCACAGTGATAGATTAAAGCACATAGGCTTTTTATCCCGGAAAATTAAATAGTTCCCGCGGGAACCAATAAATCGCGGGCATTCGCTAGTTTTAAATAATTAGAGAAATTAGTGTCATAAATTATAATTTAAACCACTGTCGTTGTCGGCGTCTCAAACTATAGCCGTCCACTGCTGGACGAAGGCCTTCTGCATGGATCGCCACAGAGCACGATCTTGTGCCGCATGTTTCCAGCGGCTCCCAGCTACAAGCTCAAGATCGTCCATCCACCTAGTGGGGGGTCGTCCAACGCTGCACTTCCCGGTGCGAGGCCGCGTTCAATCACTTTGAGATCCCAGCGCCTAATCTGTTCTATGAAATTTGTGCCCCGCCCATTGCCATGGCGACTCTTCGAGCTGTGTCGGTTACTCTGGTTCGCCTACGGATTTGATCATGCAGGAATACTCCAAGCATAGCTCTCTCCATCGCCCGCTGAGTGATTCTGAGCCTTCTTGTCAGGCCCAAAGTTAGCGACCTTATTTCGGAGCAGTAAGTCATCACTGGCAACACGCACTGTTCGAAAACTTTAGTCTTCAGGCACTGATAAATTTTGGACGAGAAGATGTCGTGGTTTCCCAAACGCTGCCCAGCCGAGTTCGATTCGGCGGTTCACCTCTTTCTCGAAATTGGACCTACCTAACTGGACTGTATGTCTCATTTTTAGGCACAACTGTTGAGAAACTCTGCTGAGGTCGTTGAGCGTTAAAACGCTATAGTAAAATGTATTGTGACTACTAAAATATGATAGACGACATTTTTGTAAAAAGTCGATCGAAGTCGAAGAAAACGATAATTTAGTCAAAACACAAATTAATTCAAAATTCAATAGCTATTATTTAAAAGAAAATGAATCATAATAAAATATGCATTATTTACAAAACAGGTTTTTGAACGTTATCAGCATAGATTTATTTTGGTTTTCGCTCGAAGCGAAACCAAAATAAATCTATAATTAAATAAATATTATTAAATAATATTATTAATAATTACTAATAATATTATTAAATAAATTAATTAAAATTAAAATAAAATAAATTAAATATAATAATAAATTAAATAAAATTTATAAATTAATTAATATTACTAATAATATTATTAAATAATATTATTAGGTTGATTTAAATAAATGTTAATATCATTGGACATTGGATGATTTTATTAGTAGTGTGTGTGTGTGTAGCGCGCGAGTTGAATGCAGAGTGCGAGTAAATATATGTTTCACCATACATTTGCTCTGCATTCAACTCGCGCGCGAAGTATAGCTAATAGAGTTGCGGGTTCACCATAAATAATCCTACCTATCCGCCATAATAATATATTAACGTGAACAAATTACCCCAAAAGTTTGACAATAAGTTGAGTTTTCTACATTAATTATGATTTTTGTTGAGTATATTAATTTAAATGACGCTATAGTAGATTATGTAACATGGAGGTAAACCAGTTTCTTAGGTACGTTACGGGTGCTGGGAGTCCTGCCTGCCTGGGACAAATCCCAAGCGTAAAGAGGGATTTCAGAGTTAACTTCCGAGCGTAGCGATGGTTATAATAATAATAATAATATCTTCCCGACCGAATTTCGGCCACGGCGGCCAGTCTCCAGAGAGATTAGCCGTCTGCGCGGGAGATATTATAGTGCACAAGTGTGTGCGCATACACAGGTGTACTCTCTGTTCCTTTACTCTCATAGCCCGATGGGACGGAAATCCGACTCGACCGGAGAGAGATCAGGCGTAGGACCGACGGCTTTACGTGCTCTCTGAGGCACGGGAGTGAAACACCGCCAACTTCCTAACTCCGGGCTAGTACTGAGAATTTCTTGCCAGAAAAACCCAATACTTCTTATGGCCCGACCCGGGACTCGAACCCGGGACCTCGTCGGTTGCAGTCGAACATGCTAACCACTAGACCAACGAGGAGCGATGGTTACAGCCTTACTAAAGGACAACATTACAACGCCGCTAAGCCTTAAGAATACATTTACGTATTTTACCTTTATATAGCAGGTCTTGTAATAAGGCATAATAATTGTCGAGCGAGTGGTGTGAAAAACATTTTAACGTTTGAAGTACCTACTCTAGAAAAAAAATTACGATTTATTCTTCTTACATTTAGAATTCATAATCTATGAAAGTGCGTAGGTATTCTTACACACAGAATATTCAATATATATTATGCTAGTTCAGTTCATGTATCTTGTGAGGTAAATTTTTATGCAGCGGGACTCCGGACTCAGGACTAATAGATAGATATGTCAGTCAGTCAGCTAGGACAAAGTAATTTTAAATGTTTAGATAGATAATATAGTTTATCTTTCGTACGTATATTAATATGCTTGTAAAGTTCACACGCGTGACTGGAGAGTTAGGTCGACATGACGTGGGGCCGACTGCGCCTTCGCAAATAGAAAGTGCACCCGCTGTAAATGTCGCGGTTCATTTTTGACTGCTGCTCTACGCAGCCGGACACATGTTTATTTTTAATACGGGCCACGTTCATGCGACCTAAAACGATGCCGCCACATTAATATAAGTTTTGATAGACATCCCGTGGGTGAGACTCCGTCATTCCTGCGTGTGTTGGACGCTGGAATACGTTTAAGAAAGTAGTATCTATGCCAATGTCGACAAAAACAATTCCCAATTTCTCAAGTCAAATTCTTATCAAGCGTTCGAAATTCAAAACAGTTTTTCTCACTACGGTGAGCAAAAACTACTTTTGCTCACTGCTTTTAGGCAGCAAAGGCGCCTTTTTTGAGCTAGCTAGCTAGAAAATAACTATTATTCAATTACTAGTATGCGCTTTTCTTCGCGACTCTGTCCACGTTGTCTAAAATATTATTTTATTTAAGGCTCATCTGTTTAACGTTTCGAAGTAATCTGGTACAGAAGACCGGCATCCCGGATACGAAAGAAGTATACTCTTTTTATCCCAGTTAATAAAGTAGTTCCCACGGAATTTCAAACAAGCCTTAACTCATGGCGACGAAGTTACGGGCATCATCTTATACTATAACCTAACGCCTGCGGCTTCACTATCATCATAAGTATCCATATCATCATCATCCATAAGTATAAAAATGATATTGCAATAAAACGGGGAGTATTTTCGGGATAAAGCTGGTTTATGGTTTCGATTATTAACATTAAAAGAGGCTAGGGACCACACAATAAATATTTCAGATAACTCTATTAAGTATGAAACGTGAGCGAAGCCTCATTTTACTTTTCCATGCAACTTGATTTAATTATTTTATTATATGGGTGATATATATGTAAGGCTATTCGATTCGATCCCTCCCAGATTTATGTAAACGTCGGATACTTAAAAAATAACATAAATTGTATAACTCAGATATTAAAGCTATATATCTGTAAAGCTTTATCAAAATCTGTCAAATTGCTATGCCAAAATCATATAGCTTACAAAATGAGATTGACTTCGTTTCAGTTAAAAGCTAATTTTTAATAAGACTTAGTTAAATAATGTTTAAGCTAAGAAAAGTGCTCTCGTACGCTGAATAAAGCTTAGGTTAAATCTCTTCTATTTAATTTTGCTCTTCAAACCAGCAAATTAATAGAGTTTAATACTTTAACAAAAAGCTGTGGGTGCTACTGTTATTGTGATGATATTTATACAATACAATTAAAACTACAGCAACTAGTTTGTTTAAATATTTCACCATCTCATAATATATTTTCTATAAAGAAGACTTTCAGAAAATTTAGTAATTTTTCATGTTAATTAATAATTAATTATGGAAAACTTGTGGGAATAATAAGTAGTTCGTGGAAAACTATCGCGGTTGATAAAAACGATATTTGCAGTTTTTATCCGTTCTGGTCATACCTACAATATAAATTCACCATCAAAATTTCCTAAGTCCCTATGATAAAAGAATTATGTACCCTGCATCATCATGATTGAGAAGTTGGGACTTAGAATTCAATCGTGCAGTCGCTGCTCGGTACCAACAAAATAAGTTTTCCAGGTGGGCCGTAACCCTGCTGCGTATTGAGGATTTGGATTTAGTTTTTTTTGGGGGGACCAATCAAATAAAAAAGAATTTTCCACATCGGTTCATAAATGACGGAGTTCAGAGGTTACAAATACAAAAAAAAACTAGAACCGAATTGAGACCCTCCTCCTTTTTTTTGAAGTCGGTTGAAAGAGAAAACATATCAGCCTCGCCGCCCGGCTGTCGGAGCGCTTAGTCCGCCATAGAAAAAGTCTTTGTTTTTTGGCTTCAGCTTTTGTTTTAATTTCTCATTGTTTTTGCTTTTTTCGTTCATGGAATTTCACAATATGATTGTGGTGCGTAACCCTATAAAAATTCAATTTGATCTTTTAGCTTGTTTCAATAGGAAACGTTGACCGTAAAGAAACGAAGTTATATTTCTCGCATTCAAGAAATATGAAAAAACGGGGATTCTTTGAAATGTTTAACAATTGTTTTTTTTCAAAAAAAAGGAGGAGGTTCTTAATTCATTTGTATTTGTTTATGTTTGTTACTTCAAAAATCGGTTTCATCTACTTTGTCTGCCCCACTGGGCAGTGGGGCAGAGTGAAATTTTCAAATTTTCACCATAGAATTGGCCCCACTTTTTCATTTTAGTGGGGCAGATTACGTCGAATAGAAACGATATATTAATGGTGAACTCATTTTGTAGGTAGGTACCAAGCAACGGCTACACGATTGAACTCTCAGTCTCAACTCTCATTCCTGATGCTGCACGACACACACAGAATTCCTTTACCTTAGGAATTTAGGAAATTATGGTAAATCGATATTGTAGGTACCAAGCAATCACTATACTGTTAAGAACTCTCAGTCCCAACTCCACAACTCAGATGCCCCGGGGTACTTCATTCCTAAGCTTTGGGAATTTAGGTAGAACTGTTACCGAGCATGGACATCGCCATTGAAACTAAGATTACTTTTCCTAACTACTTTTCCGAATCTACGATTACAAAAGTTAAAAATCAATGCTTCATATTCTGACATTCGCCAATAAACAAACACTTATAGGATACATCCCGTTGACCTAGAATCATGAAAGGCAAAAATCAAGGTCACACAGCACAAGAACCTCTTACAAGTACATCTTTCTTGTTATTTACGGAAACCATTGTGCGTGAGTCAAAAGTAAAAATCCCAGAGTTTATAATATAAAAAAATAGTACAATATGTTAGGCCTTTGTTAAATTAGAAATTATTATTTAAGTTTAAGACGTTACTTACGTACCTTAAGACAAACCAAGCGTTAGAATTCATAGTTCAAAATAATATAGGTAATTCAAAGAATTCCAAAACTAATGCAAGTGCACAGTCTAATTTACCGGTTATTTCAAGTATAAAGCTATCAAAACCACAGCAAGGCCGCAGGCTAAAAATATCAGTCCATTTCTAACGTGTCCTATTTATTTAACCGAGTGTAGTGGCCCACTAGAGAGAATATTAAATATTAATTATTTGGTTTTTGTTATCTCTGTGTGTTAGCGTTACTTTTGTATACTTTTGATTAGTTTATATTCACCCTTTTAGGTATTCTGAAAATATAATATATTGGCGCATCGCTGTATTGGTAAGACAACACCTCTTGGTACCTACTACCTATTAGGTACGCAAATACAAAATTTATACTGTTTGAATTACTGTAAACAAGTGCAATCCGAAAAGCCGAGGATCGAAAAGAGTGGAGGACACAACAGCGGACATATGGACACGGACACGATCTTCAGTTATGAAGCAGACGGTCAAGAAGAGATTTTGTTGTAAACGAAAGTCATCAATAAGAACAGTATAAAAAGTTTTCAAATATTTTACTAGCTAATGCCCGGCATGCGTTGCTATGCACTTGTGCACTTCTTTTGGACGTTCATTATTAATTATAATTGCAGAGTGGGGCTATGTTGAATTAAGAAAAAACTAACATGTTAAGTATTTGATATTTCAAACTTGAAAGTGGAAAGTGGAAAAAGCTAATGCCCGCGACTTCATCCGCGTGGATTTAGGTTTTTTAGCTCCCGCGGGAACTCCTTAATTTTCCGGGATAAAAAGTAGCCTATGTGCTATTTCAGACTATAATCCATCTCTGTACCAAATTTCATGCAGATCCGTTCAGCCGTTCTGGCGCGACTGAGTACCAAACATCCATCCATCCATCCATACATTTATGCATCCATCCAAACTTTCGCATTTATTATATTAGTATAGATGGGCTCCTTGAAAATTCACGGCAAATATTGACCTAAATACTGTGTATGTGATTATTTACGCTTGAATGAGGTCTCATAAAATAGCGTTTTTCACCAAGTTACAAGTAGGTACGAGTATAATATATAAAGCGAATTAATCTTGAATCTATTGAGTGAAAAGAAATTGGTTTCTATTTCAAATCAAATATTAATAATTATGATATGCATTAGCATAAAATAAGCGTAATACTAAGTAGTACATAAGTACAATATCTATTGACAAACATTTATGTAATTTCATCATCGAGAGTCGAGACATCATTATAATGATGACGGGTTTGCGTGACTGCTAATAAAATATAATTTCTCTATAATAATCATAATTCTATAAATTCATAATTCAGCCCAGCGATTCGCAATGTGCTATTTTTAGATAGACTGCAAACGACTGAATTTATGTAGGCACCTAGTATAGTACTTGATTTATATGCAAACGTAACGAAAATAATTTTTTAAATCTTAAATTTTATGGGACTTTTGTCCAACACGGACACGATGCTTCAACTATAATATGTAGGTTCAGAAGAATCGATCGAAATACTAATAATACATTCAAGAATGATCAATATTTTTTTTTTGCAAGTTAGTAGAGATAAAAGTAAATGTTATTTTAGTTTCACGAAGGGTCTTTTAAGGGTCCCAGTTGTACGAACAAGTAAAGTTAACAACACCAGAGTTATTTTGTAGTTTCTCCCGTCTTGAATCTACTTACGTGCGTAGAACGTACCCGGATACTTATATTGATACATTATTTGCACTTATTACCTACATTTATTACACTCTCACTTTTCTTCAAATTTTATTAAATTTTCACATTACTTATACTTATCCCTTATTTCTAAACTAAAGCAACACTCAATGTTTAAAAATATAGTAAGTAAATATTATAATCAAACACTGTATTTCACGTAATGAACATACTTTTTACCACGTCGATAATACAAGCAGGGCGTGGTGATTTTCCGATTTCCTCCAGGCCGGCGCCGGCGTCGCTAGGCGGTCACGGATGCCACTGTGTGTGCTGAATATACGCTGGCAGATGCGTTAAATTTAAACACATACACAATATTATTTATTACACTCTCACAAATTTTTTGCTCGGCTTGTACTTTTGAACTTGAAAATTTATTCAGTAATTTATAGTGCCCAATTGTTCGCAAATTATGTGCGCATTTATTTTTGTGCTAGGAATAAAATGTCCATTTTCAATTCTACCGTTTTAAGGTTCATAAACTGTGTTTGTTCATAAATGAAGTCCATAAATCATTTAATTTGATGCTTTGCTAATTTGCTTTGATTTTGCTTTTCTATCCAGAATTCTATCTTACTCGTATGCTCCTACTCGTACGCCTACGAGATTACATAGTATTGCCAAACGACATATTATTATGTTTTCTTATCATGTGAACAGTCGTCTAATTGCTCTTTCTGACCACCCACCTACTTCTAGTAAAATAATTTTAAGATTTCTTAATGTATATATCGTCCATTGTTAAATATTGATCATCAATTTAGAATTTATTGCAAAAAATAACATTGTATTTCCCTCGAGTTTAAAATAGTTTGGTGTTTGTTTGATGTAAAAGAACAGAAGAAAAATAGAAACAAATGTGGAACATTCCAGTTTCAGTGAGCTTAATCCATAGACGTCATAACAGAATGTATTCGTATTCGTTGACCTCTCTTTGTAGCTCTATATGACCATTTATTAAAATGAGTCATTTTTTACGATTTTGTTTTCACTCCACATTTTATAACAGGCTTAACCATATTCGATGTAAATAAGTAAGGCTTAACCCTTTTCACGTGTTACGCTTTTCCGAAGGCTTTTTATTAATCAACTAACTGATGCCCGCGACTTCGTCCGCGTGGATGGAGGTTTTTTGGTTCCTGCGGGAACTTTTTAATTTTCCGGGATAAAAAATAGCCTGTGTTATTCCAGATTATAAGCTATCTCTGTGCCAAATTTCGTCCAGATCCGTTTGGCCGTTCTGGCGTGATTGAGTAACAAACATCCATCCATCCAAACTTGTACATTTATAATATTACTAGAGGTCGCCCGCGACTTCGTCCGCGTACAATTTTAAATTTATTATGAGATTTTCCCGCTGCAAAAGGCCTACTTATAGCGGCTAAAGCATTGGCAGATTTTTATTATTTAAAACTAATAACCTAAATCCCGATTTTCAAGTCTCTAACTTAAAACATAAGACTTTCATACAAACTTACAACCCCCATTTCACCCTCTTTGGGGTGAACTTTCATAAAATTGCTTATATAAGTTTTTATTATTTATAACTATTAACTTAATTGCCAAATTTTCATGTCTCTAACTTCAAAAATAAAGGACATACATACAAACTTCCAAGCCCCTTTTCAACCCCTTAGGGGTAAATTTTCTCAAAGCCGTTTCTTAGCGGACGTCTGCACCGTAGAAGAAACCTACCTTCCAAATTTCAAGTCTGTATGCTTTATATTTCCTGAGATATCGTGATGAATCAGTGAATGACCTTTCGCTTATAGCTCAATTACCACTCACTCACTGACTCATTGACATCATTGTTCTCCTAGAAAGAGACAGAAAACGATACAATGATGTTTGGGAGATGTGTTCTGGTGGGGGGTTCGAGTAGGGAAAAATTATGACATTTCGGAAAAACAAGATGGCGGCCGACGTGATTCTTGCACCTCTTTTGTTTTCCAACCGATTTCGTTACAACTCGCAACTATTGAAGAAATTAGGAAACGATTAATAGAAAAAGTGGAAAAAATTGGAAAAACAAGATGGCGGCCGAGCTGTAGTGTTTTAAAATTTTTGATTTTTCGACCTCGAACCGCGGCGCCACAGATCCGAAACGGCGTAGTCGAGCATTATTTTTTTTTCTATTTCCGCCTACAATTATCCTGTATTTTGTTAGAATGGGGGTGGTTTTTAAAAATTCAAGATGGCGGCTGTCACGGCGGCCGTTCGGTTTGAGTTACGAAAAAACGCAATTTTAAAATTCAAATTTCTCGCAGTTGGAAACGTCGGAGCGTTTCGACTTCTACGGGGAGATTGTGTGTATAGACTCGACGTATGGATTGGGGAAAAAAAATTACCCCATTTCTCGGGAAAGTTTCAAGATTTACCCCAAAAATAAAAAAATCGAAATACGTATTTTTTGCTAAATTCGAGTATGGGCAACCACGTGTCCCACTTGTAAGAATGACATTTGGGTATTTTCGTCGCCGAGGTCTGGCAACACTGGAATTTATCAAAGAAAAAGTGATTTTCGACATGGTCTTTTTTCAGGGGCTATCATGTCGGCTGGGTGCGAGCGAGATGAACAATTGAAACGTCGTCAAGAGCGGTGTATCCTGTAGTTCACAGGAAAATTATAAAGCTATGCAAAAAGTTTTTGTGAAACGAGGTGGCGGCCATTTTGTATTCTTTTTGTGTTTTTGAAAATTTCAATCACGTCTTAGAGGCGGTTGGCAACATTTGGGAAAGTTGACATGTATGGATCGATTGTGTAACTCGACGGACAGTATCGAGAAATAAAAACAGTGTTGCCACATTCGGGATAGTTTTCCAGATTTTCCCTAAAAACTTCCTCCTGTAAAAAAATTTATGAAATTTTTTTTTCCACTAACGGCTTCGTATGGAAGTCAGAAAATATAACTTGAAGAAAAATATGGAAACACCTGATGATTGAGGATTTCGGAGACGGGTGAAGGGCACGGCAAGGGTATTGAAGATAGGTGAAGGGTGCTCGAACAAATGTCACTCGAAACCTCATCCAATTGGCGATGAGTTTAAAAAAAACTCGAAAATGGTGGATTCAAGATGGCTGCCATACAAATTTCGTTAGTGTCTATCTCGAAGAGTATGAGAGATGGAAGTGTGGTTTCTTGGCAATAGATGATCAGAACGAGGAAGCCTATTTGGCGAAATGAAAAAAAAAACAAAATGGCGGAATATTTTTTTTCATACCAAATTATATGGCGAATATTTAAGAGACTACAAGTGAAGTAGTAGTGTGTAGTAATTGACGTAACTGTTCTCCTAGAAAGAAACAGAAAAAGATACAATGATGTATGGGAGATGTGTTCGGGAGCGGGATGGGAGTAGGGAAAAATTATGACATTTCAGAAAAACAAAATGGCGGCCGACGTGATTCTTGCAACTCTTTTGTTTTCCAACCGATTCCGTTACAACTCACAGTGAATGAAGAAATAAGAAAACGATTAATAGAAAAAGTGGAAAAAATTGGAAAAACAACATGGCGGCTGAGAAAATTTTTGATTTTTCGACCCCGAACCGCGGCGCCACACATCCGAAACGGCGTGGTCGAGCATAATATTTTTTTCTGTTTTCGCCTACAATTATCCTGTATTTTGACAGAATGGGAGTGGTTTTTAAAAATTCTAGATGGCGGCTGTCGCGGCGGTCGTTCGGTTTGAGTTACGAAACAACGCAATTTTAAAATTCAAATTTCTCGCAGTTGGAAACGTCGGAGCGTTTCGACTTCTACGGGGAGATTGTGTGTACAGACTCGAGGTATGGATTGGGGGAAAAAAATTACCCCATTTCTCGGGAAAATTTCCTGATTTACCCTAAAAATTAAAAAATATAAATACGTATTTTTTGCAAAATTCGAGTACGAGCAACCACGCGTCTCACTTGTACGAATGACATTTGGGTATTTTCGTCGCCGAGGTCTGGCAACACTGGAATTTATTTATTTAAAAGAGACGGAAGTGTGGTTTCTTGGCAAGAGATGATCAGGACGAGGATGTCTATTTAGCAAAATGAAAAAAAAATCAAGATGGCGGAATATTTTTTTTCATACCAAATTATAATTTGGTGAATATTGAATTGACTACAATTAGTGTAGAACTATGCAAGATTTTGATACGGTTCCGTTTTACCCACGACGGGGCTCCCTGGGATTACAAAACATGAAGCTGATAACAAAGTTTTTAAAAATCAGCGCCATTTTGAAATTCTTTAATAATTGACCGATTTCGTTCAAAATCGATATTTAGGGCTCCCTGGGATTACCAAATAGGAAACTGGTACCAAAATTTTAAAAAATCAGCGCCATTTTGAAAGCCTGTGTTAATTGACCGATTTTGTTCAAAATCGATATTTAGGACTCCCTGGGATCACAAAACAGGAAACTGGTACCAAAATTTTAAAAAAGCAGCGCCATTTTGAAATACTTTGTGAATTGACCGATTTCGTTCAAAATCGATATTTAGGACTCCCTGGGATCACAAAACAGGAAACTGGTACCAAAATTTTAAAAAATCAACGCCATTTTGAAATTCTTTGTTAATTGACCGATTCCGTTCAAAATCGATATTTAAGGCTCCCTGGGATTACAAAACAGGAAACTGATACCAAAATTTTAAAAAACCAACGCCATTTTGAAATTCTTTATTAATTGATCAATTTCGTTCAAAATCGATATTTATCACTTCTTGGCATTACAAAATAGGAAACAGTTACCAAATTTAAAAAACCAGCGCCATTTTGAAATTCTTTGTTAATTTACCGATTTCGTTCAAAATCGATATTTAGGGCTCCCTGGGATCGCAAAACAGGAAACTGGTACCAAAATTTTCAAAAATCAGCGGCATTTCGAAATTACTTCATAATAGACCGATTTCGTTCAAAATCGATACAGTAAAGTCCGTACTACTTGTAGTTAGACTTTAGCAGCTCAACAGACTTTAGCAACTTTAGTTAGACTTTAGCAGCTCGCGCACAGAGCGAAATACTAGTTTATATATATAGATATAGTATATTAGTATAAGTATAGATTAACGCAAATTCAGATTTATTTCCCGTACATACTTATGCCGTTTTTATATAATATTATATTGTTCGGAGTCTATCACCGGTTTGGAAAGAATTTCTGCTGAGAAGAGCTGGAAAGTGGTGCATCTTTTCAATAAGAAAAATGTTACAATAGTGTTAATGATAGGTAACGTAATGTAAGAAGCTACTCGTATTATTATAGTGATCTTGCAGTAATGCTAATTGTGTCTAGAATACCTACCATAAATACTTATTAACTATGTTTATTACAACCGTAAAAATTACCATTTAGTCAATTTTTAAACACAAGCCAGTATGAGACGACGACGACTTATCATGCCGAATAAGCCACCACTGACAATTTTATTTCATGAATGAAAAAAAGAGTTAAATTGTGCATGAAGAGAATAAACAATTACATATACGTACTTTTTAATTAATGGTGAGGATAAACAAGCATTAATGGGAAATGCATTATGCGAAGGATCGATTATCGTGACAAACCGCAGCAGGTGCCACATTGATAGAAAACGAATAGGTATGTTGTTTAGTAACTCGTGATATAATTACAAACTCCAACAAATTCAATTCGAGTCTGAAGGCATTCACCTGTATCGACATTAGATTTGAAATAGGTCAATAGTTATGTTGCACCCTAACAGAATCACTTTTGCGTCACATCACCTTTGCCTGACGTTCTATGAACTGACTGTGTATGTTTGTCGTTTCAACGGTTCCCTCCCAACGGTGAAACTACTCAATAGGTTTGTGAAACTAAGGATTGATTGGCTTCGTCATAACTTTCTGTGTGGTGTAGGAACCATCTAGGAATTGGTCCTACCCAGAAAACACCTACTAAATAAAATAAGATTAGGGTTAGTTGGGTTTTAAAAAGTTTGATTCTGAAATATTTGAAAAATGGATTGTTTGTTTGTACGTTTTAAATTTTTGGAAGTTAAAGCTCCAAACACTACATAAAATACTAAATAAGCTAGTTATTATTTTGCTACAAAGTAACAAAGCACTCTCTTAAACTCTTTCTTAGACACTTTTCCTGAATTCATTTCATACAAAATTACGTAATTAAACTCTCATAACATCTCTTATACATTTATATTTTCATACCCACACCTCAATCCACGCGGACGGAGTCGCGGGCATCAGCTAGTCTTATATATAAGATTCTCGTGTCACAATGTTAGTTTCCATACTCCTCCGAAACGGTTTGACCGATTTTTATGAAATTTTATATGCATATTCAGTAGCTCTGCGAATCGACTCCTATCTATTTTTCATACCCCTAAAACACCTCAATCCACGCGGACGGAGTCGCGGGCATCAGCTAGTACTTATATAAATATCTATAATGATTTTAGTAAAATTTATGTATTGCATAATATTATATATGCAAACACGAATTCGTACGGTAGGTACCTACAATTCTTATTATTTGACAAACAAATCACTGATTCTTAAACTGGTGCCCATCAATATGGTAACTACCACACGTGAATACTGAATTTCACGTCACTAATTACATTTACGATTACCGACGATTACGGTAGCTATCTTAATCTACCAATATTTCAAAAGCCTCTACGTTTTAGAGTAACAGCAGGCCTAGTGGGAGTTTTTTACGAATTCGTACGCGACAACTTTCCCTACCTTTTACCATTTAAAAGGAATTGATCGAGCGCTAGCTGTCAAGCGCTTGATAATAGGCATGATGAGAGTAACCAAGAATCAATTAAATTATGAATTTATCTAATGAAATAGGATTCATGGATTAAAAAAACGTATTTATTTTTCTATTTCGAGTGAGATTGCTATTTATTTAGATAAAATAAAACTATAAATACAGCAATCCGCCATAATGGATTAAACACCAAGAAGCGAATGACGTCACAATTGTTTGTTTTCGAGCTTTGACAATCGCACTATTGTTTACTGCACACTGCACAGAGTACATTGGTAAAACAATAGTGACGTCACAAACGACGCCATGACACCGGCGAGCGTTTTGGCGTGAATTTTAAAATTTTAATTTCAAATGCCAATTTTGTCTACCAAATCTTATTGTTCTGCTGAAATAGTAGATACTTCCGAACATAATCTGACCATTTTTCAAAATCAGTAATCATGCCTATTTCATACAAATCGTAGATAACGTCACCGCTATCGAATGTGAAATGGCCCCTAGACACAAAGTATGAAGTGGCATACTCGTATTAACGAGTAGTAAAAGCTGAACTGGTTGGATATTTCAAACCAGTAGAGGACGTTGGAAACCTAGGATATTTTCCCCATAAAGTTTTTTTTTTCAAGCACGTATAACTGGTCTCGTTATAGTGTTCCATAATATGTTCAAATCGTATAATAGGTACGTAAGTACCTTAAAAAGGATAAAGATTGTACGGAAATAAAAGCTCTATGTACTTACAAACTAGCAAGAATTTTCGCGCACGTATAATTTAATACATAGTTATTTTTGTGACCCTTTGTTATTTGAGTTATTTTAAATTTATTAATATAGATTTCGTATATGTAGGACCAAAGTTTATTTTCTACTAGGTATTACAAATTATTACTTCGATTATTTATTTGTTTGTAGGTATGCGTGTTATACAAAACTTCTGCACTTATATTTCACCGAGGCATAGCCTTAGGCGATCGATCATCGACGATCATCGCCTAAAGGTGGGAAAACCTTGGAACGCAGATATTCCATTTTAGAACCTTAAATATTGGCAGGTACTATAAGAAAAACAGTGATGGTGGAAATTGAGAATTCAACTCAGTTTACATTTTTTTATGTATCTAACTAACTGATGCCCCCGACTTCGTCCGCGTGGTTTGAGGTTTTTTGGTTCCCGCGGGAACTCTTTAATTTTCCAGGATAAAAAGTAGCCTACGTGTTATTCCAGACTATAATCTATTCCTGTCAAATTTCATCCAGATCCGTTCAGCCGTTCTAGAGTTATAAGTGTTCGAACAAGCCCGACTTTGTTTTATCTTACTAAATACTATAATACTATACTATACTTACTATACGCATTTATAATATTATAGTATAGGTATATACTATAATATTATAAATGCGAAAGTTTGGATGGATGTATGGATGCATGGATGTTTGTTATCCCGGAAAATTAAAGAGTTCCTGCGGGAACCAAAAAACCTCAAACCACGCAGACGAAGTCGCGGGCATTCGCTTGTATAGTTATATACTGATGCCCGCGACTACTTCCGCGTGGATTGAGGTTTTTTGGTTCCCGCAGGAAGTCCTTAGTTTTCCGGGATAAAAAGTAGCCTATGTGTTATTCCAGACTCTAACCTATCTCTGTGCCAAAGGACATTATTCAGTCCCCATATAAAATTCGCCTAAGAACCAACCGTCATTAAACATTGATTACTGGGTTCAAATGAATACCTTTTTATACTTGAGAGCAGATTAAAACTACGGACACTTGCTAAAAAATTACTAATTACCAAAAATATTTTCAATTTTGAGGTTATTTCAGCTATCACGATCAATCTGCTTGAACAAATAAATATTATCTTTATCCATTTGTAATAGAGCTGTAAACAGTATGAAGATAAGACAAGATTCGCCGTAGTTCATCAAAAACATTACAGATGGCGGTATTAATAAGGATGCAGGTATCGTCATAGTTCATCGAGAACTTCACAGATGGCGTTAAAAATATTAAATTATTGTACTTTCAATAGATGGCGTACCGAGATTCAGAATACTAGCGCACTCAGCACTTTAAGCAGCTTTTATCTTGTTTCTTACGATACGGATCTAGCGCTCAAGCGGTTGTATTGTATATTACTTTAACCTGTAAGTTATTGATCTATGGTTAATAATTCAGAAACGGAAACGTATAGTAATCAATTTAATACCCATTTATTAATTTTTTAATTAATTTGAAGTGTCCGCTAAATTCTAATGTTTGGAATAAAGCCTATAAAATACCCTAAGAATTACTGTATATTTCAAACGTATGTTGATTCTTAGGCGAATTTGGTCAATGTCATTTCATCCAGATCCGTTCAGCCGTTCGGGCGTGATTGAGTAACAAACATCCATCCATACATCCTTACACCCGTCCATCCAAACTTTCGCATTTATAATATTATTAGTATAGAATAAGATTAATGTATTTAAATAATTAATGCAAGAGATGATTTAATAGTTTTATACTATACTATAATTTTTTACGCATAGCACTGTAAAAAATTGGTTGCCATTTAGAGTTTACACCACGGTGATCCAAGGTTAGAGCAATAAAATTCACGTCGAGAATTTTTGCAATTTGTAACTATTAAGCTTGACTAACCCGACTTAACTATAATTACTATTTTTCGCAGGTAAAAAAGCAGTTACGGTGTAGTCTAAAATATATTGGTCGTTACATTAGTAATAGTATTGGCTCTTTACATAATGACAACGCAATAGTTGATGATGATGGAACAGTCAAGATGATTGTTACAATAAAATTAAGATTCAGTTTGAGCTACGAAGACAAGTCGAGATCGAGAAGACCTTTACCAAGTTAACTCATAAACATTTCTACTCTGCCTTCGCAAAAAGATTGAATCCTGTATAACATTGGTTTTATCCGACAAATATAGTGGCAGATAGAGTAGGTGCAACAGTAGGTAAATTGATTTTGTCAGTGCTCCTTTCTCTAGCAGTGTTAATTAACTTGCATAAAGCTCGCGAATAGTATAATTCTCTGATAAAGGTAGATATGCATTAACATGAAAAACTCAACGTCCGTGGATCTTATTCGTTTCACATCTTTTACGTGATTAAACTCAAACTCAAAGTATGTTTATTCAAATTAGGTACATTGTACAGTGTACACTTATTGGCGTCCAAAAACTTATCGCATCATAATAATAGTTATGTGGTGATATGGTTATTTTCTCCAAAACATATAATTAGTACGCAAGGTGATTAACAAGTCGAAAGTTAAATACACCTACATCCAATTTTCAATTTTATGTGCTTAAGCTACTTATGAACTCAACTTAAGCGTTGCTTACGAAGTTTTACTAACATTGGTGGTTCACCGCCAACGAGGTCGATTTTTGACCTATAAAACGAATAAACTTGTAAGCATACGTCAAACAATAAACACCCCGCTAACGTAAGCAATTGGCAACAGTTAGTTGTTCATCTTCCCGCGAGACGTTCAGGCAAATTTATAAAATTCCAGCGGTCATCATTTCACAAGCATAAAGTATTTTTGGGTGGTAAGTATGTCGCTAGCGGCGATCGAACTCGCGACAGCGCCCCTTCTCGACGATTGAAAGCTTGCCAGCCGCCCAACAGCCAAAATAATTTTCACTCCTCTTTCAATGCTTACCTTCGCATGCGAATTTCTTTATGTAAAACGAAGAAATATTCATGTTTATTTGTATATTTGAGTTATTATTAAAACCATACTAATAATATCTAATGCAAAAGTGTGTATGTCTGTATAACTGAATGTCTGCTACGTTTAACGTCTGTCAACCGATTTGGACGTTTGGTACTTCACTTACTTTCATTACGGAAAAAAAACACATGATTTTCGAAAAACCTAAATCCACGCGGACAAAGTAGCAGGCTTCATCTAGTTTATTTATGAAATTATTGTGATTAGGGTTGATGCAGGTTGCACAGTGTCAGCTTCATTCTTGTTACAAATGACAGTCATCAAGACACGCGGAAGCGTGTCCAGCCAAAGTTCAAAAAAACTGGCGAGCAGCACCGTGTGTAATATTACACGAACCATTTGGAGCCACTTTTGACCCCCTCATAACTCAAAAACTATTTCACATAAACATGTCAAATTTGGCGCATATATTGAGACCCCTGAGATACATATGTGCTCCAAATTTCATAAGCACACCTCAAATGGTTATTTAGATATAAACGTACAAAAATCGTCATTTTTATGATCTACCTAGGTATAGATCAAAACTCTGACACGGGGCATACTACCATTGCTTAAAGCCGTATTATTTTAATATTGTTGACGTTTATGTTGTTGTGTTATAATCATTATTTTAAGGACGTCAAAGTACGTGACATTAAACCGTTATTTTGAAACAATATTGCTTTAAGCGGTGGTAGTAACTCCTTAACTATTGAAAATGACACATAATTATTATTTTAATGTAAATAATAATGAATAATAATATAGTTGCATTAAAACCTTACCTTCGTATTCATGCATTTTGTGCAACGAAACGTCATTGACAGAAAAGAAGAAGAAACGTATTTGAAGTCGTCAGTTCAAGCTGTCAGTCATTGTGATTTGTATTCATTGTTTATAGTGGTTTTAGTGATATCGACTGTTTACCGTGCTTGTTTTCAATGTTTCGCTAAAAACTTTTGCAATCAAAATTGATGAGATGTAGAAATGTGCTGTAGAGGTAGTCTGACCATACATGTAATCTGTCAATGTCAGTGTAACTCCAGGTACACTATATATTTTTCTTGAGAATTCTCGTCTTTAATTATCTTGTACAATGAGTCGTACAATAGAATTACTGGTGGGTGACACACTGACCTTACACCGAATAATAAGTACCTACTAATGTAAAACGTAAACTAAACTAATAGAAAAGTCCTATTACATTGTAAAGGATTATTTGAATGATAGCAAGGCAAGGGTATGAATTGTTACAGCGGCTGATTATGTAATGTTATATTATAAGTACATATATATAATTTCAAATATTTGTGAAATGGTGATAATAAAAAAAATGCGGAGTTTATTGCGGGCTCTTCTCAGACCAGGGCACGTTTGGAACCCTCGTAGCTTTAGTTTTAAGATATCGTAGTTAATTATCACCATCACGTCTTATGCTCTGTAAGCATGACGTTCAGAAGGTGTACTTTGTAGGTACATATTTTGAATAAATATGTTTTGAGTTTGAGATTGAGTTCAATAATTTCTGTACAAAAAGTAATGACATCCCATCACAAACATAAATGTAAAATGAGAGCCAAGTTCAAAATTGTGATATATATGCCTTGGTTGTTGACTTCAGCGACAAAAGAAGTGAGATCTAAATGGGTGCCAAGTTCAATGGTCAGTCCTGCAATTTATTTATCCCATTAAAAACATAAATGTGAAATGAGAGCCAAATTCAAAATTGTGATATATATGCCTTGGTTGTTGACTTCAGCGACAAAAGAAGTGAGATCTAAATGGGTGCCAAGTTCAATGGTCAGTCCTGAAATTTATTTATAACAACATATAATATTTTATAACAACTTAAAATATCATTTCTTCTTATAACTTAGTATAAAATGTTGAAGACTAAGGCTTTGGCTTGGCTACTTTTTATTCCGGAAAATTAAAGAGTTCCTGCGGGAATAAAAAAATTAACGAATTATTATTAAGTAGGTACCTAAAAGTACAGTTACTACCAGCAAGCCAAATTTTCGGAAGAATAAAATAAGAACTTACAGCTTTACAACTTGTGAACGCTATAATTCGTATATGAAAACTAGCCAAGCCAAAGCCTTAGTCTTCAACATTTTATACTAAGTTATAAGAAGAAATGATATTTTAAGTTGTTATAAAATATTATATGTTGTTATAAATAAATTTCAGGACTGACCATTGAACTTGGCACCCATTTAGATCTCACTTCTTTTGTCGCTGAAGTCAACAACCAAGGCATATATATCACAATTTTGAATTTGGCTCTCATTTCACATTTATGTTTTTGATGGGATAAATAAATTGCAGGACTGACCATTGAACTTGGCACCCATTTAGATCTCACTTCTTTTGTCGCTGAAGTCAACAACCAAGGCATATATATCACAATTTTGAACTTGGCTCTCATTTTACATTTATGTTTTTGATGGGATTCTTCTTACACTAGGTGTGACTACCCTGTAGTGTAACAAAATGTCAATAAGAGTGTTATTACCTATTTTGTGGTATTACCTACCCACCACAAACTCGACCCGGTACTAACATGAATAGATCATACAAAAGTAGACATTTTCGACCATGCTCCAACTGTGGCTGTGACAGATTTTTCAAAAACACAGAATGAGTGAGTCCAGGGACTGAAAAACAGATTCATAAAGGTTACAGAAATATAAGTGTTAAAGAATGAAAGTGTAACAGAAACGAAGCTGTAGTAACCCTTTTGGGTGTGTTTTTAATTCTGCTAATCCGAAACACTTATATTTCTGTAACAGAAACGAATCTGTACCAGATATGAAAGTGTTTTAAAGTGTAACCGAAATAGCGACGTTGCCAAATTTATTTTTGACGCGTAGAGAGTGAATAGGCATCTTCTAGGCAAGCGCGTTCCAACCTAGATTGTCGTCAAGCACAAGCCTATCATGCAATAAAATAAAAAAAAGTATTCAAATTTGAGCCTAAGGTGAAAACGCTGATGGTTGCAATTGTTTCAAGAAAAACACGGCCATCAAGTGTCAGTGTGTGTAAAGCCCAATGATGTGAGAAGAACGCGATAACACACCGAGCAGTTTGTAAGGGCATGTACCTATTAGGGTTACAGGTAAAAACACTTATTAGCAGAAATAAACAGTTACAGATTGATTGGGTTACAGCATCGTTTCTGTTGCCGTACAGACACATATAGTTGTAAATACCGGCTTAAGCGTAGGTATACTCCTAAGTTTTCGCACTTTATGGCGTTTTAAGAAATTAAACATCACAATGGCGCTCTGCAATCTAAGTACATCAAGGATTCAGAAAAATATTATACTTGGACAAATAAGGACTAAATAGGTACAACTTTATTAGAAACCTCGTTGCGAACAAAGTTCTATGGTTACATAACTTCTATGAACTATGGTTCTATGGTACATTATCTAAACGAGCAAGTTATAATATAATTCAACGAACTCAGAAATATCTTTCATTTTGTATCACTTTATACTTTCTTTACCTTATATATGAATTTTTGTTTGATTTATATATAACAAAAAAAAATTAAAGAATTTTAACACGGACTTAACTATAGTTACTCTTGGTGGGACGAAAACAAAAAGACAACACAGTGGAATGGAAGTTAAGTTTTACTATTCGAAAAAATAATAAAGCTATTACAATAAATAAGCTGAGTGCGCCGCCATGCACAAAGGAATAATGAAAGAAATGACATTTCAACATGACAGATAAATCTATGGTTGACACTTGTACCTACCACAGATATGGTATAAATCAAGGTTCGCAATTTACATAGAAATTGAGCCCAAATTTCATATAACAGTTATTTTGTTAAATCCAAACGATCGCTTTCACAGACCTAGACCGCGAAAAGTAAACAAATTTTTTAATACGAATTTCGGAAAGCGATTTTTAGTTCAGGTAGACATAATAGTTAATACGTAAAGGAAATCGTAAACATGGCCCAGTTCAAGGTTGATTTTAGTTGGCATTGTATTTTTTAAATTATTTTATCTTGTTCCTTTTTAAAACTAGCACTAAAAGTACCAGTAGGTAAGTTTATTCACGGTGGGCACAGCAAGTTTACACGACGCATCCTCAACGTAGCAGATAAACTTTACGTCCACGACCAACACAAAGCAAACATGGCCATGAAAGCCACTTTAGGTCGAAAACACAATACGGACCGTAACTACAGGACAAACGTCTGCACGAAACGTCAGTGTCGGCACTTTTATATGGAACTGTACAGACTGGCGTGATAGAACAAAAATACGTTTCTCTCCAACGCCGAAACTTCGTGCTGACGCTGTCCAGACGGGATCTTGGTGTGTTTTCGCCCTTACGAGGGTCTGCTGTAAAGAAAGATTGTCGTTACTTCATATTGTTACTTTGTTAAAATGTAGAGCTGTAATGAATTTAATATTTTTCTTTTATGGGTCTCTTCATTATTAAGGAAACTTAGTCGGTCGGTTATTTATATTAAAGGAACGCCTGCAAAATATAATTATGTTGAAATATAAGTACCACAAAATAGAAGATATAATATATATATATATATATATATATTACATTACAATAATTCCAAAACCAGTTCTAGGAGGCCGATTAGTTTGAAACTTGGTACCGAAACTAGTCTTTGTAAGTTTATAGCAATTTCGTCTCTACCTACCTACCTATACTTTCTTGAATATTTACGATAACGAGCAATGTTAAATTATTCTCACTGCATATGATACCTATTTAAATGTACCTATACTTATTTTAATCTCATTCTGGGTGTGGGACTTTGTTAGATTATTAATAATATTATCATAACTACTTACTTATTATAGCCGTTAATCGGAAATTGAAATTCATGTAGTGTATAGGTACCTAAATGCAGAGCTTTATCTATACCTATACTAATATTATAAATGCGAAAGTTTGGTTGGATGGATGGATGTTTGTTACTCAATCACGCCAAAACGGCTGAACGGATCTGGCTGAAATTTGGCACAGAAATCGATTTTAGTCGAGAATAGCACATAGGCTACTTTTTATTGCGGAAAATTAAAGAGTTCCTGCGGGAATAAAAAAACCTCAAACCACGCAGACAAAGTCGTGGGCATCAACCAGTATACAATACTAGATGATATCCGCGACTTCCGCGTGGATTAAGGTTTTTTGATACCCGCAGGAACTGTTTAATGTTCCAATAAAAAGTATCCTATACCATATTTCATCAAAATCGGTTGAACAGATGGGCCGCGAAAGCGTAGCAAACAGACAGACAGACACAATTTCGCATTTATAATAGGTATTAGTATGGATCCAGGCAGAATGTGAATGAAAAAACTTGAACGCTAAAAAGCTCTGGAACTTCACAGTGTGAATTTGTATTGTGCGATTTGATTACGAATAAATTTGCATAAATCTAAGTATATATGTCACCGTAAGTTTGTAAAATCGTTAGATTATAATCTAACTCGCGAAATTGCAATCTGTCGATAGATTACAATTTAACGCATTATTTTTCGGTCGATTGTAATCTGTTACCTGATTGTTTATGTCGAATCCTAACCTAACCTACAAAAAAGACACAAAGTTTGTGAGTTTGTCAGGTTCTAGGGGGTAATCTCTGATATACTGAACCGATTTTGAAAATTCTGGTACCAATAGAAAGCCACATTATATGTGAGTGTCAAAGGCTATATATTAACCCGAAAAATTAGGGAGTTCCCGTGGGAATTTAAAAAACTTATTTCACGCGGATGAAGTCGCGGGCATCTGCTTGTGTCAAATAAAATCAAAAATGCTTTTATGTCTAAAATAAAGGTATCAGCATGGTTCAATAAAGATAGAAAATAATTACTAGTACCTATAATAACTAGTACCTATAATAACTAGTGGTTCGCCCCGAACTGAGACCTCGCGGTATCCTTATGATAGTTTTAACTATATTGTAATAGTTAACTTTTAACATTAGACGTAAAAGAGCTAAAGAGTTATTGGAGAAACGAATAAACTTTTATAGAGTGCCATCTATTAACATCATTGTGAAGTTCTGTTAAAAATACTGAAGCTCATTAAAAATTAAATAATTTCGATTCCTTATAATATTTTTGTATTTGTTGTTCAAGAACAGGATATAATTCAAATAATTGATCAAGTTTCAGGCTCTGCCTTTTACAAAATGAGAGTTCTGAGGTCAACTTTGGACGTTAGAAAATCTCCACTTTGAAAGCCCCCCATTTCGTCAAGTTTAGGGGAAAAATTTAAAAAAAATTTTTGGACTCTATTCCTAATTATCTTTAAAATGATATATTTTCATTTTGCAGCAGGAGCACATTGCTAAGCTCTGCATTCAACTCAGGTGCGAACAATACGTGATGAATCATCACTGATGATAGATATCGGTATGCCATAGCCCAATCCGTCAAGTGGTTTGAGCTGTGCGTTGTTAGATCAGTCAGTTAGTCACCTTTTCTTTTTATATAATATTTATACATACTGATCTGTGCCGTCTTAGCTGAGCGATGGAGTTTTGGTGCATGAGGAGACAGATTTAAAAAAAAGATTTTAAAAATCCTGAAATTTGCAATTCATCATTTTTATTGATAACCCAGATATAAATTTTCATGGATATACTTAAGTTTAGAAATAACGGCATATCTCTCTAACTTTTATATATATAATATTGATAGAAAGCGAATGTTTTTAGGGATTCCTCCAAAGCAACATTATTAATAGTAAGATGAGTAATTAATTATATCCAACCAAGATCACATTAATGTTTTCTGGAGGCTGTCCAAAACTCAGCAGAATTCTCAAAATAACGTTTTCAGAAATCGATGTTGAACACTGAAAATATATATTTTTTATAAACTGAAACTATACTGACTGACTAAAACCAAACAACCTAAACCGAGCTATTTAAAAGTAGCAGCTATTTAAAGTTTGGAAATAATTAAGAACCGTACTTACTAGACAGGAACTTAAAAAAACTTTAATCAGAAAGAAGGATATGCATTCTATTCTGTACTGTGTGTTATTTAATCCTTCATCTCCTGCTTATTTAAAGGAGAAGTTTGAATTCGTAGGCCATCCTGGAGAACATCTACGTACTACAATGAAACTTGTTTTAAGGACGCCTACTCATAATTCCTCTTTCTTCCATAAATCTTTTTCTGTATAAGCTGTTAAGTTGTGGAATGCACTGCCTCTTGACATCAGAGAGGCTCAATCGATAAATATCTTTAAAAGACTTGTAAAAAAGTACTATTTGTCACAATAATACCATTTGCCTAGTAGTATATTTTTATTATTATTTTTGTGTGGCTTCCTATTCGCCGTAGCCGGGATCTTCATGTTCTGTCACTTCTGTACCGTGTGCTATTTGATCCAAAAACTTCCTCTTACCTGAAGGAGAAGTTTAAATTTCTGGGAGATCAGTCCGAAATACGAACAACCCGTAAATTAACTTTATGCATACCATCGCATAAGACAAAGTTTTATACGCAGTCTTTCACAATGCAAGCTGTTTTATTATGGAATGCTCTCCTATTAAACATACGACAATCAAAGTCACTGGAAATATTTAAAAAATCTGTTAAGAGTTTCTATTTATCACCATAATACAGACGACTAGTTTCACTTTTATTTAGTATGATATTAATTAAACTAAAAATACATAATATATATTAGTTTATTTTCATATATTTATTATAAGTATTATATTATTTGTGTAACTGTTTATGTATTAGTATGTAGGTATTTGTTTGTATGTTTATATTGATACACCACCCGTGAGTTAATCTCCTTACTTCTCCTATTCCTAAGGTTGCCAGGCAGAGATCGCTACTAAGCGTTAAGGCTGCCTTTTTGTATACTACTTCGTTCTTTGTTTTCTATATATTTCTTGTGTTTTATGTGTGTTGTGGTGTACAAAATAAAGAGTAATAATAATAATAATACCTACTGTTTCTTTTTTTTTTGAGGTTTACGTATATTTATTTGTATTTTTATTTATTTGTGAGTATGTATGTTTATTTATATATTATATGTGTAGTATTTATGGTTTTTGTGTTATATAAATTATATATATGTATATGTATTATAATTTGTAGCTTATTATAAATATTTTTATTTATTTTGTTATTTCTGCACCATCTACCGGTTGTTTCTGTGGCTATGTCCTTTTAACCCATTGGTTGCCTGGAAGCGATAAGGCCTCCAAATTGTATTCTTCCTTTGTTATTAGCTAAGTTTACTGTTATTATTGTTTTTTGGTGTACAATAAAAGTATATTCATTCATTCATTCAAAGAAGGAAAAGCTACCGAAGTATTTTTTACGCAACTAAAAGTTAGCCCTTGACTTCAATCTCAACTGATGTAACAAGATAAAACATTCATAAAAAAACAACCGTTCATCATACAGTCTAAGATGGTAGCGTGCTAACCTGTTAGGGGTACAGCAGTTATATTAAACCCATACCCTTAAGCGCTTTCTACACGACATCGTACCGGAACGCAAAATCGCTTGGCGTTACGTCTATGCTGGTAGGGTGGTGACTAGCTACGGCCGAAGCCTCCCACCAGGCCAGACCAGAGAAATTTCAGAAATTATACATTCCCGAACTAATCCTGCCGGCTTGAACCGAGGACCTCTCACTTTTAATAAGAATTCAGCGTTCACCAGTGCGCCAGGAGGATCGAGTAGCGGGAGAAAAGCTAATAGTATTACCTATTAGCTTTTATATGAAGTCATAAATTACTTGAATGAGCACATGTTTGGAGACAATGTAAACCTTATTTATATTACGGTTAACATTATCTTAACTTAGATATTGCAAAAACCTACTCTACCTTTACTCTTTGTTACCAGAACAATAAAGAGGAAAAGAAAATAAATTCAGGTAAGAAAAATAAATTTTTAGAAATCTGAGTGTCGCAACCTAACTGTATATCTACTGGATAAAATAAAACCTATTTGTTTTAAGGATCATTTAGCATTATTTTACTTTTATAACGATGTTATACTTCTAATATAATGTTATCATACGGTTTATATAAAGCATCATCGTTGTAAATCTCAAAAAGTATACGTGAGGGAAACTGACTGGCTGACAAAATATTATCGCCCTCATTTCTCTCTTTAAAAAACACCCAATAAAAAAAGGATTTTTAAGAATTCCAATCGAGTGTATTATACCCCTTAATTGCGAATCTTCCTATGCATACCACTACAGCCCATTAACGTCCCACTGCTGGGCATAAGCCTTCCTCTTATAAGAGTGGGAATTAGAGCATAGACCCACTACGTTGCTCCAATGCGGGTTGGCGGGCTTTAACGACTATTATCATGTTAGTGATAATAACCGGGACCGACGGCTTAACGCGCTCTCCGAGGCACGGGGGTGAAACACCGCCAACTTTCTAACTCCGGTACTGAGAATTCCTACTTAGAAAACCCCAATACTCAATTATGGCCCGATCCGGGACTCGAACCCGGAATCACGTCGGCCGCAGTCGAACATGCCAACCACTAGACCAACGAGGCGGTCCGTTGCAGTCCTATGCATACATTGTAGATTAAGTCTAGCAATTCAATTAAAGCTGCAAAGTACGCGATAAAATATAAAACAGTACAAACGAAAGCTGCATTAGAAGGTGAAAACCAATCTGTAAGTGGAAAAGTAAATTCCGAGAAAACGGGCGAGTAGAGAAAATAGTACAATACAGTTTTTTAAATCTTATTTAACTCGTTAAGCGGATAATAGACCATCCAGCTGGGATTTTAAAGAACACTCGGCTATTTTTATTATGTATTGTGTTTATTTACTGCTGCCTGCATTGTATTGAAGTTTCCCAAGAATCTTTTTACTTATTCAGGTTATAATGGTAATTATTAATATTAGTTTTAGCGTTGAATACCAGTGCCATAATAATGTATACTTAGTATTTATGTTATAAATACAGTTTCCACAGAATTTAAAACCAAAAGGTTAAATCATGAATGCAAATTAATTTTCAGAATATCTGTGTTTGGTGATTACTTTTACTGAACGATTTTCTTTGTAGATTAAGTTAGATACGTTTTAAGCTTAAAAATAATTTTGTTATTATTGTTTGAAAATAATAATATCTATTAATTATACTATATTGTCTCTATGCAATCCGCTTAACTATGAAATAAGTCAGAAATCCTATTAAAAATCACCTTTAAATAAAATTTAAAAAAATATTTGATTATCCCAAAACGAGTTTCAAACAATGTAATTGCGCTGCAGAGTTACTCTTTCAGTTTTGAACGGTTCAATGACTGAACCAGACTGAACAATCTATTTTCAACCGCGGGCTAAATGAGGACAAAAAATATATCGCGTGTTGTTTATTACTTCTGCTACGGCGTTAATTATCGAATTCAAATCAAGTCTTTATAATTTACGTTAACGTAAGTTGTGGCTTTGATGGAAAACATTCAGGTGTATTGAGATGGTTCTTATAGGTAGTTTTGCTGGTCAGCGACAACTTAATCGCGTTTTTACACAAGATTGCTCTTGTACTATGTTGATGTGAAAGGAAATGTATCTTCAGCAAATAATGCGTAAATTTTCTCACCATAAAATTAACGATATTATTTTTTGCGACAAAATCTTCACTTCCCAATCGTGCATTGTAGAGTCAACATCTCCTGAAGATGCTTCGGTATCGGAGTGAAACGTACGTTGAGGGTATTTTTGAGGGTTTATGTGGTGTGGCGAATATCGAGGGCATCAAGTTCAAGATACGCACTGTACTGATGATATTTTATTATTTTAACTAAAATTGTTTTACCCTTACATATTACTAGCAGACTTGCCCGCGACTTCGTCCGCGTGAAATAAGTTTCTTCAATTCCCACATATAGCCTATGACACTCACAAATAATGTGGCTTTCAATTGGTACCAGAATTTTGAAAATCGGTACTGTAGATCCAGAGATTACCCCTACAACGTCACAAACTTTACCTCTTTATAATATTAGTATATATGTGAAAGTATCAGGTAGAAAAAAAGTCTAATTTATTTCACAAAATTGATTTCAGGAATGTAGGTACTATTACAGTTCGCAGTGCATAATGCCCAAGCTTTTCAGGAATAACAGTCTCTCCATTATAAAAAATCTAATCTCGATTTTCTGGGGTGAAATATCGATCAACTGCATCGATTCAGTACTATAATTATTATGTTGATTAAAAAAGTCGATTTTCTGGTTCAAGAAATCGATTCTTCGATTAATCAATCCTACGTAAAGCCTAACAAGTTATAAAATAAACTTCATGTACATGAGGCCTAACTGTATGAGATCACTTGAAAACCAAACATAAAATCATCAATTATGAAACTGGCAAAAGCTGATTTCAGCTGAATATATATGTAACTCACAACAAACAAACATGATGATATATGCTATTTGCATAATTATCATGGTTTTAATTATTACTCCGTACAAATTACTGAATTTGTACTATTCCGTTCTACGTTTGTTATTGTTGCGAACAGACTAGGTAGGTCATGGAAATTTTAATAGTATAGTTAGGTACATTAATCATCTGCCTGAATAAATTCGTTTATATTAGGTATAATTTTATCTGAACTTTTGAACAAATATAGAAAAGTTTACATACTACAAATATTTGTGCGAATAGTTTACATTCAAAATTAAAATACATAAAAGGAACAAACTAAAACTGGATCCAAAGAAATCTATTCGATTTATTTCCATCTATTTGTACTTAAAATGAAACTGTAAGTGTTATATATATTGATCTCCGTAAAGACATTTTTGGTACCTAGAGCTAACATTTCTAGACTTCTTAATGGGACTTATTTCAATGCGGGCATCCATATACCTAGTACAGAACATTTAAGGAGGAATGTTAACATACAAGTACCTATAAGTATAAAGAAAAACTGACTGACTGACGCAGACGTACCAAAATGCAAGTCAAAGGGTTGAGTTTTGATAGGAAGGTACTTGAATAGATCTTTTGTAAGTATAATAGTTTTATGAATTTTCGGGGGTGGTTCAGCTAGTGTTGAATATGATATTCAGTAGCGTATATCCTAACAATATTCTGAAGTTCAATAGTACCTCTTCATAACTTTACCTGAAGGTTGAAACAACAACAAAGTAGCTACAAGCTTTACTTCCCTATACATGGTTTTGTCTTTAGGATTAGTAAAGTCACGTAGGCGTTAATGACAACTAAACGTTATCTTGGCACGTCTGTGTTTACGGGCGGTGCAAAGTTATGAGCTAGTTGTTTAAATGTCACCCTCGTTAACGTTAAGGTTTATTCTGGTCTGAATAAATACAGTAGCAAACACAACGGGAAAAGTTCCAGTCGCAAGAGATGGGGGACTGTGATTTGTGTTGCGTCGTTAGTGTCCCTTGATTGGGAAACTAAGCGTACTATTAATGCACCCACTGTACTATTGGAGAAAGCGCTCCTACCCACCGCATTAGTCGAGTGGCGACTTACACCTACCTACCTTACGAATTTTAACCGTAGCCAACCTGTAGTTTTAATGGAATCTGTTTTTTTACAAAACTAAATCATCTCATCTTATCTTACTAATATTAGGTCCTTACATATGAAATTGGCGTTTTGTAAGGGAGGAACATAAAGTCGATTTAAAAAAAATATAATATATTTATTTAATCAAAGTATATTCCATTGCCATCTATGCACTTTTGCCATCTCATAGGTAGTTCATTGATCCCTTTACTAAAAGAACCATTCGGACGGGAATCAATAAAATCTTTGAAGGCGCTTTGGACTGCCTCATCGGAGTTGAATTTTTCCCTTGCAAGAACGTATCCAAATTTCGAAAAAAATGGTAATCTGTTAGAGCAAGGTTCGCGGAGTACGGTGGATGTCTTAGACATTCCAATTGAAATTCCTCTAATTTGGTAGCCGTCTGTTGTGCAGTGTGTGGTCTAGCGTTGTCCTGAAGCAGCAGTGGCCTAGAGCGATTGACCAGCCTCGCTTGTTGGCAGCTAGTTTTTTCATTATGGTTTGCAGTACACCATAGACATTCAATAGACTTTCGCCGTAATCGTCTGGCCAGATTTAAGAAAGCTGTAGTGAACGACACCGGCTCGAGTCCACCAAACGCTCAAAAGTAATCTTTTTTGAGTCCATTTTCGCTTGGGGCAGGATTTGGCTGGTTCGCAAGGGTTCAGCCATTGCGATGAGCGTTTCCGATTATCGTACAGGATCCACTTTTCATCACAGGTAATAATTCGATTTAAAATCCCTTCATTATTGTGCCGGTTGAGTAATGTAACGCATCAGTCGACGCGCGTTTGTCGGTTTACTGCACTCAATTCATGAGGTACCCACCTTTCAAGCTTTTTCACCTTCCCAATTTGCTTTAAGTGGATTAAAACAGTTTTATCACTAACACCGCAGCCTGCAACTAGCTCGGACCTGGTTTGCGATGGATCCGCTTCCACAATAGCCTTGAATTCTTCATTATCAACTTTGATCTCCAGCCGTCCACGGGTCTGGTTTTGCAGGTCGAAATTTCCAAAACGAAAACGTTGGAATCAAAAACGCACTGTGTTTCCTTTTGCGACACCGCCGCCATACACATCATTAATCTTTCGAGCCGTTTCTGCAGCACTGGTGCCACGATGAAAGTCGTACTCGTAAATAACGCGATATTTCAAGTTTTCCATTTTGTAAACTGAGTGCCGCAAAGAAAAAACCAAAAGAGGAAAAAACAAATGAATTAAGGATTTTCAAAATACAAAAGAATGAGTAAATAGCTGTATAAATTTGAAATTGAAATTCCTAACCAAAGAGGAGATATTTGAGATCAAAGTGGCCAGTACGACAAAACGCCAATTTCATATTATAATATTATAAATGCGAAAGTTTGGATGGATGTATGGATGTTTGTTACTCAATCACGCCTCAACGGCTAAACGGATCTGGCATAGCACATAGGCTACCTTTTATCCCGGAAAATTAAGGAGTTCACGCGGGAACCTCACCTTAATTCACGCGGACGGAGTCGCGGGCATCAGCTAGTAATGTCTAAAAATAAGTGTAGGCACCTAACTCATCAAAAGTTTAGATTGTGACGCCTCCAGCAAAAATACTAGCAAACGTGTGCACGGTAAGTTTACGGTATAATTTTCAATGTGAAAATACCAAACATAATTACCAAGCACGGTAAGTCAATGCAATAAGGCTGAAATCTATAGAGCGCACCTACATAGCTATGTACTTTGCCTTTGCATGACATAAGTATCCCTGCATCAGTGTAAATAAATCCGGTACGAAGAATTAAGAGTCGACACGGCTTTCTTCATGTTTATTATCTATACTATACTAATATTATAAAGAGGTAAAGTTTGTGAGTAACTAGAGTAACATTGTACAGAATATTTTAAACTATTTTTGATGCTAATATCGTTGCTGAAGGGGTGATAGATAGCCTGGTTCTTTAGTCGCCTAGCTGCCTGTCGGGGCTCGGGGGTTGTGCAAAAATCATTTGCTATAACGGTAAAGTATGGGTATGAAGTCCACCAATCCGAACTTGGCCAGCGTGGCGGTCTATGACCTGATCCTTCTCATTCTGAGAAGAGACTTTTAATCGGTACAGTAAGCCAGCAATGGGTTAAAGTGAAAATCGTTTGCTAATATTATACAACGATGCAACATGAAATAATACGTAAATATACATATTAAAAGTCTTATGAAAAATGATACTTTTATTTTATTCTATATATTTCATCGTAACCGCTGATATAAAACTTTCACAATGGTATGGACGTAAGTTCTTTGGGCAAATAAACACATAAAACTTGTCTATTTTTGAAACGTTCGCAATAGAAACTAAAGCTTACAGTCAACAAATTTCCAAAGGAATAGAAGTTACTATCTATCCGTGTAATAAGATAAAGAACATTTTTTTTTATTTACCATGCCCTTAGATAAATTTATATAACTTACACAAAAAATCTAGGTGTACTTTAACGATTATAAATTATTTTATGATACAGGTAAATTATACTACAGTAATATCATAAATGGTTTAACAAACCGGTCATCTTTATTTTTAACAGACTTCAAACAGAATGTTCCATATTCGACCCGTGTGCATGTATGTGTACATATGTGTTTGTTTGTTAACGATTTTCCGAAAAGTAATGAATTTTAATGATATTTTCACTATCATTATTTAAGTACTTTCAGGAAGGTTTAAGTATATAAAATACACCCAGGTATCTTGCTTATACCATGTTATTTAAATGTAGAGGCATGTCACAAATATTTTTCATTTGTATGCGTATTTCTCCAAAATTGCTTGACCAATTTGCCTGGTTTATTTTTCGTTCACGAGATGGTTGTATAAAAAATTCTGTATCCAACTCCTTAATCCTGATGCTGCAGGGTTACTGCCTGCCTAAGTTATGAAGATTTAGGAAATGTTGCTAATGGATTTATATTGTAGATACTCAATACTCAATATCATTTATTCAATAGGTAGGTACACTTATTGACGTTAAAAATTACTTATAAGACATGATGGTGATAATCGGTTACGGTATCTTAAAACTAAAGCTACGAGGGTTCCAAACGCGCCGGTCTTAGAAGAGCCCACAACAAACTCAGCCGGGTATATTTACTTAGCACACTGTTTGATGCATCATCAGGGTTGAAGAGAAGTGGCGCCGCCTTCAAGAACTACCAACAATATAAGTTTCGAATTTTTGTTCATTGACTTACTCTCAATTAAATAGGAGGAAAGTAATTGAAAATATATTTTTCTGTTTTTCAGTGCTTTTGAATCTATTCACCTTTTTTTAGGTTTTATTGAAAGATACAAATCCATCGGTAACCTATCATTTGATAAAAAACAAACGACAAATTTTCATTTCACAACCAATGCTTGGCAAAATTATAAATCAAAAATTCTAATGAAATCAAATCAATCATTCAAATCTTTAAACAAACAACTGGTTCTATAGATGATTTTTTTGACAAATTTTTTGCAGACAAATTTTATTTGTCCAAAAAATTATTTATTATTCGCATTAATTATTAAAAAAATAAATATCATAAAAACGTTTGGTAAGTACAATATCTATCAAAATGTTAGGTTAGGGTTACACATAAATAACCAGCCTGAGGCCGGGCACTTAGGTTCTAACCGGTTAATTTAGCTGACTTAAGTAAAAATAGTACATTATGGTACAAGTGTGTAATGTTGGCGATTACCGCTGAGGCGCCATTGAGATAAGATAGAGATAAGAAGATCTTAAGATAATCGAAGACGGTAATCATCAATACACACGTGTACTATACGACGTTTTTCAACACACTTGTGAAGAAAATAATATTAAAAAATAATTTTATTTAGTAGATAGAAAGTGTATTTAGAGAAACAATTATTGACTGTACAGTTAGTAAAATTATAATTAACTGGTTTTGATGGCATAGCGATCTCATCAGATAGATTATTTACTGAAATTTGTTATTTTAGGTGGTTCATTATTCGTGTAGGTAGCTGAAATCCAATCATTGCTTGGTATTTCGCCAGTAGGACGCGCCTCAGAATCAAGTCTAATTCTTTTTGTGATTTTTGCACAAATTTCGTTCTTGTTTAGTATGGAATCTTCTACGTATGATTCTGCTACATTGCTAGATCGTCACCCACAATGACGCTTCAAAATCATTATATCAGCTCCTGAATTAGCCAGCAATGTAAATGAAGTTCTTCTGAAACTATGTCCAGTGTAGCTCTCAGCATCTACTAAACCTACAAACTTAGCGTTTTCTTTAGGCATAGAACCAAATTTGTTAATAACTATTGGCTGACAGGTACATTTACCATTCTGGTAATTTAGAAAGAAACGGTAATTTTTTGCTTTTGATGAAAGCAAACTTACATACTTCTTAAAAATTTCATAGAATGGACCGTGTATAGTGAACACAATTTTATTTTTTTCGGTATTTTATTTTTCGTGATAGGTATCTTCACTAAAAACATCTGGCCATGGTTCTCTCTACGTCTTTTACCGTTATATTTGTTAATTCTTGTATCCTACAAGCACCAGTTACACCAAATATTAAAGCAACCTGGAAAAAAGAAACAATAATTAAGTTCAACACACAACACAGGCTGAAGTCGCGTAGATATTTAAAATTATTTTAACTAACCTTAGTAGCCAGATTTTGGTTATCTGGAGCATCTTTTATAAATTATTCAATATCGTCAGACGATAAAATCTTTGCTTTCCTGCTTCTAAATCCATCGGATAGTCTCTTAAGTTAAGCTGACAAATTAGAGTATGTTTTTAAGTCCACTCCATTCTTTGTTCGGACTGTACTTTATAACATTGAGTATATATGTCACCGTAAGATTGTAAAAACCGTTAGATTATAATCTAACTCGCGAAATTCTAAACTGTCGAAAGATTAGAATTTAACGCATTATTTTCCGGTAGATTGTAATCTGATAGGTATTTAAACATGATAAAACCTAACTGCGGCCGGGCACTACTTGATTATTTATGTCGAACCCTAACCTAACCTACAAGAAAGAGACAAGAAAACGTAAATAAAATGAATATTTCAAAAATTTACACTCAGAACATTGAACAGTTTACAATCTTTCGACAGTTTAGAATTTCGCGAGTTAGATTATAATCTAACGGTTTTTACAATCTTACGGTGACATATACACCACAAAGCGCTACATTTTTACTTAGAAGATAATTCTTTAAAGTACCCCACGAACACATTTTCTGAAAAAGACTAAGCGTAAGGCGTATTCATGTTTTTTTGTCATTGAATGAAATTTTGGTACGCTAATATAAAAATCCATATCAAATCCTTGGAGTTTTCAGGTAGTAAACTTTCCATAACGTTAAGGGCTTCACATGTTATATCGGGCGGTGGACAACATAAATAATTTTCTTCATAATTAGTACTTATAGACATTTTAATTAATAAATAACTTTAATTTCAACAGTGAAAACGAGTTGTGAAAATTTTTTCGCAATGGCGGTAAAAAATAATCAGTTTTGGCGCGTGCATCGTACAATGGCGATCGGCCATAGACTAAAAGAATGAGGTTTAATTTTTTTGGCTTTTCGCGGATAGCGTTTTAGCCACGTATTAAATGGGGAATTTCAAGTTTTCTTTATTACAGTAAAAACAAAAGTTATATTTTTGTGTGAAAGTTTTATTTATTAAACACGTATAAGTTAAGATTATCTATTTAAATACGAATTTGCATGAAATGAGCAAGCAATAGGTACATTAATTTATTTGTACTATTGAAACCATTGAGGTATTATGTACTAACGTACTAGATAAGACACCGCGAATGTAATCTGTGCTGCGTCGCGAAGCACGCGGCGGGTGCGGGACGCGCGGGGTGTGGTAAGCTCATAGATGAGACACGCAAAAGTGACACTACGTATTTTCTGCCTATTGAGTTATTCAATGAGACTACTTTTAAATTTATTCAGTGTGAGACTACATAAAGTGCACATATTATGAAATAAGATAATAGTAGACCTAGTTTTATAGACGGAAAAAAATAATTAAAAAGTAAAAACAAAAAGATATTCATTTTATACAACTTTAACCTTTTTATTAGGAACTGTTGACACTTTAAAAGAAAACGTTGTAACTTAACCAATCCACCTATCACCTTAAAAATAATAGTGACATTTTTATCTTACTCTACCTTATCATTATAGAAATGAAGTGAAAGAAAAACGTTTCCGTTTATATAATAGTTATTTGTGTAACAAGAGAGCTAACATTTTTTTGCTTAAGTTTTACAGTAATTAAATACCAAGAAACTAAAGAAGATTTTTTATGTTTTTGTAAATTATTTATCTTCATATTTAAAATGATCTGAACATATGACTGTATAATCGCTCGGTAGCCAGGTATCTTCTTTGCGACATTTTTGTACAAATCTGATCCATGCTTCTCTTCTCATGGCCAGGGCGAAGAAACCTAAAAGAAAACACTCACTATTACCTATGTAGCGGTATTTCTTACCTATATACCTTTACCTATATAGCCAATTAACAAATAATTACAAAATGGCGCTGACTTTTTTAAATTATGGTACCAGTTTCCTGTTTTGTGATCCTAGGGAGCCCGAAATATCGATTTTGAACGAAATCAGTCGAATAATAAAAAAGTAAAATGTATGATCGTAGGTGTCTCATCTGTAGGTAAAGTCCACCTTTTAATCTATGATATTCAGAGAAATGGTGGAACGTGGGTGAATAGTAGAAAATTATCTTCAAAAATTTGTTTTGGTTTGTTTTCGTTAACGCTTTGTTTACTTACCGATGATATGTCACGCCACAATCTTTTTTATTTACAGTTGTATTATTTTTACACGTTTATATAACGCACGACGGCATTTTAAAATTGTCGTGCGAGCACAATTTCGAAGAGCGTAGGCGAGTGACTAAATAAGGTGAAGCCGGCCGGCTGCAAAGCATGGCGCAAATTTGTTGTTTGCGGCGTCGGTTCTAGTATTTGTACATATAATTCAATGATTGAAACCGATCTTTTTTGTATCGAAACATTTTTAAGAACAAAGCAACTCAACTAATAATAAAAATAAAAACTCTTTATATAACTCACTTGTGAATAATAGCAATGAAAAAGTCACAGTATGATTATAGGTGTCATTACGTACCTAATTGCGGTGAAATTAGAGTAAGTGTATTGAAAAAAAATTTTATCAAGCACTAAAGTTTGTTAAATGTACCAACATCTGTAAAAATGTTAGGTTAGGTTAGGGTTAGACATAAATAATGAGCCTGCGGCCGGCCACTTAGGTTCTATCGGGTTAATATAGCTAACTTATGTTAAAAAAAAGGAATTTTCAGAAGTGCTAAAGTTAGTAAAATGTACTAACATTTTATAAAGTCGCTAATTTGTGCTATTTTTTGTGCAGACTACAATACAATATGGCCGGATTTTCGAAATTGTCCTGAAATTATTCAAAACTAAAGATTTTTAAATTATTACTATGTTAACTTTCCAGAAATTCATTAGTTTCGCTATTTCCAAGATTATTATATGGTTTACTAGATAAGGTACCTAATGCTCGGGATTACTTTCGCGTTGATTAAGGTTTTTCGATAAACCGCAACATCACTTTGAAAATAAATATAATTTTAAACTTCAGTTATTACTTTCGGGAATAGATAATGGAGAGATAAATTAATATTATTTGCATCCTAGAGCTGGATCATCTTTTGTCCGGAAAATCGAGGAGTAGGTACTGTGAGCGCTGGCGTTTTCGAGGTAAAGTGCTGTGCTAACTGCTTTCCATTTTAAACAGAAACCAGTATAGCTAACTATAAAGAAACGGCTTCGCAGTATACTAAATTGACGCAGTGTATATCGGAACATACCCCTAGATAGTCATAGATAACGTTTTGCAATAAAACCTGGTTTAGATAGGATAGTAGGTACTTACTTAAATGACTTGAATATAATATGTATTTATGTATACTATTTTTTAATAACAAAAGCATAATGAAAAATATGAGCAAGCTTAATCTGACAACAGTACAAATCACGCCCGCGTGGGAATAAATTATATTAATAATAATATGTTTAGATAAAATTAATGAGGTAAACCTTTATATATAAAAATAAAAATCTAATTAGCTTTTCACTTAGGATGAGAAACTCCCAACCTTATTATTTATTAAGCAACAAACTGCTCGTCACGGCCACGGTGAATAAAGATTGGCGGTAATATTTAGCTTGAATTAATTTTCTACCGTCTGAAAGGTAGGTATAATAAATACTATAGCAGTTGTTAAAGTAAGACCTGCCGTTAAATTAAAATAATTAACGGGCGAATAATAAAACGTGTCTTATATTTTCAAAACGTGATGTACTTAGTTATTTGCCATTTAGTTACATGTTGTTTACGTGACTACAGCAAAGCCAAAAGGATGGGTTTTGATTTTGTATAGCAGTCGATGTAGGCATGTATGTCTTAACTAATAATAATTTTATTATACTAGCCGATGCCCGTGACTAAGTCCGCGTGGATTGAGGATTTTTGTTTCCCGCGGGAACTCCTTAGTTTTCCGGGATCAAAAGTAGCCTATGTGTTATTCCAGACTATAATCTATCTCTGTGCCAAATTCCATCTAGATCTGTTCAGCTGTTTGGGTGTAATTGAGTAACCAACATCCATCCATCCATCCAAACTTTCACCACCACCACCACTGCAGCCCATTAAGTCCCACTGATGGGCACAGGGCTCAACTCTCATAGGAGAGAAGGAATTAGAGCTTAAGCCCCACGCTGCTCCAATGCGGGTTGGCGTGCTACTCCAAACTTTCGCATTTATAATATTTATTATTTGATTGATTTGATTCTACGCCGACAGACAGACAAAAATTTAGAAAATACTGTTTTGTAAGGAAGAAATATTTAGAGCGTGACGATGTATTATTGTGTTATTTTATAGTTGTGCCTATCTACTTGATGATAGGTAAGAGGCATTGTGACAAAACTATTGTCTTCAATATAAGGCAAAAATCACGTGCAAAAAGCATAATTTACCTGTACTCATTCTCCAACTCGAGAAATGCACATTTTTACTTACATAACAAAATTTGAGTTATTACACCTGTTGGAAGTAAGTAGTGTTTGTTTTACGTATATACTTGCTGATTCGCGCGACTTCATCTGCGTGGATCTGCAAGTTTTTAGCATGTTAATGTGAATTTTATGACGTCATATATTTCCCTAGGATACTGCGGCAGTATACGCTCATTCCTTAACGGAACGAATTTCTTCTCAGTATGAGCACTGAACAGTGCTCGCAGTGTATATCGGAACACACCTTAGGCCTCCGTATCCTTGGACTAACAACTGCTGATCCAGACATCTCAGTATCATTTCACGGATTCTAATCCTTTTTTAGCAATAAGACGATTTTCATAGACAACTTTTCATGTACTTACTACATAATTTAGATGTAAGGTAAACACAATTTACCTGGCTATTTGTGATTAAGATATCTAAATGGACAGCAAAATATGCAGTTAAAATACATTGTAGATAGTATAACTTAACGTTTGAGTGACGTTTATTAAAACGAAACGGGCATTTATATTCTGTTGCATGATCTTAAAGAATCGGAAAGTTTTGTAATAATAACAATTTATGCTATGAACTTGGACTGAGAAAAAGTAAAAATAACAGACAGACTAACAAAACGATTCATATTAATTAGGCTGGGATTGATAAAAAGGTATAAGTTATTTAAATCGTAGTATCAATTATATGCATATCATGATTCCAATATTAGTAATAACAACAATATTTATTGTCATAGTTTTAATTAGGCCTAGGCCTCAATTAAAAAATAAGGAGTCTTCGGACGCGATGTGACCATGTCAATGGAGCTCAGCATTGGTGCGACCGACTCGCGAGAAACTTACGAAATTGTGAAGCAAATAAGAGCAAGTCGTGTGTTTTCGCGGTCACTAACATTCTGTCAGAAAAAACGTTTGTAGCTGCAGTAAATGGTGATCATATTCTTACTAAGTGTTCTTTTTAATTAATTAATTACAGTTGCATGATTATCTAATGATTATATACCTTACTATAATAAAAGTTTTAGTTAAAATAAGTAAACATTATAAATTAAAGTGCTAAAATTACAATACTTGCACTAAAAGCGCCCGCAAAAGGTATTATTATATTCCTGTTACACAAGCATATAAGTGCTCTACTATCTACATGTTTTTAAAACCTTTTAAAAAGGAACTAAGATCGTGTAATAGAAGGTGGGTCAGGATGGTAAATAATAAATCTGTATTTAACTTTACACAATTTTATATTAAGCAAAAGCTGTGCTCGGAACGAGTGTCACAAAAGGTCTGACTGAAGTCCCTCCAAATACAATATCACCGGTCCCAAATTACAATAATCATATTTCAGTTAACCTAAACAAAACTTATCTTACACTAAGCCGAAATAATCATAAAGGAAATAATAAGAGCTCCAAACTGTGAACACGATCTCAACGTGTACCTAACATAAACATGTCAAGTCGCTAAAACAAAGGTCCATTGATAGGTACTTACAAATAACTACGCAACTCGCAAGATCAGGCAAAGTATAAACATACGGTCAAGACATTAATGAGGCCCAACAATAGGGGCTATGAAGAATTCTATAACACTCGGCCTTCCTGCAGTCGCGTCGTGTCCCACGGCGCTCAATGTAGTTTGTCCTCTGGCACCTACGATAAAAAAAAAACGCAGTAATTGTCATTTGTAAACACACACTAAAGTGCTAAGTAAGGATTCACAATATAAACCTATTTCTATCACAAAGTTTTACTCATCATGTCACACAGTTATACATAATACAGTGCAAAGCCTATCACACAGCAGCTATGCACTTCACACAGTGTTCTGGATCAGTCTACCACACAGTACGTGGAAAAGTAGTTTTTAAATTTCTGATTCTCATATCTACTATCTACATATTTGTGCACATAGTGTAGATCATGTATCACACAGCTATGCTCTACACATGGTGCAGGGCGTATCACACAGTTATGATTTTTCACAGTCTAATCGTATTTATCACGTACGATCAAACAGTAGTTGCGCTATTTATTTATCACACAGTGTTCAAACAGTTATTAAGCTCCATAATTATCTATTTCTCTACTTAAATTTTCTATATTACTGATACATGTCACTCAGATTTACAGTGTATATGAATTAGAGTGGCACAAAATAACAGTTCTCTGGTTTATTTTACAATTCGCATTAGTATATTAACAATAATATAAAAATTCTACATATTCGCCGTTTGTTCTGTTCTTTATCACATTACTATTTGAAACGATTAAAATTATTATTTAAGATGTTTAACTTTCTAAAAAATCAATTTAGTCGTCTCTATCTATCTCACTATTGCTACCAGAGCTATCATCATCAGACACTGCTGGTTTATAAGGTCGAAGAGCTTCACCTGTAACTACAGCGTTAAATCTTCTGTAACCCTTCATACCTTTAATACTGACAATCGTGTAACGGTCTAATGAGTGGTTGGCTGCACAAACTTTATAAGGACCCGTATAGAGACCATTTAATTTTCTTACAACTTTAGCATTTGCATCTCTAGCTATTCCGCCCCTCCATAGAACAAGCTGTCCTACGGTATACTTATTGCATTTCTTATGTTTGCGATCAAATCTGCTCTTCATTAGCGTCATATTACGATCTATACGTAATTTAGCAGTGGCCCTACGCATCTGCATTTCTTCTTGCTGGGTATTGTAATTATCTGAATCGGTACTAGGGTAAGCTGGCAGACGAGAGTTCCCGTGTCCAAACATGAGTTTAAAGGGTGAAATGCCTGTCGTGGTGTTGGGAGTGTTGTTGATGCCCCACACAACATCTGACAGCTTTTCATCCCATGTGCACTCACTCTCAGATGTTGAATTGAGACCATTTAGAAGCGTGCGGTTCACGCGTTCCACTTGTCCGTTCGATCGAGGACTCGCTATAGCATTAAGAACATGTTTAAATTGAGTTTCTTCCGCGAATTGTTTAAAATATCTGCTTGTGAATGCTTTTCCCCTATCCGTCACAACTCTGTGAGGAAATCCAAACAAATTGAAAACGTCTTTAAGTAGTTTGATCGTTTCAATGGAACTACAACTTTTGGCTGGCTTGGCAAATACAAATTTTGTGAATGAATCGATAATTACAAGAACATATGTGTGTCCTTTTCGTGTCTTGGCGAATGGACCGAGATGGTCTGCATGTAGTGTGTGCATCGGAACAGGTTCCTTGTTAATGGGATGCAATTCCCCTTGTTGTTTACCATGGTCACCTTTACCGTAAGCGCATTGTAAGCAAGAGTTAATATACTTGCGTATGAAACGCGTCATGCCTGGGAACCAGAATTGCTCTTTGATAACTTGTTCACATCGATTGAAACCTGGGTGGCCTATCTGATCGTGAAACTTCTGGAGCAAACTATATTTAGCAGTTTTTGGAATCACGAATCGTTCGCCTGTTAGCGTTTTTCTGAACAAGACATCGTTCTTAATCATGTAGTTATTTGTGATATCTCTATTGGTCGTACCTTCTCGAATTTGAGTTAATATATTCTGAATATTATCATCTTGCAATTGTAGAGTCAGTAACCAATCTGTATCATCGATCAGAAGTAATGTATTTATGACAGGATTCCTGCTCAAGGCATCTACGTGTTTCATCCGTTCGCCTGGCCGGTATTCTATCTCTAAATCAAAGTCTTGAATGGTGAGCCACCAGCGTGCTATACGAGGAATTAAGTCCTTTTTCAGCAGAGTCGTACGTAATGCCGCGCAATCCGTGACTACTTTTACATGAATCCCTGACAAATAAATTCTGAATCGCTTCAATGACTCTACCACGGCAAGGGTTTCAAGTTCGTAACTGTGGTAAAATTGCTCTTCTTGGCTTGTGACCCTACTATAATATGCTATTGGTTTTAAACAACCATCATCTCCCCGCTGTAAAAGAATTCCTCCCAGACCTAGCTTACTTGCATCGGTATGGAGTTCAGTTTCTGCATTTCTATCATAAATACTCAATTCTGTCAAAGGTCGTGCAATTTCAGCAAAACCACGAATGAATTTCCTAAAGTAAGACGTTAAGCCGATGAATTGCCTTATCTCATGAATATTTTTCGGCGCTTTATACTCGGCAACACATTTTATTTTTGCTTGACCGGGCTGTATTGTACCGGCTGTAATTTCATGACCCAGATAGTTAGTGCTCTTTTTGAGAAAAGAACACTTCTTCAAGTTTAATTTTAAATTTGCATCAGTAAGTATTTGCAAAACCCTTTCTAACAGCTTCAGTCCTTCTTCGACGGATATGGAAGGAATCATAACATCATCTAAATACAGTGCTATTTCTTCCTTAACATTACGTAAAACCATGCGTATTAGTCTAGAAAATACAGCTGGTGCATTGGCAAGACCAAACGGCATTTTTAAGAATTCAAATTGCCCCGAAGGTGTTACGAAAGCAGTTTTATTTATAGAGTCTTCAGCCATAGGTACCTGATAATAGCCCTGCGCAAGATCTAAAGTAGTGAAAAAGGATTTTCCACTCAAGCGTGTTAACTGGTCTTCTATATGAGGTAAAGGGAAACGATCTTTTATAGTTCGTGCATTCAAGGCACGATAATCGACACACAACCGATAATCCCCCCCTTTTTTCTTTACTAACACTACAGGACTGGCATATTCCGACATAGATTCTCGCACAATACCTGCATCAATAAGATCTCGAACTTTGTCATTCACAATGTCATTTTCTTTGAACGACAACCTGTAGGGTTTACAGTATATGGGTTGATTTACTGTAGTCTGAATATTCATTTCCATTAAATTAGTACACCCTAGTTCTTTCGTAGAGAACGCGAAAGATTTCACAAATCTATTAAGTAAACTTAAGAGTCGATCCTTATCCATATCATCAAGTTCACCTACATCTAGGTCAGTTATTGTGAGCACAGTCGGTTTAGTTTCAGAAATCTGATTCACTGATTGGGTATCATTATGTTCCTTGGTCAATTTAGTTTGTGATATTAACTCCGCCCTAACTAATAGTTTGTTCGCTTTCCACTCAATAGGCTCATCACCAACATTAATGACCTTTAAATACGATTTCTTCGAACTTATTATACCTTCTGGAATAAAATAAGAAGAATTACCTAACTGAAAGTGCACTGGTTTCGTTAATAGTGTAATATCTGGGTCGTGGTGTTGAAGCTTAGTATTTACCTCAACATAACTATAACCCAGCGCTGGTAAGACGGTGTCGTATTTCAGATAAACTGGAAACTTCGAAATGTAATCTAACATGTTTAACTGTATATCTGATAGAATACTTTCACGGCCACAGGTTGATACAAAAGTCACAGAGTCTACCGTTGTAACCAAACTAATATTTTTTTGATTAATCATTGTTTGTCCGATAATCAAATCTACATCGGATAGATCATAATCTGTTATTTCAATTACACCTTTTAAAACAACATCATCAATATGGACATTAATATGTGACGTACCCAAAGATTGTGTAAATGCACCTCCAAATCCCTTCATAATCACATTAGATGGTTTAATTTCTAGTTTTAAATTATTAGCTTGTGCTGCCGTTATTATATTTAATTTACTGCCTGTGTCTATATAAGCTAGTAATTCTAATCTGTTGACATAGACTTTTCGTTTATATAAATCCTGAAATAAATAATATGTGACAAATTTGATGTCACTGACCTTATTAAAATATTGTCGCGAAGAGCCCGCAGCAAACCAGCAGTTCGCGGTGGCGTGCCCGACGCGCTGGCACACCTCGCACCGGAGTGGCTGAGTCTTGCAATCCCTCGCCTCATGGCCAGGTTTTCGGCACGCGTAGCAAATCTTCGGTAGTGGCTGCTTCGATGTACTAACTATTCCACTCGTACTTGTTGTGGTTGCAGAATTATTGTTGCCATATGAGCCTCTCCTCCAAGTAGACTTCCGTGTAGTGCTGGCTGTTTCATCTCGTTTGTAATTTTCCAGCGACGATAAATAACCAAAATAAAGATTTTCAGGTTTGTCGCACTGATAAGCCTTAGCATTGGCTCTTAGTTCCACCGGCAGGCCTCGTATGATGCAGGAAATGGCTGCTTCTCCGTCAATGTTGCATTTCTTGAGCAAGGACAACTTCGCGTGGTAATATTTTGTCATTGTTTCAAAGTCTGACTTCGTTCTTGCTAACATTTCTTCAAGTCGGTTCACGTAGTCCGTCGATCGCGGAAATGCGGTTTGAAGTGCTTTCTTCCATTCGTCCCAAGTCAAATCGTAATCCTCTAAGTCATCGTACCATGCTCGTGCAGAGCCGCGTAAACGAATTTGCATGATGAACTGTCGATCTTTATTATCCCAGCCGTAGACGTCTCCGAGCTGATCTATTTTATGTAACCAACCTGTCACGTTATTTCCTTTATCGTCCGGACGAAACTTCGGTATCACTTCAGCATCCGTTGGAGTAACACGTAGTCTCTTGGTTGACTGAGAGTCCTGAGTCTTCAAAAAAAAATTCTCATTTTCTTCTTCGTTTGATGACACCGAAGTCGTGTATTCACGTCTCCGTTTGCCTAAGCCGTCGATATAAGGGCCGGACATTGTTCTTCATCCCACTTCTGAAGTGTAATAGAAGGTGGGTCAGGATGGTAAATAATAAATCTGTATTTAACTTTACACAATTTTATATTAAGCAAAAGCTGTGCTCGGAACGAGTGTCACAAAAGGTCTGACTGAAGTCCCTCCAAATACAATATCACCGGTCCCAAATTACAATAATCATATTTCAGTTAACCTAAACAAAACTTATCTTACACTAAGCCGAAATAATCATAAAGGAAATAATAAGAGCTCCAAACTGTGAACACGATCTCAACGTGTACCTAACATAAACATGTCAAGTCGCTAAAACAAAGGTCCATTGATAGGTACTTACAAATAACTACGCAACTCGCAAGATCAGGCAAAGTATAAACATACGGTCAAGACATTAATGAGGCCCAACAATAGGGGCTATGAAGAATTCTATAACAATCGCGATATTGGACAAGACAAGTATGTGTTTCACAGCTGCCGACGTATTCAATATTTCAATATATTATATTAATGCGCATGGTAACAATATATTGCCATATAATATATTATATAAGCAAACCTAGATATTATAGATCATGTTTGTACACTTGTTTTCGATTTAAATTGTCATTACAAAAAATATCAATGCAAAGTACATACTAACTCATAAAAAAATAAAACAATGAGTCATAGGAAGACATTATTGTGAACAATCTACGATTTGAAGTTAAATAAAATCAAGGCTACAAATATTCTTAACTTAACAACTTTGGAATAATAAAAATTTTAACGTGTGAATGTTATAATATTTTCTTAAATTGACTATAATATTTATGAATATCACGATAGTATATCACAGTGTTTCGCTCTACATATAAATTATCTGTAACAAATTATATCAAAATAAAAAAGATGGTAATTTTTAATTTATACCACAGATACGCATCACAAGCATTCACAAGCAAATCAATTATTATGGCAACGCAAAATACGTCCAAATAACGTGACACATTCGTTAATACCTTCAAAGTTCAAGTGTAACTTAAATTCAATAACCAATCATTATTTTTTCCTGGCGGACCAACATTTTTCGTGCCGTTCATGCCAAGGCCAAAGGGAGGACTGGCCGTCGTCCTTAAGTAATAAAGACCTCGGGTCGAGGTCGAGGAACCGTATCCAAGAACGGCATAGTTTTTATCTGGGCATGCATTCGCCTCAAATTCCTGCCAACTGTGGCATCGAATAGCCACAAACGATTTTGGTATTCTTATACTTTCGGCGTATATTTGAGCAGCTCTCAAGTGACTGCAGGAGGGCAACACGCAGCCTGGCTGTTGAGGCCCACCTCCGTTTATATAGAAATCTGCATGGCCCAGAGGTTCGATCACACCTTGCACTAACCTGTTGGAATGTAAAACGTCCACATATTGAGCGTCCATTTTATCTAATCTTTGATCAGCATACGCAAAAGAGAAGCAAGGACCAGCCGGGTCTAGTCCCGTTATACGGCCTATTGTACGAGACCTGTATCGGTGAAAGTATTTTCCGGTCCATCCTGCTATATGTGCTCCCAAACTTATCCCAAGAAGATGAAAGTCTTCAGCACTGGCTCCAAAATTTTCCAAATTAGCCAACAAATTGGCAAGCCTCTTACCTACGAGACGAGCATTATGCACTGATAGGATGTACCTCTGATTCATCATTTCCTCAGCGTCAACGAGCAACACGTTAAACATTTTCATCTCATTATAACCTTGAGCTAAATCTAACGACACTGATGATTGCGAATTATCTCTGTATCCATGAATAATTATTTTTGTTCGTTTTGTAATGTCAAATACGCCGGGCTGCGTCAGAGTCTGGAAGCTTTTATCGATGGAAAATGTTTGTATGTCCGTGTCATTCAAATAAATAACTTTCATAGTTTTTAAAATCGCATTTTGACTGTTCATCGAGTTGAACTGAAGGTCCATAATAGCTCGACCTGTAAATGTAAATTTGCATTACTCACAGAATTAATAAGATTGTATTCAATCATATGGAAGGTCATGGTCATCCACTCACAAGCACCAGATAATGTGGCGTACAGATTTTCAGCGAAACTCAAGTTCGATTGATCACTTTGTCCATCCACTTGAACTACAAATAAATGGATAATCGCGATTATCATCGGCACCATAACCGTATAGAGGTTCATGGCAAACCCTCCGCGCTAACACGGCCACTGTGTCACTGTCTGCACTGAGAGAAAGGTCCGGCTGGAAGCTTGCCGACTACAACAGTGGTTACAGATTGGGTGGGGGTTATACAGGCAATTAATTACTATCCGTTGCACATTCGCTTTTAGAAGGCCGCTCTGCATGCTTGTATCCATATTCCATACTAATATTATAAATGGGAAAAAGCGGGCAGTTCAACTCGTGGACAGTCCCATAATGCCCCTAGAACACCGAAGAGACGTCAGATCTCTTTGTGTGTTCTATCGACTCTACAACGGGGAGTCTCCTGAAGAGATATTCAATCTAAACCTTCCATGTTCTCTAGTAATATCATCCGTCGCAAAGCAATTTTCATCCTCACCACTTGGATACCTGGTCTCCTCCCGTTATTCCAGATCTTATAAAAAAAAATTGGCAGTCATAGGGACTGCCGATAGAAGTGAAAACGAATATTTAATTTTCTTTTATTATAAAAATAATAATGTTTAAAATAATTAATTAAAATATAAACCTAAAAAGAAGGCATTAAAGTTTAATTACGAACGTAGTATATTTATATTTAAGATTTTTTTTCTTCGTAACAACACGAGCATGTCGGTGTTTGCGAGCATGTCGCTGATCACGAGCATATATCGGAGTGAGGTGCCGGTGACAGTGTCGGTGACGCGAAACCATAAGTTTACCCCCTACCAAAAAGTGCTCAACGCGGCTAAAGAAGTTTTCACTTCAAAGATTTCACTCGAAGGAAACATTCCTTAATGGATAAAAATAGCCTATTTCGATCTCCAACTACAAGCTACCTCTATACCAAGTTTATGTAGAGTGGAAAAAGGTAACAGACAGCTGATATACTTTTGCTTTTATAATACTAACTAGTAGGTACAGATAAATTGATGAAGTGTTACTCACAAAAGACACCATACCAGATGACGCACCAAATTATTCTTGATAAGTAGTATTAATGTTACTTTGCCGCCGGGCTTTTTCTAATAAAACCTCTCCAGCATCTAAAAAACAAGGTAAACATCCAGCTCGCTGGCAGCAAACTTAAATAAATAAGCGAGACGTGTCAAACACAGTAAACAAGAACTTGTAACAAAAATAGAAAGTATGCCAATCACTTCAATTACCTCAACCCATTGCCGGCTCATGACAGAGCACGGAACTCTTTTCAGAATGAAAAGGGTTTGGCCATAATCAAGCACGCTGGCCAATTGCGAATTGGCAGATTTTGACACGCCTTTGAGAATATTATGAAGAATTTTCGGGCGTACAGGTTTCCTCACGATGTTTTCCTTCACCCGTTAAAGCAAGTGTATTGTTAGTGTTTAAAACACGTAATTCCGAAAAGTTAAATCTCCAATCATTCTAATGGAAAGCAAACCACTTCTAAGCCACTGGCTATCACTGCTTCATTAATAAATATACTTCAATAATATAAGTATACTAGCGGTGCGAAGAAGCGTGCTATTTCTGATTTCTTATGAGATTATGAAATTATCCCGCTGCAAGGTAGTACTAATATCTATTCTGTCGCAAGAGGACTATCTACAAAAGTTCAACCGCTAGTAATAACCCTGACTTCGTACCCATGAAGATTGCAATTTACATTTTATTATGCTAGCTAGCTTTATTAAGTTCTATTGTATTGTTTTCAATAAAGGATATATACTTATTTACATATATTCTTTTATATTCGAAACGAATTTTTGGGAACAAAAGAGTCGGATTTTTTTCTAAACTTCTCTGTAAATTACAAAAAATACCACTACAGCTGAACTTCATAACACTTTCTTCCAACATTTCAATATCCGATTTACCCCTTTGCCTGAAAAAAAATAAATCTTCTAAATTTGAAGTTAATCATTTCAATAATAAAAGTTTTCCCATACCAACATACAAATATTCCGTTTGGATCGCCTACGTCGGCTTCTTAAAAAGTTCATTCCCTATTTTACCACTGTCACGAGGAATTTTCCAAAAAAGCATATATAGTTTTTACTATATAAAACTTTTAATCTAAATGCCGATTATCATATCTCTCACTTTAATAAAAATATAGTACTTTCATGTTACCTTGCAACCCCCATTTCACCCTATAGGGTGGATTTTCGTATATTAATAGCATATAAAGTTTTTTATTAGTTTAAAGTAATAACTTTAATGCCGATTTTCCTGCCTCTGAATTAATAAATATACCTAGAACTTTCATACACACTTCCAACCCCCGTTTTACGCCTTTTATTTCTCAAAACCGTTTCTTATCTGATGCCTACGTCAGAGAGGAAACCTAACTACCAAATTTCAAGTTGCATCATAGTTCATCAGATCGCGATTAGTCAGCGAGTGGTGCATGGTGGTGGCAGTGGTGGTATTTTCGGTTTGACATAATATATACTCGTATCAAATCGAAAATATATTCAAAAAATCATGCGTTATTTGCGAATATAAATTATAAGTGCGTGCGGTATTATTCGGTGTGATATTATTTGGTATGGGGTAAGTGGCGTGACGGAGCGCGGCGGGCCCAGCCGTGGGCGGACTGCGCCGTGCGCGCTCGCCCTGTCGCGGGCGGCGGGCCCGGCTCGTGCGGCGCCTCCAGTACTTGCCCGCCGCCGCGCCAGCCACACGTCCCGGGACGACCTCCTCGCGCTCTCCTGAGCCGCCGCAGCCTGCGCCGCACCTCTCCCGTGCCGTCGCGCCGTATCGCCGCCGGCATAACAAACTAACGCACGGTGCCCTTTCTGTATTGAGTGTCTTTTGCGGCAAGGGAACGTATCACGCTACGCTCGCATACGGAACGTAAGTTAAAGCTTAACTTATTTGTGATTTTTAATTTGACCCATTTATTTTGATTCTTTGCTGTTATTTTCGAATTGCAATTTTGCTGTTTTGGTTGCGTGCTTAAACGTTGCTTGTTTGTTTCACGCTTGGTTTGTTTCCGCGAAAACTTCTCGTAATTCGACACATAATATTTTTTTATATACCTACTTTGGAACTTTATTTTGGCTTTTATTGCATAAAGTTACTTTAGCTTTGAATTTAATGTTGATTTTTACGTGAAAATAAAGTCCCTGTTGTTATTTTCAAAATAAATATAATGTACAATTAATAAAACATACAAACGTGCTATTACCAGTTTTTTGTTTAATAGGCAACGTCTTATATATTCAATTATTATTTTAATAAATAAATATTTGAATATTATATACACTCTACATATCCTTGGCATTACCACGCAGTTCCTGGACCGCCTGCCTTGTGACGTACAGCATGACGTCACCACTCAGGACCCATGTGGCGGAGTACTTCTTTCAATCATTCTTCTCAACTCTTTCTCAAAGTTACATTTATAGTTAAAGATTTATCATATCATTATTTATCATTTCATTTATATAAAAATGCGACTATTCAAAAAAGCAAGAAAGAAAAAAAAGAAAAAAAGACAAAAAAAAAGAAAAATGCAAGTACCACTTAGGAAGTCACAATTCATTTCAAGGAGACGCCGGCATTCATGTGAATCGAATTTTCTTCAGCTTCGCCTTTATCTATACGGGAAATACAAATATTTCACCGCAGCTCCTTTTACCCTTAATGCTAATCGTCATTACAATATTTTTTATCAAAGCCTCCATACAGTTTAATTTTTACAATAATTATCTTCTCCGAATCTAAATCACTAATGCATCAAAATTAACATCAGCCGGAAAATTAAAGACAATCATTTATCATTGTTAGAAAACTCAACCCTTTATTTTGATGAAGCCTTTTTGAACCTTATGAGTGAGAGCGCAAACATAAAGAAGTAATCAGTGGGCAGCTACTACTCATAGCCGTTGGCAAAAATTGCTCCTCGTAATATGTATTCCTATCTACAAGCATACGAACAAGAAAAATACAAAAGTGTATAGGTATTTGAAAAATATGATGTTTTGTTGATTAAAGATACGTACTTATTGTAATGATTCATCTCGATTGAGTTGGTTGACAAATCTTAGGCTGAATATTTGAATCGGTTGAGTCTCAATTTTATCAGATTAATTTTAATAGAAAGTTATTGTTTGAGTATTTCATAAACCAGGTTTAGCTTTTTCTTTAGACGCTGCCATATCTGTTAGACAGGTTAGACGTTACGGCACGTCGTGGTATAGGCGATGTTAACATATCTTAATATATTATCATTGTAAATATTTTTTTTTGGATATACAGATACAGACAGCAACTTTTATTATAAAACTTTGATCTGTTATGACGCGTGGCTTCATTATCAATACAGTCAGTATATATAATACTTGCGAATGCCCGCGACGTCGTCTGCGTGGTTTGAGGTTTTTTGGTTCCTGCAGGAACTCTTTAATTTTCCGGAATAAAAAGTAGCCTATGTGCTATTCCAGACTATAATTTATCTCTGTGCCAAATTTCAGCCAGATCTGTTTAGCCGTTGGGGCATGATTGAGTAACAAATATCCATACATCCATCCAAACTTTCGCATTTATAATATTATTAAGAGTAAGAAGTAAGATGTGATTGTTCCTTATTAGTTACAAGCGTGGAAAACTGTTCTAAATTGAATGGCCTGTAAAATATTTCATAGGAATGAACGGGAAAGTTGATCGTTGGCAACAAACTGTTGGCAAGCAATCCAAATAAGAACCAAAAATGTTGTATCTTGAACATGATATAAATAAAATATTTAAACCTTACACCAGTTTTCACTTTTTACGGAATAAAAATCAGATTGGTAGAGTCAAAACGTGAAGGGTCACCTGTATTTTCTACATGTTTTAAATAAATAAATAGAAATTGAAATTGATTGGCTCTTTTAAATTGGCTTTTGGTGATATAGGGAGCAAAGAAAACTTTTGAAAGTTTAATGGGCTTATCACCATTACATTTCACCTTTATGATTGGTGGTGTGATAAATTTTAAGCTCTTTGACGAGGGAGTTGAAAGGGATTTAGTTAGTCTTGCTACAATGGAAATATGCGAATATACCTAATCCCTACTAATAAAAGGAAACGCCCAGTTGACTAAGGGGTTTTGTCCAATATGCAGCCATCAATGAATCAAATTGTAGGCATAAGGATTGAAATCATAGATTAAGAAGCAAACACTACTTTGAACGTAAAACTCGGACGAACTTTTGTAGAGCATGTTTAAAAAAATTCAAGTTACAATAAAACAAACACGTTGTTTTCGTTTTTTACTAATTTTCACGTAAATTCATAACTAGAACGTCGTCTAGGAACTGGGCTGGGGGATTAATATTATCCTGATATCTTGCCCAGACCAAGAACTACACAATAGTCATCACATGGGCACAACAGCCTACTGTCCTTCGATACAGTTGCAACAATATTGACGAATAGCTTCTAAGCCACTTTCGTCTGTTTAAATTATTATGTATACAAAGTACATTTTTCTGCTTATGTGTCGGCTTCTTACTCTTCCTCTGACTAGAGAAAGAGAATAGAGATAAAACAATAAGTCAATGTCAATAATGTCTATTGCCATAGATATGGATGCCGTGAGCCAATGATAATAAATGTTACGGACATCGATTTATATCGATGTGTACATTCTCTGAATCAGTTCAATTGATTGATCTAGCATGTCTATCAATCGCTTATTGTTTATTTATTTAATATTTTATAAAATAAGGTTTTTATAAGATAGCGATAAAACCATTAATTAACTAGAAGCGAAAAAGCTTTGCTTTAATTATTTTTCTTAAAATATCGATCTCGGATTATCGATTTTTGGTATTTCGAAATGATGATTGTAGTCCCTAAATTTTCAAGATTGATATTACGAGCCACTGCCCACGGAAGCGAAGTTGAAAATAAAGAATGTCGACTGAGTTTCTCTTTTAAACTATTTCCGAGTGCTACCCACAAATAGGTACCTGGAATACACTAGTTATTACATATGTCTTTTTATGATTTTCATTACATTGCTGGCTGCTCCTTGGCCAAAGATGGGCGTTTCCCTTTAAAGGCTTGTAATCAGACCCGCTTGCAAGTGATGAGGCTAAGGGAGGGCGTTTACTGAGAAGATGCCTATTAACTGTTGACTTCAAGGTACCATTAAAAGTGTAAGAGATAACAGAAGCTCGAAAGGCATTCCAGAACCTCCGATGAGGAATCAAATTGCATCATACCTGCGTGTCCGTGAAATTTCGGCTACGTACCTACTAAACAAATATGAATTTCTTTAAGAATTCGTTAATTATTATTTGACTCATAATTATTCTTAGTATAGAAATAAATGGTTTATTGTTACCACATCGATGCAACACCATAAATGATAACTATACTCAAAATAATGCATCTTGCGATGGTGATTTTTGTCCAACATCTAATTGTCACCATCTTTCACTCCACATATCGCACTTTATGAACCATATAATTCAGCCATAGATATAACGCTATAGTTCATCTTCTAGGCAAGTGCGCTCCACCTTACGCTGCATCACCACTCGCAAGCAGGTCTGATTGCAGCCAAGCGCTTGCCTATATAATTAAAAAAAAGTTAACTACTACTACTACTTACATAATATTAACTTACAATAGAGGCGTTTAAGTGCAAAAACCTGCGCAGAAGGAAAATAAAAGAAAGAAAGGACGCTTTCGGATTACGACAACTTTATTTGAAATATAAAAAAAGTAATCAGGTTTTAATATAATTTTAGAAGTGGGTTAACTGTCGTAAGACGTCGCGCGGAAAATGTATACAGGAATTACCAACACGGAATCACTCCCGATGGAAATAGATATTGAGTGGCTCTAGGGACTTGACTATGAGCCTTGACGCCATCTTATTAAGTAGCTGCCTTAGCTAAATATAGCCACAACATTATCCCAGTTGTGATAATTTTAGAACAAGTATCCTTCCAGATATAAAGTTCCCTCACATCTATCATATGGGATTATTATTATTTAAGGAATAAACAAAAACCTTTATGTCGCGAGAATCACTTAAGATAAGTGATGTTAATGTAAGTGCTTATAGCCACACGCCTTCGACTATTTAACAACTATTAATTAACAAAATGATCGAAGCTACACGCTTTTTAGGGTTCCGTACATAGTAAACAAGGAACCCTTATAGTATCGCCATGTCCGTCCGTCTGTCCGTCCGCGGCTTAGCTCAGCGGCTGTTAGTACTCGGAAGCTGTAATTTGGCATGGGTCAACATATTATTCACGCCGACAAAGTAGTAAAATAAAATTTTGAAAAAAAAAAAATTATATAAAAATTATATATTGAAAGAAAGAAGAAAGAAAGAAAAGAAATTTATTTCCAAATTGTGCCATACATAACAAGCATACCTAAAGAGGTAGATCACCTCTGCACCTCAACGATCTATAATTATGATCTATAATTAATGATCTATATTATGGTGATGATTTTTTTCTCGTCTATCCCATGGTGTGGGATAGAAGAAATGGATATATGGAAGACCATTGGATAAGTTGTGCGATTCAGCGATTCCGTTTGCGAAATATTTAGCTTAAAAGTGCATTTTTTTGTTAGGTACCGAAATAGTAGTACCACAAAATGTAACGTATTTTTGTGTAATAATATGCATCGTGCAAGGCAATCACTGAAAGCAACCCTATTTACCCTTTTGAATTGTGAATGAAGACCAATTCAACAAAATTTTACAATGGGTATACAAATGTTTAATAATACCTATCGATCATAAAATTAACAAATCAGTCACAATAAATTATATTGTTTGCGGTGTTTTATACCGAGTTTATTGGCTCAAAATTATAAGTTTACTACCGAATGACCGCGACTTCGTCTGCGTGGTTTGAGGTTTTTTGGTTCCCGCGGGAACTCTTTAATTTTCCGGGATAAAAAGTAGCCCATGTGCTATTCCAGACTAATCCATCTCTGCCTGTGCCAAATTTCAGCCAAATCCGTTCAGCCGTTGGGACGTGATTGAGTAACAAACATCCATACATCCATACATCCATCCAAACTCTCGCATTTATTATATTAAGTATTAAGTAAGTAAGTAAAAGTATTAAAGTAAGATAAGATTACAGTCGTTGTTGATGGTAAACATTGGTTCGTTTGGGCAAAATCATTAGCCATAGCGACCTTTTGTTATAGAGAATTATAGCTTAATAGCAGAGAACAGGTAGTACGTTGTAATAGCCAGTAGAATGTTATTAATTAAAGTACATCTTCTAAAACCAACGCTGGCTGTTTCGTTCAATTATTATCTATTGTTTATTACTAAATTGTTAGGAAAATTTAAAAAAAACTGTAGAATTTTATTGTTACGACGCTATGATAAAACGAAAAATGGTGGAAAAGTGTACGCAGATGCTTTCGGAGCGTGAACTACAATAAAACGTAAAGTTAAATTGTTGCTTCGGGAGAAAACAGCTTTAACGCAATGTGTCCCATACATTCTGTAGAGAGGTTTGTTTACCATATTTGGCTGTTTTTATTCCTAGCAGATGGCAGACTGTACTGAAAAAAAAAATCACAGCTTATATCTTCGTTGATGTTTCAATTTCACCCAGCCAAAATTTTTATAAATTATAGGCTAATATGTGTTTATCCCTAGTTACGAATTTTGGCATTCACTTGAGACAACATATTTACGCAATATTCGATTTCTTCGAAGTACGACATTTCACAGAAGCACATTTCTGAACTTTAAGTACCTGGTTAAGGTGCACCTTAACGTATTTAAACTAAACCGTTTAACTGAACTAACCGACAAACTAATCTAGGCTCTTACTGTATAATGCACTTTAGTCTTTACCTGTTAGTTGTTTCCCCAGCATTTCGTCAGCCACCTTCCGGATATCTTCGCTTCACCTTGCTAAAGAAGGTGTTTTATTAATATACTTAACCTAAGTATCTACATATTTTACAGGTAATAGATGTTACCTGATTTGTCCTCCCTTACGCACATAACGCCGGTATTCAATCAATACATTATTTTCCAGTTCACTGATGTGGGGAAAATTCAAATGTCAAATATATCTACTTATAAATAAAATCAACGGAATTCTATGTCGACACATCTTCTCATTAGCGTGAAATGATGAATGGAAATAGAAACTAAACTATTTCTTCTTTAGTTTACAGTAATTGGAAACCTGCGAAATCTATCTAATACCTTGAAACGAGCAATTCTTGTGTAATTATATATACTTATAATATAATCTGAATCTCGGAAACGGCTGAAACAATTTTCATGAAATTCATTCATTTCATTACAAATTAATATGCAGTATTTAGTATTTTTTTAGTAAATTTAGTATTTCGGGGGTGATAAATCGACATAGCTAGGATTAATTTTTAGAAAATGTCGTTTTATCCGTGTTTTCAGGCAATGAAAAACTGCTACAATATCATTAGAATACGAAGGCTAATTCTACAAGTCCAGATGGGAAAACGGTCGGTCTCGAAACCAGAAGACCCCGGTTCGAGTCCAGATGTCTCCAGTCCGATTATTTTTTCCCTTTTTTTTCAAGTTCCTTCTTTTGTGAGAAAAACTATTATTGGGAGCGCAATTGCACTCGTGATTTTCCAATTCATATTCTTTTTTTATTATGTTGGTAAGATTGAAAAATTTTTTTTCATATTTCATCAGTATGTAATTTATATGTAAATTTAATTTTCAAAAAACACGATTTACTAAAAAAAATACCGAGCTCAAAATATAATGCTAGAGTAAAATTTACGCGATACCCCAGTTATTTGATTATTATGAGTTTGCGGATGTAAAAATATTTTTACCGACTTTCAAAACAGGAGGAGGTTCTCAATTCGGCGCGTATTTTTTTATGTATGTCGATTGTCGGTGCATATCTCCGTGATTTCTAAACCGATTTGAAAAATAAAAAAATTCTGACTCCAAATCCTCATTTCTGATGCTGTAGGTTACTGTAGTTACTGCATGAAATCTTCAAAATTTCGTTAGGAAATTTTACAGAACTCTTTAAAAATAGCGATTTAGGATTTTTTAATGGTGAATTCATATTGTAAGTGTCAAGCAACGACTTCATACTTAATTCCAAGTCCCAACTCCTCAACTCTGATGATGTAGGGTATTGCACTCCTAAGCCGTGGGGATTTAGAGTACACTAAAAAGTTAAAAATAAAAATTATTTCCAAAAAGCGACTTCCAAAGTAAAAAATATTTTTTTTTCTACACACTATGTTAAAGTCGGGCGAGTAAAACTAAAATAGGCAAAGTTGACGCGTCAGTCTCGCTCGACTTGAACATAGTGAGTAGAAATCAAAATTATTTTTTACTGGCTTTGCAAGTCGGTTTTTTGGAAAGAATTTTTATAACATAATGCAATATCATTTCGTAAAATTAAACCGTATTTTTAAGTATCTACTTACTTCTATTAATCTATATCTATACTAATATTATAAATGTGAAAGTTTGGATGGATGTATGGATAGATGGATGGTTGTTACTCAATCACGCCAGAACAGCTGAATGGATCTGGCTGAAATTTGGCACAGAGATAGATTATAGTCTGGAATAGCAAATAAGCTACGTTTTATACGAAAAAATTGAAGAGATCCAGCAGGAACCAAGAACCTCAATCGGCTAGTATTAATATAATTATTCTACAGCGCAGGTCGTGAAATCTCTAATCCTTGAATTCGATAAGTCCGTTCCTAATAAGAGGACCTAGGTATTTAGCGCATATAAAAAATGAGAGTTGGATAAAACAATTCTGGTTGGTTCAAAAGTAAAACGCTGTATTATTTTACTATAGTCTACATGTAGGAATACCTGTGTAGTTATCAGATTTTTTTTTTTTCTTTTACTCATTCATAAGTGTCAAGTTGTATCTTTTAGCTAGTGCGCATGATAATAAATAATCGGTCAATTCGATTTACTGCCTACCTATACCTGCCTATATTCATTAGCCCATTCACACATTGGATCAAATTGGGAAATTCTCTTTCACACATTGGATCGCATTCATAAACGTCCCTTTTTTCTTGCTCTATTATAATATCTTATCGCTGTACAACAATAACTAGTGGTTCGCCCCGAACTGAGACCTCGCGGTATCCATTCACTGCACCGTACGCATTAAAACGCGCCGAATCTGATGAATCTGATCGTCATCCGCTTGCGTATACAGTATTTTACTAAAATGCAGCTCGTTCGGTGAGCGGGTACAGCGGGTCACAAACGAAAGTTTTACAGGGCGCCTTCTATTGACATCATTGTGAAGTTCTGTTAAAAATACTGAAACTCATTAAAAATTAAAAACTTATGTATATTTATAATATTTATCTAATTTTACTATTTTTTGTTCAAGTACAGGATATAATTCAAATAATTTATCAAGTTTCAGGCTCAACCTTTCAGAAAATTGAGAGTTCTGAGGTCAACTTTGGACGTTAGAAAATCCCTCTCCACTTTGAAAGCCCGCCACCCATTTCGTCAATTTTAGGGGAAAAATTAAAATTATATATTTTTGGACTCTATTCCTAATTATCCTTAAAATGATATACCGCAACCCTATGTAACGCTATAAATTTTTTTTACTTCAAATTCGCTTCTAATGAGAGCCCCCTTTAATAAAGATTTTTATAGCTTTTTAAGCCATATTCGGCTGGAGGCCATTAGTTTACATATTATATTTAAATTTGAAGTAATTACGTTCAGTAATTCAGAAGTTATAAGGCTCTAACAGACGGACGGACGGACGGAGAAGTGCAACTTCACTCAAGAAGACTGAGAGACCTTCGCTTCGCTCGGTCAATAATTGTCTTTTCATATATAATTGTGGTGCAGTAAGTATGAAATAATGTTAAACAGTGACCGGCAAAATGAGTTTTGTCGTTTCAAATAAAAGTCCGTACAGAAGAGCACTAATGTAATGGGCATAATAGGTTCGACCATTTGGTCAAGTTGTGATGGTAAAACTTTTCTTTGATGTCAATTATATGGTAGGTAATGCAAGTAGGTATAGTGTTATAAAATTTCCTGCGCGTGGTGGTCGTCTTTAAATGCCTCATACACGTAGGTATAGTTTGTGGAATAAGTATGAATCAACTTTGTCACGCTACTGGGACCGGTTGATTTCTTTGAACAGTGACCTTATTGAAAATACCTATTTAGTAAGTATTATGATTATATCTGGATTCTTTGAAAACATTACGCATATCTTATTAATTAGAAATAGTATTTCTTGATATATAGGTATATAAAAATAACAAAAATGCCTCTTCCACCACCATCACCACTCTAATAGGAACTAGCTGTGTCGAATAATTTAGTGAATATTCACATAAGTCTAGAAAACGATCTTTTTAAATAAATAACCTTCGATGATCTTCGTGAAATAGCTAATAGTGGGCTATAACCGTTGACCATACTAAAATTACACTGGCCTTAACCTGAAAAAGTTTGCAAATTGTAGAAATTCTGGAGTTAATGTTACCTATTGTTTTCCAATAGGTAACATTAACTCCAGAATGTATGTCCGAACCAGTGGTAGATTCACTCGATGATTCAAAAGTACTTGTAAAAGTTTATTTGAATAAAAAGCGTTTTGAATTTTGAATTTTTGAATTTTCAATTTTTCGTGGTGTGGCTTCCGGGCATATTATAGCGTTATGGAGGGAGAACATTTAGGATACATTTTTTTTAAGTTATCCTGCTTACCTTATTAAGTCTTTATTCGTAAGGATAAAATTGTAACATTATTTAATAATGGTTGCCTCGCTTGAATAAAGGAATAAAGTAAATGTACTTAATAACATTATCTAGATGAAGAATAATAAACTCATTTAATTAATTTTACGAGACACACCAGACCTTGGAGATTCAAAGGCCGAAATAAATTATAAGGTGGGTTGTCGCAAAGATTATCTTCTTTCAGTAAATGTCTTTTTAGGGTTCCGTGGTAATAAAGGAACCTTTATGGTGTGTCATTATGTCCGTCCGTCTTTCACACTTCTGGTTTAAGATATTTATTATTTCATTTTAAGAATTAACAGTTCACTTATATGAATCTTGCAGGCTAACGAGATTAATCATTAAACATTTTGAGCGTACAAGATCAAGATTAAGATAAATAACAATTAGATACAGCTCGATGCAAAATATTAATTTCTTTCTTTAATTTATTATATTTACATATTATTAATTTATTATATATCTATATTATTATTAATTATTTAATTAGTAAGGGTACGACCTCTACAAAAACATACCAACGCATGCACCGATAGTTTGCCACGGAGTTGTGTGAACATAGATATATCTTAACTAGATGTGTCTTGTGTAAAGAATTATTAATTAAATTATGTTTTTATTTAAGTTTTGTTGGACAGGTAAAGGAAAACGCCAGACTATGTATAGAGCTTTGCCCCACTTATTAAATTTCGTTTACAAGCATGCCGTATGTAGGATTTAATAGATTTTTTATTACTGATAACTATACATATATTTTGAAGCCTCTAACACTTGCGGTTTTTTATTAAAACTAAGTTTAAGTTGCAATATTATTTTAGGTTATATTCATTTTTAATTGTGAAATAAGTAAAAAAAATGCTGTGTATCGTTACAATGCTCTTGCCAAGAGATATTATGGCTTTAAAATGAAGTAGGATACTCAAATGCCTGCGTAGCTTGAGGTCTACCTGAAGTAATATGATACCTAGATATTTAATAAGCTTGTGCTATCTTCTCTAACGATAGAATGGTTGACTAATTGGAAATAAAACAACTGTTAATAATCATTGATTTATTAATCTTCATATTAAATATGTAATCAGTCGCTACATTATCAAGAAATACTGCCGTGGTGCATCAATACCATTTTGATGGTAAGCCCAACATGGCAACAACATGTCTTAGGATCCTGTTTACACTCCAGTGACAATTTATGCACCTCAACGTCGTTACCCAAATCGCAAACAATGGTCATCCATGGAATATGGCGTATAGTCGGCGAGATCGAATCAATATTATAGAAGTTCTAGCAAGTTTTTGGTGAAACATTCAAAACAAGCACGGTAAACAGTCGACTTCACTGAAACCACGATATAAACAATGATCACAAATCACAATGACATTGACATCTTCAAATACGTTTGTCAATGACGTTTCATTGCACAAAATGCGTGAATGCGAAGGTAAGGTTTTAATGCAACTATTTTATTATTCATTGTTATTTACATTAAAATAATAATAATGTGTCATTTTCAATAATTAACAACACAAAATAACGAATTTAAACAAAGATCTGGAGTATGATTTATGTAACTAATAGGAGTTTTGTTTTATTTAAAAACTTAACAACTATAGTTTTATTTAGTCGTGTATGCGTAGAATGTAATGGAAATTGCCGCAAGAGAAATAGGAAGTGGACGAGGGACTTGAATTACTTTTTTTTACATTTTTAAATCCGCAACTTTTTATCAATAATTATTAAATCATACGTGGTCATAAATTCCTAAGATAATTTTAAAAAGTTTATATTTTGTGTAAATTATGAAAATTGGTGGGGCAAAATCTGGCATTCTCTTTTTAAGTAATTTTTTGAAAGTGTGCATGCTTTTACATTCTTTAATATTTTTAGGTAGTTTGTTATATAACTGTGCACTTTCAAATGAGATATTTCTTAAAACATAATTAGTTCTTGGTGGTCTTAACATTATGTTGCTTGCACTTCTTAAACTTTTAATTGTGGGTTTTTAATTTTAGTATTGAAAGTATACTTGTATGTATTTCTTTTGACAATTTTTTTCTTATTTTAATGCATGTTTGTATGTGTATGTTTGCATGTGTAAGTATTCGTTATGTTCATTAATTTTGTTTCTTTATATATTTTCACTGTTGAAGTTAAAAATCGTCATTAAATAATACTTTTATTAATTTATTTTGTGCAATTTGCAACATTTTAAGATTAGTTTCAGCTGCTGAGCCCCAGACTTGAATTAGGTAATCTATGTGTGACAAGTGAGTTGTAGATTATATAGCGGACTTTACGGGGCAAGCAGCGTACCTGCTATGGAGTGCAGGACTCCGGTAAGATATGTTAACTCTTTTTTATAATTTTAATATGCGGTTTCCACGTAAGTTTATCGTCTAAAGCTAAACCCGAATATTTTTCACAATCTGACCTATTGATAATTGTATTATTTATTTTTAACGGTTCAAAGTCGCTATTTTTTTATTTTTAGCTGCGAATATTAGATAATGAGTTTTGCTGACATTGAGAGAGAGAGAAGGTACACTTCAAAGCGTTAACTACTAAAATATACTATAGACTTGGAATTTAAGTAGGTAAAAATATTGGTTGGTGTATTGCAAATGAAAGAATTGTCTGCAAGATGAGCGGATCAGCGGACCACTAAAGTGGCCCGCGGACATACAAAGTTGTTTTAATTAAAACTTCTATAAAAATGAGCCAACTTCAAAAGCACTGAAAAAAATTAAATGAATGTTTAATTACTTTCATCCAATGAACACAAAATTTACACTCCTATTGTAGGTGTTTTTGAAGGCGTTTTTGAAGGCGGAAGGCCGACTTGGGAGTAATCTCGACCTACGGAAAAATACTAAACCTACCTAAGTAGATAACGAAATATAAGGCTTAATATCATTACATACCTTAGTACCCACGTACTTATTTGGACAAGAATCATTATATGGTACCAACCAAGATATAGGTTGGCATTATATATCTTACTAAGTTTTAAGCTTCCTACCCAAACGTTGTTAACTAAGATTAAACTCTCAGTCGTTGTTTTAATTAGATATCAAACACAGAATACGCTGTAGGTGAGCAATAACATTATTTCAAGTTTAGGAACTGATGGGATTATTCGAAATAATTACAAGTGAGGTACATTTTTTAAGGTTTCGCTTCAATTGTTCCCTTTCCCTAGGCGAACTGTTATCACTAATACAAAAGCAGTAAAAAAGTCAAATACTACCCCTTTTGATGCTGATGATCGAGCTGGACGTTGAAAGGGACCTTTGTCCCGCCAGATTCCTTCTATAGATTTTAAGTGATTTGTAAAGGCACACGAAAAATACTATGCGTGGGTGCGGTTCACGAATGAAGACCTTACACGGTTACACCTCGGCGACATGATGGATAGGGATAAGTGTAATTAGTCTTTTGCAACGGGTTATTTGCCACGCACATACCTACATTGCTTATTCGTGGTTCGAAATTGAAACTTATGGCAAGACGGTAAATCAAATCCAACCTGGTAAACAGTCTCGCTCGTTTGGCTGCTGTCCTACCCAGTCCTCGTAGCCTGCACTCAGAAATAGGTATTTTTTCCGTACGTAGGGTTTCGTACCTAATAAACGTTTGAAAAATTTATTGAGTTCCGATAACTCAATATAGTTAAAGGGTCAGCTGCTAATTTTCAGGTGGTCAAATAAAATTTTGTAAAAAATAAATAATTATTATGCGTGTCTTGACTGAACCCTCGGTGCATGTATCTGTCTCGCACTTAGCCGTATTTAATTAATTAAAAAAAATATATAATATAGGTGTGTATGTAAGAAGCTTTTATATACGATTATCTACTTACTAGACCGGCTTAGAGTTTGTGGTTGCCATAAAGACTCTACAACAAGCCGAGGCGATCCAGTCATATCGAGATATGAATAACATTAGATTGTTTGCAAGCTTGCAACCATGCTCACATTAGAAGAAAGTACACAGACTACAGTGGACTGAAAGTTGCATAACTAGATATTATCTAACTGGAAATCCTCGCGATTTCATTAAAGTTAAATCTACTGATTCTCGATGAAATTACTTGGAGATACATTGGAAGATGCTTTGTTATACGAATATAATTGCATGTCAGTAAAGCTACATACATTACGTAGGTATATAGCGTGACTTATGTCTGCTTTACTGTGTTTTTGAGCCTTAACTACGAGTAGGTACTTGACTTAGGAGTTAGGCTACAAAAAAGAGAAAGCTTTTTTACTCATGAAGCATGATACAATTTTCTTAATCGAACATTGACTACTAAGTTATGCTCTGGTACAAAGGATGACCTATGGTAGCCTTTGTTGCACTATGCGAAACCATTATTCCATTACCCGTTTCATAGATTTTGCACCCTATTTATTATGTTCACTAAGTCCACACTCATCTTAGCCACTTTATATCTTCTAAATACAATACAACTCGTAAATACAACTCAGCATGATAGCTATTTTTAGCAACTTAATTTGTAACATATATTCAAGCAGTAAACTCCTAAAATATTTATATATTACACCTATAGGGTAATTCTATCGACTCTTAATTTTATAACCCAACACTTTTTAAATATAGTGAAACATTATCGGATGCTTCGTTCGCACGGCATAAGTATTTTTAATACCCACAGGTACTCCTTCATTTTCCGGGATAAAGCGGAGCCTATATGATTCTTCAGGTCCTCAACTATACCCATGCAAAAAATCACGTTTATCCGTTGCGGCATGATTTAAGGACATACTGTCTATTTAACATCCTTGGGGATACAATTTTCGAAAATTATGAAACACGTATTTCTTTAAATTAAATCAAAAGCCCAAATATCAACTTTCATAGCTCTAACTTGAAAAATGAAGGACTTTCATACAAATTGTGAACCTCTATTTTACCCCTTTGGGGGTGGAATCTTGAAAAACTGTGACACACATACTTCTTTATTTTTTACCGAAATTTTCAAAAACTGTGAAATACGTATTTGTTCATTTTCAACCGGTAGTTCGTATACCAAGTTTAATGGATATAACTTGAGAAATGACAAAATTTCATACAAACTTTCACCCCCTATTTTATCCTTTTAGGGTTGGAATTTTGAATAATCCTTCCTTAGCACCTACGAGCACCTACGTCACAAAAGGAATCTACTGTCAAAATTTCAAGTTTCTAACCCTAGCGGTTTGGGCTGTGCATTGATTAGTTAATGATTTTATATATATACTAGCGGACCCGACAGATGTTGTCCTGCATGATACCGACTGCAGCGCCATCTGCCAGGCTTATTTGTGAATCTAAACCATCCAGAACGCCATCCAAATGCATACAAAAAAAATCATTCTAATCGGTCCAGCCGTTTAGGAGTTCAGTGACATACACACGTGCAGTAGAACTAGTGGTTCGCCCCGAACTGAGACCTTGCGCTGACTGAAACCATTCGCTGCACTGTAGACCGTACGCGTAAAAATGCGCCGAATCTGATGACGTCAATCGTCAGTAGACTATTTTTTATACCACGTAAGATGGTGCTAATGTCTATTATTTGTAAGCACAAACGAATAAACTTTTACAGAGCGCCATCTATTGACATCATTGTGAATTTCTGTTAAAAATACTGAAGCTCATTAAAAATTAAATAATTTCGTGTCCTTATAATAGTTATCTAATTTTAGCATTTGTTGTTCAAGTTCAAATAATTGTTTCAAAAATTCAAAAAGTTTCAAGCTCAACCTTTCAAAAAATTGAGAGTTCTGAGGTCAACTTTGGACGTTAGAAAATCTCCACTTTGAAAGCCCCCCATTTCGTCAATTTTAAGGAAAAAAATTAAAAAAAAATGTATTTTTGGACTCTATTCCTAATTGCGGTATATCATCTTTAAAATGATATACCGCAACCCTATGTAACATTAAAAAAATTTTACTCCGCATTCGCATCTATGAGAGCCCCCCTGAAATAAAGATTTTTATAACTTTTTAAGCCATATTCGGCTAGAGGCAATCAATTTACATATTATATTTAAATTTGAAGTAATTACGTTCAGTAATTCATTCAGAAGTTATAAGGCTCTGACAGACGGACGGACGGACAAGTGCAAATTCACTCAAGTAGACTCAGAGACCTTCGCTTCGCTCCGTCAATTATATATATAAAGAATTGTATATATAAAGATATGAGATGTGATAAATTATTTATAACTTGTCCTACATTGATTTATCATCGAAAGACACGCTAAATAATATAAACTACTGAGGGCAAATGTTTGACTGATCACCAGAAATAGTAAATGATTAACAAAATTAGTAAATGACCACCAAAACTGTAAACACATTTTAATTTAACTAGTTTTAATCACACAAAATACATTTTATCATCATCATCATGCCAATAGAACCATTCGGCCGCCATTCAAATAGATCGTAATATTTCCAAATAGATGTTGCAGAGGCTATTTTCATGATAAAATAATAAAATATACTCGTAATATAATTTCACATGCTAAATTATAATAGGTTATATTTTCTAATTGAAGCTTCAATTACATTTTAATGAGGAGCATATGTTGAAGCTTTAAAACGTAACATGTTAGTGAGTTAGCAAGAAAAGAATACAATTATTTTGCTATAATCCGCCAACAGAAAAAATTCACAAGAAAGTTACAAGCGAAGCACCGTTTACCTTCCCAACCAAGCAAGAAAGCCAAGTTCCCAAGCAAGCAATGCCACCACCACTCACATGCACCACCACACAACACTTTTATACTATTCTTGACGCACGTTTCGCCCCGACACCGGAGCACATATATTCAATGTACTATGTGCCGGAGCATCTTAAAATAAACCTTCAAATAAACGAAGCAGTGGTGAATTTGAAACGTTAACTTGTTCATTAAGTAATTTAAACTGATTATTATTATTGTGTTTTATTATTTCTAATTGTTTCAACATAATCAGTCTTATAACTTTATTGCAAGTGTGTAAGATTTTATATGAATGGTCGGAAGATAATTTGTGCCCACTATCTAGAAGATGTTTAGCAAAATGTGAATATACATGTTCTTTATAGCGTGTATCAAATTTACGACCTATTTGACCAATATATGTGGCATTGCATTCTGAACATTCGAGTTTTTAAATGCCCGATTTTTGTTTGTTGTTTAATTAATCTTTACCATTGCAAATACTTTTAAGTGTATTATTTGTCCTAAATGCAACATGCTCGGTTGCTTAGCTACTAGCTTTTCCATCATGGTTTGCAGTTACTGACAATAGACATCCGCCGTAATCGTCTGGCCAGATTTAAGAAAGCTGTAGTGAACGACACCGGCACGAGTCCACCAAACGCTCACAAGTAATCCTGTTTGAGTCAATTTTCGCTTGGGGCAGGATTTGGCTGGTTCGCAAGGTTTCAGCCATTGCGATGAGCGTTTCCGATTATCGTACAGGATCCACTTTTCATCACAGGTTTCGATTTAAAATCCTTTCATTATTGTGCCGGTTGAGTAATGTAACGCAGCAGTCGACGCGCGTTTGTCGGTTTGCTGCACTCAATTCATGAGGTTCATGAGGTTTCAAGCTTTTTCACCTTCCCAATTTTCTTCAAGTGGATTCACTAACACCGCAGCCTGCAGCTAGCTCGGACGTAGTTTGCGATGGATCCGCTTCCACAATAGCCTTCAATTCTTCATTATCAACTTTGGTCTCCGGCCGTCCACGGGGCTTGTTCTGCAGGTCGAAATTTCCAGAACGAAAACGTTGGAAATCAGCACTGGTGCCACGATGGAACTCATACTCGTAAATAACGCGATATTTCAAGTTTTCCATTTTGTAAACTAAGTGACGCAAATAAAAAACCAAAAGAGGAAAAATCAAATGAATTAGGGTTTTCAAGAAACAATAGCATGAGTAAATCTATCTATAGGTATATGCCACCGTAAGATTGCAAAAACCGTTAGATTGTAATCTAACAAGCGAAATTGTAAACTGTCGACAGATTAGAATTAAACGCATTATTTTTACCGAAAAATAAACATACACCGAACCCTAACCTAACCTACAAGAAACAAACAAGAAAACCTAAATACAATGAATATTTAAAAAATTTACACTCAGAACATTTAACAGTTCACAATCTGTCCACAGTTTACAATTTCGCTAGTTAGATTACAATCTAACGGTTTTTGCAATCTTACGGTGACATATATAAAATCCAAAGTTCACTCACCGATTCATCACGATATCTCAGGAACTATAAAGCATACCGGCTTGAAATTTGGAAGATAGGTTCCTTCTTTGGTGTAAACGTCAGCTAAGAAACGGGTTTGAGAAAATTCGCCCCTAAGGGATTGAAATGGGGGTTGGAAGTCTGTATGAAAGTTCTTTGTTTTTGAAGTTAGAGACATGAAAATTGGCAAATAAGTTAACAGTTATAAATAATAAAAACCCACATAAGCAATTTTACGAAAATTTACCCCAAAGAGGGTGTACTGAGGGTTGTAAGTTTGTATGAAAGAATATATTTGAAGTTAGAGGCCTGAAAATCGGCATTTAGGTTATTAAATTTAAATAAATAATAACCTACATAAGCAATTTTACGAAAATCTACCCCAATAGGGGTGTAATAGGGGTTGGAAGCTTACATGAGGGTTTTAAGTTTTTGATGTTAGAGACTTGAAAATAGGAATTTAGCTTATTAGTTTTAAATAATAATAATCTGTATAATCAATTTTACGAAAATTAACCCCAAAGTGGGTGGTGAAATGGGGGCTGTATGTTTGTATGAAAGTCCTTTGTGTTTGAAGTTAGGTGCTTGAAAATCGGGATGTAGCTTATTAATTTTAAATAATAATAATCTGTGTAAGCAATTTTACGAAAATCCACCCTAAATGGTGTGAAATTGGGGTTGGAAGCTTGCATGTAGGTTATAACTTTAAAATCGGCATTAAGGTTATTACTTATTAATTTTAGCCGCTATATGTACCTAGGCTTTTAGCAGCGGGAAAATCTCATAGGAAATCAGAAATTGTACATGGACGAAGTCGTGGGCGACCGCTAGTATTACTGTATTATGACGCCTGTGAAACGTCCGCGTGAACACAGGTTTTTAAAAGGTTTTATTTAACTTGCAATGTACGAATAAGTAACTATATAACTATGTTTGTTCAGGTGAAATCTTGCAACTCAATTTTGAAGCAGATATCTTCAACCGATTGAGCTGTAAGTTTGTATTCACGTTTAGTTTGGATGACATTGCATGGATAGCTTTGTGACGTCATTCTAAATCCAACATGGCGGAACGTCGAAGATGGCGGACTAGTTATGTTTTAATGCACTCCTACAATATGGGTATCAAATGAAAGGGCTTGCTGAGAATAACTCGAATAATGAAGTTCCGTCACTCTAAATCTAATGTGGACTAAGTTTTTTATGCTTTCCTACAATATGGGTATCAAATGAAAGGGTTTGCTGAGAATACGAATGCGAGTTAAACTTCGTTACTCCAATCCGTCTGACATTTTTATGTAATGGGGTTTTTAGAGTCCTCGATTATGATATTGAGGTCGAATTGTTCGAGTCTGTAGCATCGGTTGGTTAACTTTGATTTGTGTTATTTGGCGAGATAAGCGTCAACAGTAAGACTGAGAAACCTGTCAAGCGATAACTAAAAAGTAAAAAATAAGTTAAAAGTAATAAAAACAGGCTTTTTTAAAATAGGGTTTTACTTAAATGCGCTAAAAAGAATAAAACAAACTTTTCCTTTTTCCTTTTAACTTTTGTCAAAATTGAATGAGCCGTGAAAAGGTAACAGACAGACACACCTTCACATTTATAATATCAGGGAATGGATGACACGATCTATGGGAATGTAACGAAGGGATAATACTTACGTTTCTTTGTAATTATTGGGCGAGGCGCTTTTTTGACGCATGTGATGTGTGACGTCGGCGATAGCTCTATGATCTAAGGGAGCGATTTCGAAGTACAGCATTACACTGAAGGTAATGATAATGACCTGGCTCTCCACCAATCTCTTAATGTCGCAAAAACTAAATATATAACCTTTTTCACTAATAAATTAACCCAGCCCGATTGCTGCTTTAAGATAATCTCTCATAGGTACATGTGGGTCAAAAAATGTGGGTACCGTTTGTGACTGTAAAGTCTTGGATCGCGTGGATCATGCACAATATTTGGGTGTTATAGTGGACCACACGCTATCCTCGATCCAGCATGTGGAGTCGCTTTTAAGTAAGACCAGAAAGCTTATTTATGTATTTAAAAATCTGAGATCTGTCTTAGATTTAAAAACGTTAAAAATTGATTACCCCTCTTTAGTACAAAGTCTCTTATCCTATTGTATCAAATCATGGGGAATTTGCAATAAAACTCTCATGCTGCGACTTGAGAGAGCGCAAAGAGCTGTGCTAAAGGTAATGCTGCGCAAATCAATTCGATTCCCGACTGATGAATTATATAAAACAGCTGATGTACTTTCTGTTAGGAAAATGTACATCCAGCATAAAGAACTATATTATAACCCGAGTATTTACGAAGAAAAAAGGAGGTCTGATCGGGTATGCCTGATAATTCCATCTCGCATTTTACTTACCAGGCGACAATTTTACTATGCTAGTTCGTCACTATACAATAAAATTAATATTATAAGATCCTGAATATCTATCCCTTAACTATTAATGACTTAAATCCCTTAATTAAAACAATGTGGTTTAAATCACTGTCATACAATGATGTTGAAGATTTTATAAAATGATTAAATACACCAAATGTCTTAGCACTAAATCATAACAAACACAACCAAACCTCACACAACCTCTCGCACACACACACACACACACACACACACACACACACACACACACACACACACACACACACACACACACACACACATACATACACACATACATACACACACACGCACACACAGACACACACCTTTGTTATTGTTTGTTTTCTTACTGTGATAATATATTCCTACTTATATTCTCTCATGTATACTTATATCCCATCAAAAACATAAATGTAAAATGAGAGCCAAGTTCAAAATTGTGATATATATGCCTTGGTTGTTGACTTCAGCGACAAAAGAAGTGAGATCTAAATGGGTGCCAAGTTCAATAGTCAGTCCTGCAATTTATATATCCCATCAAAAACATAAATGTGAAATGAGAGCCAAGTGCAAAATTGTGATATATATGCCTTGGTTGTTGACTTCAGCGACAAAAGAAGTGAGATCTAAATGGGTGCCAAGTTCAATGGTCAGTCCTGAAATTTATTTATAACAACATATAATATTTTATAACAACTTAAAATATCATTTCTTCTTATAACGTAGTATAAAATGTTGAAGACTAAGGCTTTGGCTTGGCTAGTTTTCATATACGAATTATAGCGTTCACAAGTTGTAAAGCTGTAAGTTCTTATTTTATTCTTCCGAAAATTTGGCTTGCTGGTAGAAACTGTACTTTTAGGTACCTACTTAATAATAATTCGTATATGGAAACTAGCCAAGCCAAAGCCTTAGTCTTCAACATTTTATACTAAGTTATAAGAAGAAATGATATTTTAAGTTGTTATAAAATATTATATGTTGTTATAAATAAATTTCAGGACTGACCATTGAACTTGGCACCCATTTAGATCTCACTTCTTTTGTCGCTGAAGTCAACAACCAAGGCATATATATCACAATTTTGCACTTGGCTCTCATTTCACATTTATGTTTTTGATGGGATATATAAATTGCAGGACTGACTATTGAACTTGGCACCCATTTAGATCTCACTTCTTTTGTCGCTGAAGTCAACAACCAAGGCATATATATCACAATTTTGAACTTGGCTCTCATTTTACATTTATGTTTTTGATGGGATATCATTACTTTTTGTACAGAAATTATTGAACTCAATCTCAAACTCAAAACATATTTATTCAAAATATGTACCTACAAAGTACACCTTCTGAACGTCATGCTTACAGAGCATAAGAGGTGATGGTGATAATTAACTACGATATCTTAAAACTAAAGCTACGAGGGTTCCAAACGTGCCCTGGTCTGAGAAGAGCCCGCAATAAACTCCGTTTTTTTATTATCATCACCATCTCACAAATATTTGAAATTATATATATGTACTTATAATATAACATTACATAATCAGCCGTTGTAACAATTCATACCCATGCCTTGCTATCATTCAAATAATCCTTTACACTGTAATAGGACTTTTCTATTAATTTAGTTTACGTTTTACATTAGTAGGTACTTATAATTTGGTGTAAGGTCAGTGTGTCACCCACCAGTAATTCTATTGTACGACTCATTGTACAAGATAATTAAAGACGAGAATTCTCAAGAAAAATATATAGTGTACCTGGAGTTACACTGACATTGACAGATTACATGTATGGTCAGACTACCTCTACAGCACATTTCTACATCTCATCAATTTTGATTGCAAAAGTTCAAAATCAAAAGTTTTTTGTGAAACATTGAAAACAAGCACGGTCAACAGTCGATATCACTAAAACCACTATAAACAATGAATACAAATCACAATGACTGACAGCTTGAACTGACGACTTCAAATACGTTTCTTCTTCTTTTCTGTCAATGACGTTTCGTTGCACAAAATGTATGAATACGAAGGTAAGGTTTTAATGCAACTATATTATTATTCATTATTATTTACATTAAAATAATAATTATGTGTCATTTTCAATAGTTAAGGAGTTACTACCACCGCTTAAAGCAGTATTGTTTCAAACTAACGGTTGAATGTCACGTACTTTGACGTCCTTAAAATAATGATTATAACACTACAACATAAACGTCAACAATATTAAAATAATACGGCTTTAAGCAATGGTAGCATGCCTCGTGTCAGAGTTTTGATCTATCCTTTGATCATAAAAATGACGATTTTTGTACGTTTATATCTAAATAACCATTTGAGGTGTGCTTATGAAATTTGGAGCACATATGTATCTTACGGGTCTCAATATATGCGCCAAATTTGACATGTTTATGTGAAATAGTTTTTGAGTTATGAGGGGGTCAAAAGTGGCTCCAAATGGTTCGTGTAATATTACACACGGTGCTGCTCGCCAGTTTTTTTGAACTTTGGCTGGACACGCTTCCGCGTGTCTTGATTATTTTTGTAAATTGTTAATGTATACTGTGTCGGTACTTATTCTCTAAGGTAGGCGTTATTGGTTGCGCATCAGTTTATACTATTGCAACCCTTAACGTTCTAAAGATAGGAAGAAAGGTATATTTGGTATTTATGTATTCAATTCAATTCAAATGTTTTTTATTCAAATAAACTATTACAAGTACTTTTGAATCGTCAAGTGAATCTACCACTGGTTCGGAATGACATTCCTACCGAGAAGAACCAGCAAGAAACTCGGTGGTTGCTCTTTTTAAATAAATATTTGATTTACAATTATTATATCAATGTATACATAAGTAACCGCTGTCCTTAGCATCGCTGGAGTAATCAAATCCATGCTCCTCTATCATAAGCTTTAAGCTAAAATAGGTTGTAGAATTTTGTTAAAGAAAAGAATGCTCATTCCCACGAATGGCCTTCTGACTTATTTGAGGCGGAGCGATGGAGTCACGAGCCTATTACGGCCTCTAGTTTGCCTGTCGTGCAGATCGCATTTTTTTGTAAATATGGATGTGCTTTTCTACAAAAATTATATTACTGTAAATATATTGCGAGGCTACAGTTAGAATACCAATTTCTTTAAATTTATCTGTAAGGGAATAACGCGGTTTTAAATTATAAACTGCACGTATTGCCCTTTTTTGAAGTACAATTTTTTTTTGAATATATGCTGCTTTACCCCACAGTAAGATTCCGTAAGACATAATGCTATGAAAATAAGCAAAATATACAATCCTGGCAGTTTCGATGTCAGTTAAGTGTCGAATCTTTCTGACAGCGTAAGCAGCAGAACTAAGCTTGCCAGCAAGTGTTGATATATGGGTGCCCCATTGAAGCTTTGCGTCTAAGGTCACCCCCAGGAACACAGTAGTATCTTCTATTTTCAACACATCATTATTTACCATTAGTTTTATATCACTTGTGGATCTGGCATTCGTCAATGCGAACTCAACACATTTAGTTTTATTTTTGTATTTAAAAGTAGATTGTTTACCGTAAACCAGTTCGTGACTTGAGAAATTGCAGTATTTACGTCGTCAAAGTAGTCCTTATGTCTATCGACTTTAAATATCAAGGACGTATCATCAGCAAATAGTACAATATCGCAAGTGTTACGGACAAAATATGGCAAATCATTGATGTACACCAGGAACATGAAGGGACCCAAAATGGAGCCTTGAGGAACACCCATTAGTGAGGCTCATCCGGATGACTTCACATCGTTGATACATACTGTTTGAATGCGATTACTGAGGTAGGAAGCAATGAGGCCAAGCGCAGTGTCTTTGACTCCATAGTAGCTCAACTTAACCAAAAGCGTCTCGTGCTGAACGCAATCGAATGCCTTAGACAAATCACAGAAAATACCAATAGCAATAGTATGTAATGCATGGTTGTAATACTATGGTTATAATGATTAATGTAATAATAATAATAATTCTTAGTATGTAATAGTAATATTTTTATACGTGAAATAAAATAAAATAAATAAATTGTAACAAATCTAATGTAAAGTGATTGTTTTTTTATCTGATTTATTTGAGGGCTTTTCTTTACGGAGCGATTGATAAAATCGTATATTTTATTCAGAATCATTCGTCACCAAAGTTAAGAGGATAGAATCAGTAATTTATTTTGTCCTACACTTTAGTTCACACTTACCTTGGCATTTTGTTGCTTAATAAAAGCCTCGACAATATTCATAAATACAATACAAATACCTTCCGTATTTGTATATGGTATGTTGGGCGTGAATCAGAAATCTTTAAACCAATTTCGTTTTAATAATTCAAATATCTTTAACATACGCAGTCTCTAGTACTAGTAGTATTAAATCTATACTTATATACAAATATTATAAATGCGAACGTTTGGTTGGATGTATGGATGTATGGATGTTTGTTACTCAATCACGCCCCAACGGCTGAACGGATCTGGCTGAAATTTGGCACAGAGATAGATTATAGTCTGGAATAGCACATAGGCTACGTTTTATACGAATTTTAACGTATTTCATCCCGGAATATTAAAGAGTTCCTGCGGGAACCAACAAACCTAAAACCACGCAGACGAAGTCGCGGGCATTCGCTAGTCCATTATAACTATTTACGTGCGCTTATAGTATTGTCACATACTATGTATGTTCGTGTGTTTGTGTGTCCAAACTAACTCGTAAATGTATGAAATTTATGTATTCAATTGTTTGTCATTTATCACTTAAATGTGCTGTGTGGACACAAAAGAGGTAGGTACTTAACCTCCATTGTGGTACTATTTCAGCTTATTTTATAATTATCTTAAAATATAAAACAAAGTCGGGTTTAATCGAACACTTATAGCTCTAGAACCGCTGGACCGATTTTAATGGTTTTTGATTCCGTCCCGAATAGCAGAATAACTATTAAAAACATTGGAAAATTTACGAAAGAATTAAATAAAAGAAAAACATTTTCCCTTGTTTTTCCCATACAAAATGTTCATGAATTTCGTAACGTGATTTTTGACATGGATATAGTTGAGGAACTAGAGAGTGACATAGACTACTTTTATCCCGGAAAATTAAGGAGTTCCTGCGGGAATCAAAAAACTTAAACCAGGCGGACGAAGACGCAGGCATCAGCTAGTTAAATGTAATGAAATTAATTTTCCTATAAAATATCAAATAAATATTATAAATGCGAAAGTTTGTATTGATGTATGGATGTTTGTTACTCAATCACGACCGAACGGCTGAACGGATTTAAATGAAATTTGGCACAGAGATAGATTATAGTCTAACATAACACATAAGCTGCTTTTTTATCCCGGAAAACTCAGGAGTTCCCGCGGGCACAAAAAAACTTCAATCCACGCGGACGTAGTCGCGGGCATCAGCTAGTAATTATATAAAAATAATTAACGTGAACGTTTAGATATAAAAGGATTTGGATTGTTTATTAAGTGGAAAATGGATTATACATAACTAGCTGGTGCCCGCGACTTCGTCCACGTCGAATAAGTTTTTACTATCCCCACGGGAACTTCTTACTTTCCCGGGATAAAAAGAAGCCTAAGTTTGTCACTCTGCAGATCCTCGACTATACCCATGCAAAAAATCACGTCGATCCGTTGCTCTGTTGCGGCATAATTGAAGTACAAGCCAACAAACAGACACATTTTCGCATTTATAATATTAGTATAGATAGTATGATTTACATTTACAGCGACCTAAAATATGTGTGCTGTTTCTCATTCCCGCCTATTGTGCGGCCTGCTATGAATGAAACACTAACGAACCTTTTTTAGATCCCCGTCACCGGGAGAATATCAGATATTCCATATGAAGTTGACTAAATTTAGAATGTCTTGGCTGTAATTGCTAAGCTGTATTAGTTTTAAGTTACTGAGACAGATGTTATTGAAACTTATAAGATTTGGCTCATGTTATTCAGATGCTACTAACCCAGATCAGAAATTATAAAGTGGACGCTAAGATTAAGAAAATAAATTAAGAAGTGGAGAAGCTAACTGGCTATAGTATTTTAAAAATAATAGTTGGGTAAAATGAATAGATTTTGTATACCATAATAACGAACGAGACTCACAAGCCTTCCTAGAATATGGATAAAAGAAACGGCTTGTCACAAAACTAGTTTATCAGGCTTTAAGCTTATAATATTGTGTTTTATGCGATTACACTGGACCACGGGTAAAGAAATACTCGACAGATAAGTAGGACATATCGTTGTTTGAGGCTTAGGAAGATGATCGTAAGTTTAAAACGCCTACGACGAATAATACCGGTCAAATTCTCTTTGTAGCGGTAGAAGCTAGCTGCCAGTTGTGTTGCCGAGTTTTGCCACGTCCACTCAGGATAGACTGGTCTTTGTCCTTATTAAATGTGGGTTAAAAGGGTTCAAATCACAGAATATGTAATAGTAAATTAACGTACAGTTTCACTCCTTTGATCCTGAGGAAATGCCGCCCTTTTAGTAATTACTTCACGCAATCAAATATTAGGCATGTTATACTAAAATATAATGTACCTATAGGCAGATAATACAAAACAGGGTGGTTCAGAAAGATGCCTAAAATTCTCTAAATCGGTAAGTATATAATCCCATCAAAAACATAAATGTAAAATGAGAGCCAAGTTCAAAATTGTGATATATATGCCTTGGTTGTTGACTTCAGCGACAAAAGAAGTGAGATCTAAATGGGTGCCAAGTTCAATGGTCAGTCCTGAAATTTATTTATAACAACATATAATATTTTATAACAACTTAAAATATCATTTCTTCTTATAACTTAGTATAAAATGTTGAAGACTAAGGCTTTGGCTTGGCTAGTTTCCATATACGAATTATTATTAAGTTATGTTTTTGATGGGATAAATAAATTGCAGGACTGACCATTGAACTTGGCACCCATTTAGATCTCACTTCTTTTGTCGCTGAAGTCAACAACCAAGGCATATATATCACAATTTTGAACTTGGCTCTCATTTTACATTTATGTTTTTGATGGGATATCATTACTTTTTGTACAGAAATTATTGAACTCAATCTCAAACTCAAAACATATTTATTCAAAATATGTACCTACAAAGTACACCTTCTGAACGTCATGCTTACAGAGCATAAGACGTGATGGTGATAATTAACTACGATATCTTAAAACTAAAGCTACGAGGGTTCCAAACGTGCCCTGACGTAAGTGAGTCTGTTGTATAAATCCATGCTCATTAGCATTTTTTTGTAAAACATTTACTAAATGCGAAAGTGTGTGTAGTCGCTAGGTTGCAACCCGGTGACGGATCCATTTTACCCAGTATGTGACACTTTACCCAAAATCAAAGAGTTCCCACGAGATTTTTAAAAACACTTGTAAACAAGCGGAAGATGTCATGGACATCACCTAGTCATAATATATATAAATTCTTAATATATATAAATCACGTGTCACGTTGTTTGTCCGCGATGGACTCCTAAACATAAGCTTCTAAAAATGAGATCTCGGAGGAAGTTACACCTTGCGAGCTTACTTTTCGGAGTTTTTAGAAGTGGTAGACCATCCTATATTTATGATAAGCTGGGAAGGATGTACGAGGGCCGAGATCATTTCAGAGGTGCACGTAAGCCTTTAAGTGTTACGCATCATTGCTCAGCTGCGTTTAGAGGCAGTTTTAAATATGCGGCGACCCGATGTTGGAACAATATCCCTCCACCCATTCGGAAATGCCGCAGCATGTATGCTTTTAGGCGTAAATTAAAACAATATATTTTGTTAAAACAAACGGAACATGAAAATGTCGCTGTTGATATATCAATTATATAGATAGGCATATAGTTTGGCATTTAATAAGTAAAGAAAATAGATATATTCAATTTGTAGCATATTCGGTGTATAATTTGTAAGGCGGGTGATTGGGCAGAATGCAAATTACCCGGTTACAGAAACAACCACCCACTTTACAAAGTTACAGAAGAAAAATATCTACCTAATACAGAACGAAGATTGTTTCCAACGACTTCCCTAAAGTAATATGGAGATGGTACAAATGAAAATTTGCAGAATTATTAGGCAAAATTTAATTTCCAATAGGTCCATGCTATGGTAGGCCTCTAATTACAAGCATTAGGGGTCGCTTGGAACCTAGTTAATCTAAGGTTTATAGATAGTCTTATATTTAGGTTATTCCTATATGGTTCAGGTAAAATATAAAATATACATATACTTTCATATGTTTGATATAGGCAGGATATTTATAAATTCAAAAGTTTATGATTCTAATTTTATTATTAGCACAGCAGTCTGGGTTCAAACTACTGGACTCACTAGGAACACTTCACTATACTGTTTCACATAGAAAATGTTTGGCTTACTTGAAGTGACGGACTGTATGTCCTTGATCTGGTCATCACCTTGCAGCACTAGTGTCCACTCCGGGGCAAACCGACCTGTCTTTCTATGCTCAAGTCCATCACCCTCAATCCAGTAACCATGTGTTCAATCCCAATTTATTCAAAGTTAAGTTTCCATAATATTCATAAAATTCAGATAATAAAATCAAAAAGAAAATAATAAAACAACAACGATAACGATAATAATGATAATAATAACCCAATCGGACATCATAGAAATTATTCGTTTAAGAAAAATGTCCTCCCAACCCAAGCCTCTTCATTCTAGAGCACATAGAAACATAATTAATACAAAAAAAAATTGATATTAGGCTAAGACGACACGAAAGAAAACTGTTTGTTCCCGGCGAAGCCATGGTGAAAAACTGGAATCCGAGATTTTCCAAAACGACCTACATCTTGGTGTCCCCGGAAAATCTCAAGATCTCTCAAAATCGGACTTGATATAGACACAGCGAGTATGGCCGCGTTCTGATATGCTCAACCATAGACTATATGATGTCCAATAATTAAAAGACTCGAAAATATAAAAGAAGTACTAGTAATCAACAGAATTATTTGAAGACCAAATTATTTTATATTATATTTAGGTGTCACTAACAATACTTTCCACAAACGAAGAAAACGAAATGTTATCAAAGTGATATGAAATCACTACGTGACAAATTGTTTTAATTTGTTTGTAATTACATAATCTATTGTATAATGTGCATAAATATGTTATATATATATATATATAATATACGTTTATAATTATATATATATGATTCTTTTAATATTTGTATATGTCACCGTTAGATTATAAAAACCGTTAGATTATAATCTAACTCGCTAAATTCAAAATTGTCGAAATATTAGAATTTAAAGCATTATTTTCCGGTAGATTGTAATCTGATAGGTATTTAAACCCGATAAAACCTAATTATTTATGTCGAACCCTAACCTAACCAACAAGAAAGAGACAAGAAAACGTAAATACAATGAATATTTCAAAAATTGACACTCAGAACATTGAACAGTTTACAATCTTTCGACAGTTTAGAATTTCGCGAGTTAGATTATAATCTCACGGTTTTTATAATCTTACGGTGACATATACATTTCTTTAGTATTTACTTTAATATGTTGTTTGTTGATTCTCTTGCTTTGGCCTTGAGTATGAATATTACCTAAGTGAATGCTTTGACTTAGGTTTAGTGGATTTTAGATGTGTTAAGTTATAGTAAGTTGTAAAATAGTTAGAGGTAAGTATAAGTATTCATATCCGTTGGCTGTGACGTCGACCGGGTCACAGCTGAAAATCAGCGTCCGGCAACATGCATGCATTTGTATGTATGATGCCGGACACACGGCTGAGCTGTACCTACACCCATTCCGGGTGGCGTCATAGACAAACATACATTTGTGTGTACAGCTAGGTATGACAGATGTTTGTCTGTAACACCATTTGTGAATAAATATGTTTTCATTCTTTCTTTCTTTCTTAAACTACTTTAACCGATTTTAAATTAAATTTGCACACCGTGTGCAGTTTGGTCCAACTTGAAAGATAGGATAGCTTACATCTTAATTTGTAGCCGCAATATTATTTTATTGCAAATTATTTGTCTATGTCACCGTAAGATTGTAAAAATCGTTAGATTATAATCTAACTCGCGAAATCACAAAGTGTCGAAAGATTACAATTTAACGCATTATTTTCCGGTAGATTGTAATCTGTTAGGTTTATAAACCCGATAGAACCTAAGGCCGGGCACTACCTGATTATTTATGTCGAACCCTAACCTAACCTACATGAAAAAGACAAGAAAACGTAAAAACAATGATTATTTCAAAAATTGACACTCAGAACAATGAACGGTTCACAATCTTTCGACAGTTTACAATCTTACGGTGACATTTATAAGCCTACAAATGTTTGCGAGTCAATGGTCACTGAGGGTCGCCATATTGATTTTAGTTGGTTTTGAAAAGACAAGGCGACAACGTCAGGTGTGTAACGTTTAAATGAATATGTATAATAATAAGTTTTAAAGATTAATAATATCGCAGTGCTTAATGTAAAACCCGATTTTCTGCCCAGTACCCACTGCCTACATTGGGTATGGATTGATAATTATGATTATTAGTGCTACCCGTGCGAAGCCGGGGCGGGTCGCTAGTTTACTATAAAGTAACAATAGTCAAATAAAAGTGTGTTTGTTTGTTGGTTGTCCTTCAATCACGCCGCAACGGAGCAGCAGATCGATTGGATTTTTGGCATGGACATAGTTGAATACCTGGAGAGTGACATAGGCTGCTTTTTATTCCTAAAAATTAAGGAGTTCCCGCGGGAAACGAAAAAACTAATACCACGCGGACAAAGTCGCGGGCATCAGCTAGTATACTATATAATTATCACGAGTAAATAGTCCCGAGCCTTCCTCATCCTGCCACTTCTCGCCACACCTTTAATGAATACCGGAAAATTTACGCAAGCTTAAGCAAAATAAATCCAGTAACATGAAAGAAATATCTTCGTTGCGTGTTTTATGGTTAGCAATAGAGCCGGCACTAAAGCTATGAGCGCTTTCGTGTTTAAGCCAGTCTAGAATCGTTAAACCGTGAACCGTAAGTTCCGCTTGATTTGTGGTTTTTACGTTTCACAAACAGCGACCGCCGCGCCGCACCGCGCCGCGCCTTAGCGATTGAATGTAGCCCCGTAAGAGAGCAAACACACTAGGTACCGAAAGTGAGGACCCCGCATCCGCAGGTAAGGACATTTTGTCCCGTCGCGCCAGTATGTGCGGCTCCATATAAAAATGAGTGACGTGGGCTATTTATTAGCTAGTCAAAAACTTTATTCCATAGCGTATTTGCGCTCACGATGCGCTAGAGGACAGTCATTCAGGACTGAAATCCGATTACGCTGATTGCAGATTGACCGGTGGTCACTGGTCACTGTCATAATACGCGAAAAGTGTATTACGATTCTTTAGTAGGGATACGAAGGCGAATATCATCGTAGAATATACCACTAACTTCACAGTAATCGCTAATTTCTATGGTACAAAATAAATAGCTCTTGTCTTGTTCATACCTTTTATTTAGAATATAACTTATATTTTGCTAAAAATTTGATGTTTTGATAAGAAATCTCATCATTCTTAATCCTGCCGATTTTTATTAAAAGGATCTCAGGATTTTGCATAAGGTTCATCAAATGACATCTTGTTTCTACAACCTACATTAATAAATCACTGATGCTAACTTGAGCATGCGAATGTAAACTCAGTGAGGGTACTGACCTCACCATTCTACCCATTGATGTAGAATTTTAGTACCTATTCCACCTATAGTTCGTATTATGTGCCTAGGTATTCCAAGTCAAACTATACTAAATCTACTAACTTAGATAAGAAAAACTTAGTATCCCTGCCAACAAAAGTATAAAACACCAATCCATTAATTCATCAAAAGCAGAAATTATTTTGATGGTACTCACTAACCTACTTGGTAAAACATTGACTGCTGCCTTAAAATAATAGGTAATTATTTTTTAATTACCTATTATTTTAAGGAACCCTTATATATCCGGAATAAAAAGTAGCTCATGTCACTCTCCAGGACCTCAACTATATACTTAACTAACCAACAAACTACACTTTTGAATTTATAATATTATTATATTATGATGTTAGACAGATTGAGAAACTGTTATTTAAGTTAAATATATGCGATTGATTTTTTGCATGGGCATTAGTAATATGGGATACTTTTTATTGCGGAAATTTAAAGAGTTCCCGTGGAAATTAAAAAAACTTACTCCTCGTGGATGAATTGATTCCAGGCATCAGCTAGTTTATAATATCAGTATAGAAAACGTGCTCCTTGGAAGTTACATTATTTCAATGGAAACTAACTTTAAATCTATAATTTGATCACATAAATAGATGCCTGCTTTTAATAATAGTATGTATTAAGTGAGGATCAGGCAAGAAACTCCATAAATAAGCAATAAATTTATAATTAAAATGCCTGACCAATTTTTTTTAAATAGGAATCCGTATAGTGAATTACGCCATAATCCTTTTAATATGCAGTAAATAATAAAAGAGTGCTTACCTAGCGTATTATTTAAAAAACAGCCAGCCATAAAATTTGCATTATCCGTAGAATTGCCGCCAATTAGGTTAGCGGCACAGTGTCTACGGCGCTACGGGCTCCGGGCTACGCTCGCAGACACGGTGACTACCGCCACTCAATATCTATTTTCACATGCTAAGGGCGAAAACACACTGTGGACGCGTTTATATGCAGCTACATAGACTACCACGACAGAACGTAATGTATTTCCGATACAACGCCGGCGCTTTTTCCTGACCTGTCCGTAGCGTGCTTTCGCCCGAATAGACCCGCCTCAACTTCGATCGGGTGGAATTTCCAAAAATTATTCGGGGTGGAATTTCAAAAAATACTGAAACAGGTTTATCGAACAGTTTTTCATTTTTAACTGAAAGCTCAAATAACATTTTGTATCCATAAATAACTTGACAAATTACGTATACCCCCTACACATTCCCCTTAGGTAATATTTGCTCATGAACATTAAATTTCTTAGGGCCAGTAACTTAACCATAAATCGCTTCTGTATCAAATGATTTCCACCTTCATTGAAAACATTTCACGAAGTTTTATGTCTACACTAGCTGATGTTCGCAACTTCGTCCGCTTGGTTTTAGTTTTTTGTTATTCCCGCGGGAACTCTTTAATTTTCCGGGATAAAAAGTTGCCATGTCACTATCCAGGTCCGCAACTATATCCACGCCAAAAATCATGTCGATCTGAAGGACAAACGAATAAACCAACACACCTTCGCATTTATAATATTAGTACGATAATACTTAAACATTTTGGGCAGAAACAACCACACCGACATAATTGAGAAACGACGAATATTTTTATCAATAAATTTCATTTTCATTTTTCACCTTTCACGGCGCGGCTATTTAAATGGATCTTGATATACTTATAATTTCTTAAACAAAAGTTCTGTAACATTGTAAGCCTAGACCTAAAGCAGTCTAGGATTTAGCATCAAAGATACATAGAATATACATAGATAGATCTGAGCCAAGTGGGTTGCAAGCACAATGGAGGCGCTGGCAGAGAATCTCATAACATTAACATTCGCAACGTTGCGACATATTGTATATTTCATCGTTAATAATATCATCTTATATTCCTATACATCACTTCCCGTGAGATTAAAGTACAAAATTCAAACAATCTTTTACGAGTGCTTTTGAATGGTCAAGTGAATCTACTACTGGTTCGGATTTTTTTTTGATTCCCGCGGGAACATCTAAAAATCTATAACTTCTCTTTAAAATCTTTATTGTTTACATTATTGTTAGTGTGAGGGCGGGATTCAAACTAAAATCCCTCGGTTCAGTTCAGTGGACTGTATTTATTTGTTTAATGTTCACAATGGTTCGCGGAGTTCTTTTTACTTGGTCTTCACAGGTCGGGAGTTGTAGACGAAGTGATTCTATTCAGTTCGAACATTATCTTATATCTAATTCTCCCACTCGGCAACCGCATACGGTCGTGCCAAGCGAGAGATAAGGCGATCGCGGGGGTGAGGGTGCAGCGGGGAGCGGGGGCATCAGCGGTCGACCAATCAGCGTCAGTCTCCGTGGGCGTAGCGCGTGGCACGAAGCTCCCGTCCGTAACATCTCTCCCCTCAGTGAAGCTCTCGCGTAGCTTCTTCTTCATTTTTGGTGAGGACGGCAAGCTTCCTGGTTGGTCGATGAAACACGCCGCCTCGAGTTCTCACGGTAGCGCTGCGCACTTCTCCATCAGGTCCAGGATGCACGTGTTCGATGATACCGCGTGGCCAGGCGTTACGCGGTAGGGTGGGATCCACGATCACCACTAAATCACCTTCCTGGAGCTGCCGTTGAGTCGAAGCTGGCTGTCCGCGGGGCACGAGTGTAGGGAGGTATTCGTGTACCCAGCGACGCCAGAAGCTGTTAGCGAGCGCTTGCACAGCTCGCCAGGTGCGCCGATCAGCTAGTTCACAGGGCCCCGTGTGTGGCAGGCCAGTCGATGACCCCAACAAAAAATGGTTTGGTGTCAGGGCTTCAGGGTCCGCAGGATCAACTGATACGTGCGTCAGAGGGCGAGCATTGATACTGTGCTCAGCCTCAGACAGCAACGTTAAAAGTACCTCTTCTTTAGGTACTTTTTCTCGAAGTGAAGCGTTGAGAGCGACCTTAACAGATCGGACTAGGCGTTCCCAAGCTCCTCCTTGGTTCGGTGCTCCTGGGGGTATAAAGTGCCACCGCATGCGATGGTACAGCCCCAAGTCTCGAAGAGCAGGCTCCCACTCGGTGTATGCCTTCTTCAGTTCAGCATCAGCACCTCGGAAGTTGGTTGCATTGTCACTGTACATAGTGGCAGGCCAACCACGTCTCGCCGCCATACGTCGGATCGCCATGATTGCAGAGTTAGTAGACAATGACGCCACTAGTTCAAGATGGACGGCGCGCGTCGTCAAACAAGTGAAGAGTGCGCCCCATCGCTTTTCTCTTCGGCGTCCCACTGCAACCAACATAGGACCGAAGAAGTCCACACCACAGTTGGTGAAAGGGCGATGAAATGGATCTAGACGTGCTGTAGGCAGGTTTCCGGTGGCCGGAATGTTCGGTGTAGATCGGCGAAGACGGCAAAGTAGGCAATCTCGTGCCACTTTCTTCACTGTTGGTCGTAGGTTCGTCACCCAATACTTCTGGCGGACGTCGTTCACGACTCGTTCATTGTTTGCGTGTCCCGCCGCACTGTGTTCGCGTGCGAGCAGCAGTTTTGTGAATGAGTGACGACCATCTAATATTATAGGCCGCTTTGTTGAGTCAGGTACTCTGGCAGCGTCTATTCTACCACGGACTCGTAGTAGACCATGTTCCAAGATCGGGTCGAGCTTGGCCAAGCGACTTGATCGCTGTATGGCTTGACCAGCACTCAGACGGTTCAGGTCTTCTGCGAAGCTTTCTTGTTGAGCTGCACGTTGCCATAAGTTCTCGGCTTGCTCGAGGTGACGCACCTCTAAGCTTGTGGATCGTTTGCGACATATGTCTGAGAATGCTAATATTCGTGCTGTTGTTCTTATTAGCTTCTCATAGGTCGAAAATCTGTTAATGTCCGGTAGAGTTGATGCATAGTTCGTGGCCTCAGTGATGTGTGCGACGACTTCTTCGGTATTGTCGTCTAAAGTCGGATCTTCACTAGGCCAGGCATCTTCGGTTTCGCGCAGTAAAGGTGGGCCAGTGAACCAACGGTCTCCTTGTTTTATTGGTTGGAAGTTCAGGCGTGTCGCATCGTCGGCTACGTTAAGATCGGTCGGAATCCACCTCCACTGGTTCCCTTGGGTGAGTTCTGCTATCTCGCCCAGGCGGTGTGCTACATATAGAGTGTAGCGTCGTGCTCCGTTGCGAATCCATTGCAGCGTGGTCTTGGAGTCGGACCAGTAAATAACCCGCTCGGGTTTTATACGATGCTCTTCCATGATCGATTTTGCTAGCCTGGCTCCGACGAGTGCGGCTTGAAGTTCCATGCGTGGGATACTTTGAGCTCGCAGTGGTGCTACCTTGGCCTTGCCAGCGACTAGCACTAGGTCAACAGTGCCATCGTAGCGTTGCATTCTCCAGTAAGCTACACTTGCGTAGGCTTGAGCGCTGGCATCGCAGAATACGTGTAGTTCCAAAGATCGCACTCCCCTCGTATTGTAATAACGGGGAAGTCGAAGTTCTTTTATCTCGTCGAGGTTCTTTAGCCAAGCGCTGAAGTCATCAGCGATTTCGGTGGGTACTGGTTCATCCCAGCCAACATGTAGGCGCCATAGGTTCTGTAAAAGGATCTTCGCTGTTATCGTGAAATGGCTCAGCAGTCCGAGTGGATCAAAGATAGACATGACCGCGCTCAAAGCTTCTCTCTTGGTCGGTACGCGACTCTGTTCGTAAACTTCTCGCGGGACTCGGTTCATTGATGTGTTGAATGCGAGTGTATCTTCAATGGGTAACCACAGCAGGCCTAGGGTCTTCTCTTGGCTATGGTGATCGGTATCCAGGCTTGTTGGCTCTGGGGCTCGGAGTTCTTCAGGGATCGTATTCAGGACTCGTTGACTGTTCGAGTTCCACCCGCGCAGAATAAACCCGGCTTGTTCGTGCACGAAGTTTATTTCCTTTGCGGCTTCAATTGCTTCTTGTTCTGTGTCATAACTGTCGACAAGGTCATCCATGTAGTGGTTTTCTGTGATGGCTCGCAGCGCTTTTGGATGGGTGTGAGAGAAGTCACGTGCATTTGCGTTTCGAACGCTGTGCGCGAGGAACGGCGAACTTCGAGCCCCGAAGATCAAAGAAACCATTTTATATTGTTTCGGTGGGCTGCGTCGATCATTTCCTCGCCACAGGAACAATTGTGCAGGTTGGTCTTCTTTCCTTATTCGTATTTGCAGAAACATCTCTTGTATATCTGCGGTGACTGCTACGGCCCGTTCTCGGAATCGATAAAGAATTCCAGGCAGTGACTTAAGTTGATCCGGACCATCCAAAAGCTTATCGTTCAGGCTTGTTCCTTGATGAGTGGCTGCTGCATCAAAAACCAGTCTCACTTTGCCGGGTTTGTTTGGATTCTTCACAGCAAAGTGAGGCAGAAACCAACGGCGCTTGCTGACTTCGGAACCATCACAAGGTTCGGCGTAACCTTTGTTCAATAGGTTAGCTATTTGCTTGCTGTACTCTTCACGGAAGTTTTCATCTCGATCCATCTTGCGTTCGATATTTCTTAATCGAGTGAAGGCTTCAGCGTAATTGCATGGCAGAGTGACGTTATCGCTCTTCCATGGCAGGCCAACTTCGAAATGACCATCGATTCTGCGAGCAGTTTCTTCGAAGATTTTGATAGTTCTCTCGTCTTCTGTTCTTAGCTTCGTACTGAGAGAGATTCCGATGGCGTCAAGTTCAAAGTGGGAGCGGACTAAAGCGTCGAGTCCATCGTCGCGGGTTCGTTCCGTATTCCCGGTTCGGATATGAAGAACTTGGTCTTCGTCGCGACTGAGAGTGACACGCGGTGCAGAGCCGTGTATCACCCAGCCAAGTTCGGTGCGTGATGCTGCAGGTTCATTGCGATGACCAGTTAGTAGCTGCTTTGACACAATGAGTTCCCAGTTGTCAGAGCCGATGAGTAAACGTGGTCTAGCTCGCTCATAGCACACGCTGCTTGGATCTAGGGTTCGGAGATGCGGATACTGCAGAAGTTGTTCCGGTACTGCTTGGTTTATTAGCTGGATGTTCCTTATGGTTCTGGCCCGTATGATGTGTGAGGACTTTGAATTTTTGCCCCTCAGCTTCAAACGGACGATTCTGCTGGTTCCATCTCTTTGCGTTGAGTTCACCCCATGAATGCTAATGGCATGGGCTGGTCCCTTCAGGTTAAGTTCATCGGCCAGATCCTCTTCAATCAGAGTGATGGTAGAACCTTCATCAAACAGGGCGTAGGTCTGGACTTCGATGCCGTCAGAGTTTGAGACGACAATGGGACAAACTTTAAGCATCACTTTGGTGCCCATATCCAGGTCAGTAGCAGTTGATGCCACAACTTCTGCTGATGGACCTTGCGGTGATGTGTCTGGGTTCTCAGGGCTTCGCTGATGCAACAAAAAGTGATGTGAATGCACGCAGCCATCGATGCTACATCGCTTCGCCTTGCATGTTGCGCGTTGGTGCTTCTTTGATAAGCACTTGAAGCAGATCTTATTTGTTTTAGCCCAGTCCCAGCGTGCGTTGACGGTCATGTCTTTTAGATTCTTGCACTGCGGTGGTTCATGGTCACCACCACAGCACAGACACTGTTCCATCTGAACGGCGGTGAATACACTGGTTTCTCGGACTTTATTCGTTCTATGAAATGTTCCTTTTGATTTTGGGTCTGGTTCTTTCCGAGTTGATGTAGCCGGCGTAGCAGGTTTCGAGTAAGTGAACTCTAAGCCTATTGAAGCTTCGTGGTTCAAGAAGCGAGACAGGATCACGATGTGTGGTTCTCCTGGGCGTCGATTCTCTGACGCATACTTGGCAAAACTTCTTCGCAAGTCTGGAGGTAGCTTGTCCACGATGTCTCTGGTGAGCATACGGTTCTGCAGACATCCATCGAGACCCTCTACGTTGGTAATCGTGGCTACAATATTTCTTACTTTGACGGCGAAGACGTTCAATTCTGTCGTCGTTGGTCCCAGGCGTGGCAACTGTTTGATCTCTTCTAAAGCTTTGTCGATCAAAGCTTCAGGACGACCGAAACTCTGTTCTAGAGCCTCCATGATCTCCGTAGGGTCACATGCCGTGTAGAGAAGTGAAGCAACGGCGTCTCGGGCTTCTCCTTTCAATGCGTTGCGCAGGCGTTGCATGTTTTCAATTGGTGAAAACTTGTGAAGGCGCGTGGAGTCTCGCATTGAAGCTTTGAACGGCATCCACTCATTTTTGGACCCACTGAATGTAGGTAGCTCCGTTGATGAGCGTGGTGGGGGTCGGTATCGACTCATTCGTTCGAGGCTTTCTACGAGTGCTTCGATGCTTCGGGTTCGTGAGCGACTCGGCGTTGGTGAGCGGGTTCGGCGATCTTCGTGATGATGTTCGGGTCGGGGTTCGGTAATGTTCGTTTCACGCCTCACGGCGGTCGGAAGGGTTCGGGTCTCTCGCGCAGGTAGACGGTCGGAGGGTTGCTCCCCTCGTAAATGATCGGCATCACGTAACCAATCATCCATACGTAGTTTCGTGTGAATTGCTTCCTCGGGCCCTTGCGTGCTCAATCGGTCGTCGTCTTGTATAGTAGCTAGGTCAGCTTCTAACTTTTTCTGCACCAGGTCTGCTTCAATCTGCATCCGCTGTTCGAGCTGACGCATTTTGATAGCGGCCAGTCGTTCTGCTGCTTCATATTCAGCCTGTTTCATGCGAGCAGCCGTGCTCGCTGTGGATCGCTGCGATCGGGTCGATCGCGTAGGTGAAGCCAGACGAGTACGCAGACCATGTTCTTCAACGACGGGTTCTTGCCGTGTTCGACCGGCACTCGTTGACGGCGATTGATCCGTGAAACGAATCTGTGCAGGGCGACGAGGTGTCGGTTCTTGTGGTGTGATAGTATGCTCGTCATCTTCATCACCAAGTTGCGAGTTCTGACTTCTGGTCCGCACCATCTTGATCTACGGATCTTGACGCTTCGGTTCTTGGGCCTTCAGTTCTTGACGCTTCGGTTCTTGAGGCTTCGGTTCTTGAGGCGTCGGTTCTTGAGGCTTCAGTTTTTCAGGCTTCGGATCTTCAGGGTTCTTGATGCGGCTCGATGGACCAAAGATGTGAGGGCGGGATTCAAACTAAAATCCCTCGGTTCAGTTCAGTGGACTGTATTTATTTGTTTAATGTTCACAATGGTTCGCGGAGTTCTTTTTACTTGGTCTTCACAGGTCGGGAGTTGTAGACGAAGTGATTCTATTCAGTTCGAACATTATCTTATATCTAATTCTCCCACTCGGCAACCGCATACGGTCGTGCCAAGCGAGAGATAAGGCGATCGCGGGGGTGAGGGTGCAGCGGGGAGCGGGGGCATCAGCGGTCGACCAATCAGCGTCAGTCTCCGTGGGCGTAGCGCGTGGCACGAAGCTCCCGTCCGTAACAGTTAGTTTAGGTTGATCACAATTTATCTAAATACTAACAACAAAACAATAATTGGAGACAACTGCCGAGCATTGGCAACAATGCTCAGCGCTAGTTTTCAGTTTGCTCCATTCCAGTAAAAAAAAACCTGTATAATGCGCCGCGCCCTCTGCCTTATATATTTTCCTAACTATTTTTAACTGAATCTACAGTTTTTAGAAGTGACTAAAATATAATTAACAGACAATATTTAAAATAAAAAAAATAACCAAATAAATAAATACACAAAAAAAGACAAAGGACAAAGAAAGACAAATTTTCCGGGATAAAAAGTAACCCATGTCCTTCCCCGGGGTATAACCCATCCTTGTACCAAATTTCATCAAAACTGGTTGAATAGATGTACCGTAAAAGCGTAGCAGACTGATACACTTTCGCATTTATAATATTGTCACAATAAATAATAATGGGGCGTGTCTTCATGGATTGATTGAAACACAATATAAAACCAGTGAAACATAAAATGCAAGGACATAGAGTCTATAATTATTTTTGTCCATCATTAAAAACCCCCGTATCCATCATTGTATGCCCCGTAGTTGTCATTTTAACCTATAAGCGTCAGTGGGCACAGTTAGTATCTTGAAATGATTTCCAAGGTACAGGATCTTGTGCCAATAGGGATGATGACAACTCAATCAAATCAGAAAATCTTTATCAAACTTAAAAACGCGTTTCAAGTCTGGAAATTGTATGAAATTCACAATACTGACCTCATCAAATTTCAACGCACGTTTTAGGGTTCCGTACCTCAAAAGGAAAAAACGGACCCCTTATATGATCATTTTGTTGTCCGTCCGTCTGTCTGTCAAGATCCTTTTTCTCAGGAACGCATGGAGGTATCAGCTGAAATTCATTTTAAATACTCAGGTCTACTGTCCCTTGGAGCTGTGAAAAAATCAAACTTGTAAGCCAACACAATCAAAAGATACAGCCGTTTATGCTGCAAATTTTCGACACTCGCAAGGGAATCAAACCCACAGGGTACTTCTCGTGAAATCAGAATCTTGAAATTTTGTAAAATTGCGAAAAGCATAAATTTTTTGTTACATCATATAAAAAATATTTTTTAATTATTTTAAACTTACTACAAGTTTGAACGGAAAGAGTCCGACTCGCACTTGGCCGGTTTTTTTCTTTAATTTATATCTTAAAATGGTTATCAAACTTAAAACTAACCGAGGATGTGAATTTTAGGTCTTTTGGAAGACCCTCTATTTAATAATCAGTTAGAAATAGTTTATTTTTCATATAGGCATCATCCCTATTATATGTTGCAGTTATACAGTTATCTGCATATCAAACGTTGGAACGTTATCCATAGGCTTTAACGTGCTGTTTTCCGTTACGACAGCCACTCCAGCAACTTGGAAACACAACGTTAATCCTTAGCGCCTTTTCAACACAGTAAATATAAATAAGCGAGATAAATACTTTTAAAAAAAATACATTCGGTAACGTTCGTTCACTTCACTTCTGTTAAATACTCATGAATTATGCTATGCCTCAACTTGAACCTCATGGAAGCAACAATGTTTTCTTAACCTTTTAAATTTTTATAAGGTTAAATGTTATGGCTGAAATGTGAAGAACTGTGAAAAGGTTGAGCTTTTAAGAGCTTCCAAAAATAGAAAATTGCGTTGGAACAATATAGTTATTCATCTAAATATATAAAAGGAAAAAGTGAATGACTGACTGATCTATCAACGCACAGCTCAAACCACTGGGGCTGATATTTGGCATGCAGATAGCTACTATGACGTAGACATCCTCTAAGAAAGGATTTTTAAAAATTCAATACCAAACATTAAATTTAATGAGGGGTTCAGTAACAAAGTAAAAGGGGTTTGAAAGGAGGATAGCGAAAATGCATGTATTTTGGGACCCACTGAAAAGGGTAGCGTTCATCATGGAAACTTAGTAATAATTGTAGAACGTAACAAAACTAAGAAAAGAGCAAATAGTAAGTAAGTCTAAAAATGTGGGAGAAAAAAGATACACCTAAAAGTAGAATATAACCTTAAAATTATTAATCAAAAACTATTTCTATCAATAATTTGTATCAGTATTAGTATGAATGAGTAGGTAGGTACTTATGCCTAGTTATAATTAGGCAGGTACTTATGTCTGCGAGAATTCCGCAATAATTCTACTCACACCATATTTCTAAGTAACTCTTATCTGCTTAGATCTTTCTTATCTTTTAACAAATTGAGTAACAATAATATCAAAATAGATCTCTTTTGCACCACTGGTACCTCTATGCGGATTCTGGCCAATGAATTTTTCGACACCTATAGCCCAAGTTGAAGTGATTCGCTGACCAATAATTCAGATTGTTTTCCCATTCTATAGCCTGATCTTCCTTACATTAAGCGTTTTATTCCTCTATATACTTTGATTAACACTTGCATTAAGTACTTATTTACTTTTCCTATGAGAGCTTTTTTCTTTCTCTTATAACCAAATCCATGAGAAGAAAGTCGCGGGCATCAGCTAGTGTCTATAAATAGTGATCACTGATACTGATAAAATCATTTACATTAAAAATTAAAAAGCTTCGATACGATTAGGTATCGATACTTGTAAAGTACTCGTGTTAGTATCACAAGACGATAGCAATATTAAGAATACTCATTTCAGTAGGTATCGATGATACATCGATGATGTCGGAACATCCCTACAAAAATAAATAATAATGACAAGTGTTGTCATGTCAACAAAATGTCTATCTATGTCAATTGCATTCCATTAGTGCAAGATGACTTATTTTTTAATAAATTATAATAATTTCTTTCTTTTGAATCCCGTATTTCAGTCTCAATATTTTTTTATATAAACATCATATAAACATATGATTATAAATAATATAAACTTGTACTTGAACGATGCCTCCTTAATTTTTAAATTATGTGGGTCCAATTTATGTAGTCCACGCGGACGAAATCGCGGGCATAAGCTAGTGTTCGTCTAAAATACGAGAAAATAATGTAAGCACAGCAAACTAAATTTTACTATATGGACTTCGAATAGGTCTTCGAAAACACATGAATCTATTAAGTTTGTCAAAGGCTTGCGCGTCTGTAGGATGAAACTTTACTACCCAATAATAAATTTCAACAAAAACTTTGGTAATGCCTATTTTACACCTGTCTATTGATGTTACTAGTGGCTCGCCCCGATCTGAGACCTCGCGGTATCTTTTGATAATTTCCATATATAATTAATAATTATACTTGGTTAAAAACTACATACGCTAACTTGATATATGTGTGTTATTCTATAAGGCTCAGCCTTTCAGAAAATTGGGAGTTCTCAGGTCAACTTTGGACGTTAGAAAATCTCCACTTTGAAAGCCCCCCATTTCGTCAATTTTAGGGGAAAAATTAAAAAAAATATATTTTTAGACTCTCCTCATAATTATCTTTAAAATGATATACCGCAACCTTATGTAACGCTATAAAAAATATTTTACTTCGCATTCGCTTCTATGATTATAAAGATTTTTATAACTTTTTAAGACATATTCGGCTGGAGACAGTAATTACGTTCAGTAATTCAGAAGTTATTTGGCTTTGACAGATTGACGGACGGACGGACAAGTGCAAATTCACTCAAGTAGACTCAGAGACCATCGCTTCGCTCGGTCAATTAAGTTAATTTAAATTTAAATCATGCATGCATGTATGTTTACTGGTTACTTAACCATGTAGGAAACAAGTAATCGATTACGATTGATTTAGTGTGAAGTGAACGCATGATGTATTATGAGGTTTGCTACCCCATGGTCCAACTCAATGTGTAATATCATTTGCGATATAAGTTTAATCGAAAAGAAACCGCCTGCTTACGATGTTATAATAAGCGCCCAAGTTAGTAAGTAGTTAATCGACATGTACCACGGTAAAAAACTCGACGTCACTTAAATTCAGTTAGATAATGGTGCTTCTAAAACTACTTAGTCTAATGCTTGGGTGTGTAATAATAACATACATAGAAAATATAAAAGTTGATATACTTAATAGTCCGGGATAATGGTAACGTTTCCACCATGGATCGGTTAAAGATCGGCTTGCGTGTTAGGTGTAATTGAATTGAAGTTCACATCAAGTGAATAGCCCCTGTGACAGGGTACATGCCGATTTCGTGTAGTTCACGCACGCATGTATATTATATAGGCTATTGATAATAACTTTAAAAAAAACTGGGCAATAAGGAACTAAGACGTTCATGGGTTTTTATTGCAGGAAACGTTCAATGGGTTATAAAAGAAGAAAAAACCGCTGAGTGCTATTAAATTACAGCGAATAAGGGGTGCTTATGTTTTGGGTTTGTCAATATATCTTCTAAACAAAGCCAAATTGCGATACATTATATATAAAACGTTTTATAGAGAATCAAATTTCCCATCGGAATAGCATTTTTTAAATACTTATAAAAATATCCATGCCAAACCAGTCGAAACAAACTTGAAAAATAAACCAAAATTTTGATTTTTTGTTTTTTTTTTTGCTTTTTCGTCGGTCTCTTTTTTCGGGTATATCTCATAATATAAAAAAGGTTCGTCTAAATATAATGTGGCAAATGCGTGGTATGAATACGCGGTGTTTTCAGGACATACTTCTGTCAAGTCTTAGCCAAAATAATATAAGCGTTGTAAAATTTTTCGGTAGATATTGGAATTGATCCCCTTGTAAGCACCTCTTACGTTTCGAAGTTATGTGAGATTTATTAACAGTAAAATTATCAAAGTTAATAAAAACATCGTAAAGAAACCTACATGCCTGCGAGTTTTCAATAATGTTCTCAAAAGTTTAAAGCATGTGATATTTAAATTCTTAAAACACACATAATTCCGAAAAATGTGTGCCTGGGGATCGAACACAATCACGCCGCAACAGAGCAATGGGTATTGTGCACGGGTAGTTGAGGACCTGGAGATTGGTATGATGGTGTGAAAACAAACATTTACCACGCGAACGAAGTCGCGAGTATCCGCTAGTTATGTATTTAACCGATAATACGGCTTCTTGATGGAAATTTAAATGTCTCTATTTTATTTTTATTTTCAACGTTCTTACAGTAACTCACACATTCAAACATTCTCATTGCCAACTAACTGTTGATGCAGATCACGTAGATACTCGTAGATTACTCGCGATCGTTACAGCGCCATATTCGTTAAAAAATGGTTGGTCGTAAAAATAAATCTACATAACTTAGTAAATTGAAGAACTCGGTGAAGACAATAAATAATTAACTTATTTTTTTTATTTTCCCTCTTATCTCTTTTTTTTTATCTTATCCAGTTCTTGTATGCGTGTGTTTTAAATGAGGTTGTCATAGAAATATGAATCAATTTACCTATTCTGATACGTGGGTACGTATTGATACTGATGACGATCTTTAGAATTGAATAGTTTATCTAGATCTAGTACACCTATTACCACTTATTGGATTTGGTTATATTGAAGTGAACTTCTTTAGAATCGTTGTGATTTGAAAATTCAACGAAACGAAAAAATGAAACGAAAAAGTGACAAACATATTCTTAAATATTTCTATAAGTAATATTTAGCTCTTTCTCTCGTAGGCTACTTTTCTGAAGTTTCACTTCTGCGGTGTGTGAATTACCCACACACACTTTTTTAATATACAACATTCAATTCTACAAAGACATGTTATGCTACCTGAACTGGAAACTCGGCTACGGTACACTGCGGCTCATGAACGTGACTCGGAATCCTTTGTTAGTCGCGATATTTTCTCCTTGGAGACACATAACATTACAGCACGTTCGCTGTGTTAAGTTACTCTGAAAATCTCAGACCTTGCTCGGATCAAGTCTACCCCATTCTATGTTACAATACAGTGAAACGTATAAACTTCCATTTAGTAGATTGACAACTCGTGTTTCTAGGTTTATTCATAATGACTTCAGAAAACCCATTTACCGACACAATTACAGCATATATGTACTGTGAAAAAAATCACAGATTTCGCAGTCCCCGCAAGAATCAGAGCATTGAAAATGAATACAAAAATTAACGAAAAAAAAATATTTTGAACAACACATTACAAGTTGAATAATTCAAAATTCCAACTCAAATGCACTTCTAGTCTGCGTCCGCATCTTTTAACATCATTACCATGACGATCGGTCAATAAATTATCACTGCAGCTTTTGTTGATTGAAGAAGAGTTCTTCAGAATTTTTCAAAAATGTATTAACCGATTTTCAAAATTCCAACTCGAATGCACTTCTCGCCTGCATCCGCATCTTTTAAAACTATTACCATGACGATCGGTCAATAATCATAGAAGCTACATCACTTTTTATATACGGAAATACCCGTTCTTCTAAAATTCCAAATCTTAGGGACCACCTACAACAGGTCACAATTTTAACCGATTTTCAAAAACATTTCGCCATTTTGTAGCTAACCTTAGGACCCTGTTTTTAATTTTTTCTTAAGTCCGTTTTTATCCGAAATATTTACAATTTAAATAAATACCCCCTAAAAAACCCGACTATTTTTACATTTTTCAAAATTGCAAAAAGCTTTACCATCTGATTTTCAAAATTCAAACACTCAAACGCGTCTCGTAAGTACTCTACTAAGTTTAGTAATAGACTAACCCCATATACATGGCTCATTCGCCGTTCACATTGAAATAGAATGAGTACATAGTAACAAATAAAGCTGTTTAAGCTTAAATTGTAAGCTACGAATTCTTGAAAGCATTATTTTTTTATGAAAACAAAGCCACAACATGTTACGAGCTCACTCAAATAATAAATAAAAATTCTCATAATTAGATACCTACTCAGTTCCAAGAATAGGAGCTATCACAAAATATTTTTCACAAATTACTGCCATTATTACTTTCAAGGCTCTTCGTTTTTACGAGAAGCGTGACGGAATTCTTTACGATTCAATACAGGTATGCCATGTCCAACGATTTATTTTACTTTTGGCATATGCGCATCTATGATGTGTCATAATTATTGACAGGCAATTATCCTTTCAATTATCGACAAAAAAATGCAATACTCCATAGACGCATATCGTTTTTTCCAACAGTGAAGCGACGTGCCCTTTTATCCGATATTTCGTATTTATATTACTATTTTATTATTTAAGCCTACCTCTAAAACTTTTAAAAAGATAAGTACTTACTTATTTCTTTCATTTTTTGTATTTTTCCTTTTTTCATTTTGTATACTTTTAAATAATATATTTTGTAATAACTGCATACTTTTTTTATTAACTTTTTAATATAAATATGTATGTATACTATTTTTCTTTTTTATTCATATTTCAATAACTCGTATACTCATTTAGTAATTACAATTACGACTTTCCTTTTCAAAATAGTCACGGAGCTTCAACACTAGCTTTTTTAAAGCACTAGGTCTTATAAGCGCCATACATCTTTGGCGATGGATGGTTTGTGTGACCTGACGGATTCATGTACATTTACTGTACTGTTGTATATAAATAATTTATTTTAATACATAATTTAATATCATTACACTAGCGGCACGCTATGATGGCCGGTTTGACACATTACAATAGTGATGTGGAATGTCAATTTATTCTCGAACAAAAAACAATTAAGTTTTGTTTTTGTACCTGATTAAATAGGTTTAATAAAACAAAAATGTATATGTTTATTTAATTTATTTGAACGAACTGAATATTTGAACGAAAATGAATATACATACTTTATATGCACACAAGAAACATATGAATACAAAAGATACCAAAAAAGGTGCCACAAAAGGCCATAATTAATCAGATTCGTCCATACTACTATTTTCACTGTCGTCACTGCTATCATCACATACATTAATAATTATATGTTCGTTTTCTATAATATTATCTATTTTCACATCTCTTTCATAATCTTCCCTTATTAATTTAACAGTTCTATTCACATCCTTTTCCCAGTCTCCTTTAGTCACATGTTCACAAGCTTCTTCTAATAATTTTAGCATTTTTTTTGTGGTAAATGGGGGTTCTGTATTGTGTCTTGCAGCATATCCCTTAATTTGAGCCCACACCAACTCAATCGCATTATACTCACAATGGTAAGGCGGTAACCGTATAACTCTGTGCCCATGTTCTAATGCTATTTCGTCAATGATGTATCGGATCTTGGTTGGTTTGTTTTCTTTTAAAAGACGTACTAATTCCGCTTTTAACATATTCATGTTTGCATCTACGCCATTTTTACGAAGCCATGCGACGATATCAGCTTTCTTTTGGGATTGGGCAGGTGGCTTGTCAATTTGCATCGAGTGGTATGGGGCGTTGTCCATAATTATAATAGATGGTTCAGGGAGGCTACACAACATTGAGGTAAACCATTCAGTAAACTTTTCTCCATTCATGTCTTCATGATAGTCTCCAGTGGTTTTTGACGCAAAAGCCATGAGAGAACCTTCGACAAACCCGTTGATGGTTCCGGCGTGACAAATTATAAGTCGCGATCCTTTTCCTACAGGAACTTTGGAAGTAGATGCTGCTGTGTCATCGTTCCAAGAACGGCCTACAGTATGGTTAGCATTAAGCCATGTTTCATCCAAGAACACAACATTTTGCCAATTTTTGATTTCTTTCACTTGCCGTAAAAAAGTATACCTTGCCATCGCTATATCAAATCTTTCCATCAATATTTTGCGTTTGTTACATTTTTTGTATCGAAATCCAATGGTCTTCAAAATCTTCGTTATAGAACTTTCCCCACCGAAGAATAATCCAGCTTCCTTCAGTGAATGCACCAACTTTTTTCTTGTTGGATACTCCTTCTGTAAATAGTAGCCGTAAACATGTCTTCGGATAGCATCGGCATCAAAGCTATCGATGCCTACGACTGGTTTTGCTCGTTTTCTCTTTTTTGGTGTGTGAAGTTTATTTTCTTCTGTGCCAGTCTCGCCATATTTTTTTTTAGTTATCCGTCTAACAGTTCGTTGTCCAATATTAAGCGCATCAGCTACGCGTTCAACCACTGACGTTATAGGTAAAATTGGCCCTCCATTTTGAGCTTCACGATCGAAATAGTTACGAAGGCGTATTACGAACTCACGTGTCTGACTATTTAGAACAGTTCTCTGCGTACGTTCGGTCATATCGACGAAATCCACAACAAAGGGCTTGAACAGAGTCCAAATTAACGAGCAAGGGTCAACAGTAATGCAGTATCAATATTTGAAATCCAAAGCCAGGTCAAAACTATATCACAATCGCATTGCACTGACAGTTTATACTTTTCGAAGCAACGTCAATTCGAAACTGCTTTGTTTTGCATTGAGCATTGACGCGAGTTTGCCGGAGGTAGTAGTTGTGCTAGCCAGCGATCCTATGTGACGATCGTATTAGATTCCATTTTTAAAAATTTATTGATATTTTTTTGCGATTTCAGAGGTTTGTCCACATAGTGAAAATTGTTCATATTCACAAGTACATTCACCCCTTAAATGGTGCAAACTGATTTTTCTACACTTGTATACATTTAAGAAATCAATTTAATAAATAAATTTTGAGTCCTAAACCTAAAACTACATTCGATAAAATTTATGAATCTCTGCACATCACTATCGTCAATAAAGTAATACAATTATTTCCTTCAAAGTCGTTATCAATTAATACGGAACTTCATGAGAAACTACATTCGATAAAATTTATGAATCTCTGCACATCACTATCGTCAATAAAGTAATACAATTATTTCCTTCAAAGTCGTTATCAATTAATACGGAACTTCATGAGCGGACAAACGTCAAACCGGCCATCATAGCGTGCCGCTAGTTTAGTCATTTGAACGCTTGGGTATGTTTATAAAACAAAACATGTTGAGCAAAGGTAAATATCAATGTGTCAATCGATTAAAACTTCTTCATAAAGAAAATCGATTGTTTTCAAAAATGAAATTAGTAACGCGATAGAACATCATTGACTCCATCTACCAAAAGTAAAACAAATGATTGGACAGAGTTAGTGGGTTCTGGGTACCAATGGGAGAACGGTGACTTGCCAGTTGCATTTTATTCATATTGTATCCAAGCAGTTGAATTATAGTACTAGTAGACAGAAGTATGGAAGGAACGTGTGCGCGCAAATATTTTAGGGTTCAGCACAGGTCGCGTACTCTGAGAATCGGTCTGGGGATAATTCAATTCCTCCATTCATGGAGGTGCGAATTTGCAAGTGCGTAGCAGTGGGCGCGCCGCCCGCCCCGCCCGCTCCACCCGCGTGATGACGTCAACGGCCCACCGCACCACCCGATTATAAATATAGCCTTGCCGATAGCACGCTACAGGTTTTGGCCCTTAAGTTGTCCGTAATATAAGGGCAGACTAATACTTTATTGAACGCAGTGTCTCCGCTATTATTGAATTCTCGCTTAATACACCGATCGACCATTATAACTGAATAATAAAACTATGTCTACATAATCCATGTGTATTTTACCAATCGTTACTATTATTGAGTGTTTAAAATATTTTGATATTATGTTACAAGTGAAAGCGTGTCTGACTGACTGTCTGCTACGCTCTCACGGGCCATGTGTTCAACCGATTCTGACGAATTTTTACAGAGATAAGTCGCTTCACGAATCCCCGGGAAGGACATCAAGCATACTTTTTAATTAATAGGAAAATTACAGCGTTACCACGGGAATTTCAACAACCTTAATCCACGCGGACGGACTCGCAGGCATTATCTAGTTACTAGACCCTAATAACTCTTAATAGTCTACTAGACGATGCCCGTCTGCGGGATTCAACCTATGTCTTTACGCTTAGACAGTAGATGGGCCGTGAAAAAGTAATAAATTCAAATTCAAATGTTTTTTATTCAAATAAACAAAGTACTTTTGAATCTTCAAGTGAATCTACCACTGGTTCGGAATACCTGCCGAGAAGAACCAGCAAGAAACTCGGTGGTTGTTCTTTTTATTAAATAAATATTTCATTTACAATTATTATATCAATTTATACATAAGTAACCGCTGTCCTTCCGGAGTGATCAAATATAAAGGTATTATTTCAGTTTTCTTTCATGATTTTCGTCGTCATAAAACCCAGGCTCTTATTTTCGGAGTGTCACTTTAAAACAAACTGATCCCAATCCTGCAACCTCAATTTAATCTTCATAAAGAAATTGAAGACAGGAAACACAAATACTAAAGAGTGGCTTATTTTTTCACAAAGACTTTTCGCGATTGAAAGGATTACTTAATTTATTGTACCGTCAGTCGTAATCAGGCTTTAATCGCACTGGCCTACGTAGCTGACAGTGTTTACTTGTTGTACTTTGAAGTACCTAATTATGTTCACTAATTTAGAAGTTATAAGGCTCTGACAGACAGACGGACGGATGGACAGACAAGTGCAAATTCACTCAAGTAGATTCAGAGACTTCGCTCGGTGAAGTAGGTCGGTAGCTTTTTATAAGTAGGTTATACTTATTGCCGGTTTGGGCTTTTAAAAAATTCATGAAGATCTGAAGAATTGTTTGGAGCTGGAGGGCAGAGCTGTTGAATGAGTAACAGCAAATCAATCGCGATCAGTGCAATAGCTTAAAGGACGATTTTAACCATACATAATGTATTAATAACTTCTGTAGTACATAAGTTAAGCTACTCATGCGAAACCGGGGCGGGTCAACTAGTGAATAAAAATAGAAATAGGGCAAATAAAATACGTCCTCTGAAAAATAACAAATATGGCTTAGGCGATCGTTAAGGGACATACCTGGTAAGGTGTCTGAGCCTAATGGAGAAGTTTACGACACGTAAAGTTACGCGAGCATGTATGGAGAAGATATAGGACTCGCTACGAACCAACTACTTACACGGTCGGTCGAACACCGATAACTGGTGCTATCACGTATAGGCACTATAGCTACCTATTATTGTGCTTTTTTGCTTATTTAGTGTACAGGGTTAAATTAAAATGATATATCATCTACATGATACTGCAAAGCTTGTTTTGCAACTTAAAAAAAACGTAACGTTTGATAAATACATAAAAATTTAACATTTTACGTAAAACAAAATATTATTTTATTATTATTCTTCCATAGGTCACCCTTAATAAGAGATGATCACATATTAGTATTTTTATATTAACCCTGTACATGATAAATCAAGTTTGGATTTTGGGGTGAAAATACACCGGAAAAAAGCATTGAGACATAGCTGCGATGTGGTAAATAACAATTATTACAATTATTTCTCCCCAAAATTGATGACGTAATGTAGCAAAATGAACGAAGTTCGTATCATTCATCGCCCCTTCTGCGAATCCTTCCTTAGCTGATGGATAAATGTTTTAGCGCAATCAAATTACGTCGTTTCCACAGGCCATAATTCCAAACACGTCAGCGTGATAATAAAGATTAGGCGCGAATTCAAGATTCTATTATGAGTACCTTATTTTTCTCAATTCATCAGTCTGATCTCCCGCTGCGGCAAAATATGTTGCCATAGAATCAAAAGTTCATCCTTCATCTGCCCAAAAACATTTTTTATGAATAGCATATTTTCATTTTTATTCTATGACAACCTAAAGCACCTGACTGCAATCTCACCTAGTAGAAGACTTAAGTGAAGTGACAATAATCCTGGATGGAAGTAGGTTAATCTTTAATCTTGTTCTTACGTGCTATCGTACCGGATTGCTAGCTCGCTTTGACTGCACGGCTTTGCTTGTTACAAACGGCTGTATCCTCCCATTAGATGATTCCCCTGAAGCTATTTAATTAGAGGAAGCTTCACTATCGATATAGAGCCCAAAACTTTTTTTTTATGTTGTCTACCTTTCCATCTGTTTTGATTTGCATGTGCAACTTGGTGTGTCTATAGCTAATATTTTGAGTTAACATAATGTACAACATTTTTTGTCTCGTATAAAACCATACGATTCATTCGAGACAAGGGATGTTGTTGATGAAGTTTTGGTCGATTTTACAATCAACAAATCAACACCACAAATCTTAACCAATTTTGACCAATTATTATTTTTATTTCCAAAGCGTATGTTGTATACATATCTAAGAAGATACGTTTTTTCATATTCGATGATAAGCCCACGAGTTTGCAGCCCATTTATAATCATTTATTTATAATAATTATTTTAGAGTGTTTTATGTCCTTCCTGATTTGGGCACAGTGTGAGTAACAAGAAAAATAAAGGGCAAACTTTTAATCTAAAAGTAAACGCACAAAAGTGAGCGGCGAACAGTAGCTTTTAGAACTCGGTAAATTTGTTTTTATTATAAAAGTTTTCACATTTTCTGTAAACTCGACATTGCAACCGGCTATGAATATGTAGATTATGAGATTACATATTATAATTAACTATATTAATGGGTATTATGCGGGTTTTGCAAGTAGTACGTCTTGTACTTAGTACAATTATTACAGAGTAGCTGATGCCTGCGACTTCGTCCTCGGGGAATAAGTTGTCTTAATTGCTACGGGAACTCCTTAATTTCCCGGAATAAAAATTAGCATATGCCACTCTCCAGCTTCTTTACAATATCCATGCTAAAAATCGCGTTGATCTGTTGGTTTGTTTTGGCGTGACTGACGTCGGTTAACAAACAAACATACTTTCCATACGCTCAACTCCTGTCCCGAAATGTGCAAATGATTGGCGCCAGCTATACTGAAGGATGTAATGTCTGTAATTTCTGAACTACAAAACCAATGAAATTGAAATATTTACGGGACAATCTTCACAGCACTTCCTTTCTAACAAAGAAATAATGAATGTAATCGGACCACGCGTTCATTACGTGTTAATAAATTACAACTAATTACACATTTTTACTTTCATCCCCCCTCCCAAGGGAACCGTGCTGAATTTCGGAATAATAAGTATCATATCCTCCCTTGAAGTACGAACTCAAAACATGCCAAGATTCATTTGAGTTTATTCAACAGCTTCGGCGTGATGCGCGGCCAAGATACAGACACAGTTTTGCCTTCAGTATCGATTATAAAGTGCCCTCCAATAAATTTTCATAATATCTTTAGGCCCACTTGCACAAGGACTCTTAAATTGATTTAGTTAAATATTTTAATGCTGTCTCTTTTTGGCAACTGCAAAAGCATTTACAAATTAAATCAATTTAAATGTCCTTGTGCAAGCGGCCCTTATTATACAGAATTGGTCGGTTACAGTTTACAAGTGTAGATAACTATTTATCCGATCCAGGCTCGCTTCAATCACTTAATTTTGATACAAAAGATTATTATTTACTTTCTTTCGCACGTCTATGGAGCGTAATTTTATGATACTACGTATCCTTCACTGGTGTATGTGATTCCTAACTCCAAAATCTCGTATTCGGTTCAGTGGCCAATCGGCCTTTGTTTGATGTTTGTTCAAACAAACAAGAGTACCTATTAAAATTTGAATTTTTATACAAACCTTTTTAAACACATAAGTTTAATTTATCAGTATCAGTATACAGTAAAGTATATTCGCTTATTAATATTGTTATATTTTTATGACGGGTGGTTTCGTTATTGCTGAGTAGGTACTTTGTTATACCTAGTGTATTCCAGCCTGAGGTGATGGCAGCTACGTCAAAGCAGTTTGTCCCTAAAGTTGAAAAGCCAAAGTAGGATATTATACAAATATTGAAATAAAACCTTGAAACTGTTAAACGTAAACAATTCTAAGTATATATTATGTATTAACGACAACATTGCGATGCCATTCGTTTAATATACAGTTTCTCCCAGTCTGTCAGTCGGTGTGTCTCGGAAAGACATATATCTTATATATAAAATTCTCGTGTCACAATGTTAGTTACCATACTCCTCCGAAACGGCTTGACCGATTTTATGAAATTTTATATGCATATTCAGTAGGTCTGAGAATCGGCTACTATCTATTTTTCAGAGCAGCTGATATCCAATCCATTTTTATATTGCAAAAAAGAGCCATCCGTTCTATTTATAAACTCGGATCACGCGTATCACTTCGTGAAAAATTTAATGAGATTGGTGTTCTTACGGTGCCTTCGCAATACATATACAATAATATAGTATTTGTTAAGCAGAACATTAATCTTTACAAGAAAATAGGTGATACTCACAATCGATACACTAGAAACCGCCATAAGCTAGTAACAGTGTCGTATCGTGTGCGCAAGGTGCAGAAATCCTTTGTGGAGTCGAGTGTACGGTTTTATAATATGATTCCCAAAGAGTTTCTGGATTTGCCATTACATAGATTTAAAGACTGTGTTAAATAGCATTTGTTAAGTCGAGGTTATTACACTATCGATGATTTTATTAACGACAAAGTTGCATGGAAGCAACCGGCCTTGCATCCAGTGACCCACAAGTCAGTGTAATACTTGTAACGTATGTGTTGTGTTGTCTACATATTGTAACCTTTTCTTTTTTATGAAAAGAGCAACTGCTGAGTTTCTTGCCGATTCTTCTCAGTAGAATCACCTTTCCGAACCGGTGGTAGAGTCTTAACGTTTCATAAGTGACACAAGTTGTCCTACATAAAATAAATAAATCATTTCATTTCATTTCATTACCCCTAAAACACCTCAATCCACGCGGACGGAGTCGCGGGCATCAGCTAGTAATATAAAGATACGTTATTAATATACATATAGTACCATATACTACTAGCACGATTAGATACGGTTGTACGGCAGCTACATAAGCGTATGTTTTATGGATAGTATCGTTAAAAAAATCTAAGAACAAATAAACTAATAACGCAATTTTTTCTTTGTTACAGGCTCTTAAGTCGTTCTTAATCGATCACCGGGTGCACAACTTGGAGTTATACATAGCCACTGAGCTGAAGCGCAAAAGGAAAAAGGTCTAACTCAGTAGTGCGGTTCTAATAATGTGGTCGGGCAGGCGCCCGGTGGGAGTGCGCTTCGGGCCGTGTACTTAGTAGCAGGGGATGCGCGTGTGGGGGGGCGCGCGGGCGGCGCTGACGATGCGCGTGTGCTGCGTGGCCACGCTGCTGGCGGCGCTGGCGCTGCGCTCGGCGGCCGAGCCCGCGCCGCGCCGCTTCTCCGCCGAGTGGCGCAGCGGCCGCGACCTGCAGCTGCGCTCTCGCCCGTTGCACGAGATATTCGACCCGGACTCGGCGCCCGCGGACCGGGAGCAGCCGTACGGGCACCAGCAAGCCGCCGTGCACAAGGAGCGGCGCCGGGCGCGCAACAACAAGCGCGCGCCACACCTGCCCGCCGAGCTCGCCAGCCAGATGATGTTGCGCGCGTCGCGATCCGGCAGGCCTTATGACGTTCCGCAAATTGGTAAGCAATGTTCTACTTCTTTTATGATGCCTCATGTCAGTGGCGTGCAGTTCAAAGAGGCATAAAAGCACTGCTCACCCAGATGGAAATACGTCAATGCTCATATTCTGACTAACTAATGCCTACCCTAGCTTCAAACCATGTGCACGCGACTGCCATATCAATCAATATATAGATCTTTATTCTGGTCCACTTTTTGAACGTCAATAAATAAAATGTGATGGTGATAAAAATCAACGGCATCTTGAAACTAAGGTAACGAGGTTTTGAGGAGAACAACAAAGTCAGCCGGGGTTTTCTTTCATTATCACCATCTCACAAGCACCTGTAAATAATTAGAACTATCAAAGCCGTTAGAGCAACTCATTCCCAAGTTTCCTTGTCATTTAATTCTTCTAGGCAAATGCGCTCCAACTTAGGCTACACCAACGCAGCAGATTCAATTGTATAGAGCCTAGGTCTTTAAACAAGTCAAAAAAAAAAAATTAAAACACGACTGCCCTGCCAAAAAACGAACTAATAAGTTAAAAATCTAAATTAATCTAGTTAAATTAGAATCTTAATCACATTTTTATTAAATTGTATTTTTTTGTGAATCACTGAATATTGAACACTATTGTTATATATTTTTGGAACCTACTCATCATTTCCTAGATGATGATTATAATATAGTTAATCTTATTTTCGTTTTTTTTCCAAATTTGGTCTTTAATGCGGGACCGCGGTCACCCCATCAATTTTTTTTTTAATTTTACTAGCCTATGTCACCCGGAATAAGCTAGGAATTCTAACGATAGCTCATTTATCAAAATCGGTTCAGGCGTATAGAAGTGATGGTGGAATATACAAACTCACATACATACATGAACCCTGAAAACAATATACTCCTTATTTCAGGCAGCCGTATAAAAAAGGTAGCCGTACATGCCCTGATGTTTCTGGGCCACGCAAAATGTTACCACACAAAAGGGAATTCCCTTTTATTCATTTGTTCTGCAACCGCTACCGATTTATTTAGCTCCTTATATTTACTCGTCGATATCCGAAAGTAATATTACTTTTCAAGAAACCCGCAACAAATCTTCACAATCAGAATCGATGAATGGCTCTAGATTGATCAACAAATTTACTGGATCGTGTTCTTCAATCGCGTACATCCGCGCTGAATCTCAAAACGATAAACTGTTCCGGTTGTTCGCAGCTAGCACTCTGCGGTCTATTTACTCTGATATTCAAACCAAATTTATTCTTACAACTTTAATGCTTTTTTAAAATACAATATAATGGATAAAGAAAAGTGAGATCATCACCATGCAGTCTAAGATGGTAGCGGGCAAGCCTTGGGGTATAGCAGTTATATTAACTAGCCACAGTCTATAATCATATTTACATATTTATTTATTTATTTATTTATAGCTGTCATGTCTTACATACTAATACAATGTTCTTAATATTAGCAGTTAGCATGCATGGACATGACGCCCTGTCAGGGCGTTGCTAAATGTTAACATTATTATTACCTAATTATATATAATTAATTATTATTATTAATTTATTCAGTATATTATGTGATAATACATATTCTTATATTTAATTTAATTTAATATGTCATGTTACAGGAGTCTATTCATTTAAAAAATCTTTAACACTGTAGAAACATTTTAGTAAAAGCCATTCTTTTAATTTTCTTTTAAATATTGTCATTTTGATCTCGTCAGTTATGAAATTTGGGAGTTTATTATAAATGGTTACGGACCTAAAATGTGGACTAATTTGCGCTAACGTTATGAGGTTGTAGTGGGGTACAACCAGTTTTTTTTGCCTGCGTGTAACTCTCTGTAATTTTTTGCTTTCATAGGTTCTATATAGGTGCATATTTTTCCTGACAAACAAGGCCATCTCCATTATGTAAATGCTGGGTAAGGTGAGAATTTTTCTATTTATAAAATGTGGCCTGCAGCTATCGCGTTGCTTAATATTTACTAGAACTAGTATACATTTTTTTTGGGATATAAAGATCTTGACAATCTTGAGACTAATTGAATCTAGAGAATCTTGACATTTTGCATTAACACCATAATGTAAACACCCACTGAGAAAGGATTTCTAGAAATCCGGTTTGATAATTTTCCTTAATCCTTTAGAATTATATATATTTTAGATTTAGGATTGATCCCTAAGAAAGTAATTCCGATTTTTCAAAATCCTTTCTTAGTGGATGAGGTCGCGTGAAACGTTTGTTCATATTATAGATAACAACATTGTACCGGGCCATAAAAATACCTAATAATGGTTCCCTAATGCTACCTTACCTCTAATGGTTCACAAAATATAGAAACAATGAAACTTTCGATTGTTATAATTCGAAAATCCAAACTGCACGATCGATATAATAGCACATAAGCGAACAAGTCTCGACAGCAATATTCATCTCCAACAAAAGTTTCCGTACTAAATAATAGACTTGGAAAACAAAAATTTGCAAAGCTAAAACTGCTCGTGAGAGTGTAGCCTAAAAATGCTTGAAATCGATCGGAGTCGTTTGTTGGCGTACGGACGCCAATTTACGGACTATTTATAGACCATCGTTTTAAAATGATTGATTTCCTTTTGCCTGTAAAAAAATATTTATTTATTACTAGCAGACTTGCCCGTGACTTCGTCCGCGTGAAATAATTTTTTTCAATTCCCACGGGAACACCCTAATTTTTCGGGATTATATATGACAATCACAAACAATGTGGCTTTCTATTGGTACCAGAATTTTCAAAATCGGTTCTGTAGATCCAGAGATTACCCCCTACAACGTCACAAACTCACAAACTTTACTTCTTTATAATATTAGTATAGAAGAAAAGGTAACCTAAAGGCGCCTTTTCCACAAAAGCGTAGCGCAACAAGTTACCTTGTAAGATTTGTAGACAGACACCGGGACAGGTGAAACTAAATAAAAGCCTGTTAAAATATTATAAGATTATAATATTAGCTTCACATCTCACAAGTATATTCATCCAATTTTCATGAAAATTAATTTCTCATACGCACGAAGGTAAGCAATCGAGCAGTCAGGAGAATCCCTTGAGAACTACAAATTACTTACCGTGAGCAAATTACACGTATATGTATAAAATAAATTGAATAAGTTGTTTATATGGAGTTATTTACACATATGCAGCGCACTGATAAAATATTTATATCCAGATACACAAATAGTAGCAACACGACATGAGTAAGTTTTCATTATACCTGCATAATACAGATTGACCTACAGCTGGCGCATTCTTAAGTGGTTTCCCGGGTTGCTAGCTCGATTCCCGACGAGGTCTATTTGAGATTGTATACATACTTAATTGGCTTCTATCGCCGTACTGACATTATATAACAATAACGTACCACTAACATGTTAACGTACCATTAACATAAAAATCTGTGAAGGTGATCTAGCCTACCGCATTATGATTTCAAAAATACTCCTATAATTATAGGTTAATGTTAACAAGTTAACAAGGAGTTCAGGACCCCACCAATGAAGAATACGACGCAGTGAGGAAATTCTGTTGCAATGAACTTAAGCAGATTAATATACCTAATCCTAGCGATTCATCGGCTAATCAAAATTCATGTCGTACGCCATCATGTTCCTACGCATTCAATAGTTGACTTTAATGGAGCTATGACAATCGAAGCCTGGTCCAAATGAATAGCTAAATGGATGAGGCGTCAGCGAGTAGATAGCATGCTCGTTGCACCGACTATTACGATAAACGCTCGTTATAGTCGGTGCTATCGCCCCTTTAGTCTAGTAGCTAGGTTATTCGGATCATAAAGTTCCGGTTTCAGGATCGGGCAGAATTCTCATTAGCAGCCCGGAATTGAGTATTTGGCCTCGGGAAAAAGAGATCCTGTCCTGCGCCTGACCAGATGGAGTGGCGGACATCATCTAGATCAGCTAGAGTGAGGTCATAGAGCCATGTATCTCTTTTCAAAATATTCTGCGTACTTGGCTTGTCTCCGTTGAGAATTGAGATTTGCCGTTGTGGATTGTAGCCGAATTCAGTCAGGAGAACATTGAGTCATATGGATATCGTAAATCGTTTACTATCGAACAATTTGCATGTGTATTCCGCCTCTGACTATTACTAGTGGTTCGCCCTGAACTGAGACCTCGCGGTATCCATAAGATAGTTTTAACTATATATTGTAATAATAGTTAACTTTTAATATTAGACGCAAAAGATCTAAAGAGTTATTGGAGAAACGAATAAACTCTTATAGAGCGCCATCTATTAACATCATTGTGAAGTTCTGTTAAAAATACTGAAGCTCATAAAAAATTAAATAATTTCGTTTCCTTATAATATTTATCTTACTTTAGTATTTGTTGTACTGGATATAATTCAATTAATTGATCAAATTTCAGGCTCAGCCTTTCAGAAAATTGAGAGTTCTGAGGTCTACTTTGGACGTTAGAAAATCTCCACTTTCAAAGCCCCCCATTTCGTCAATTTTATATGAAAAATATTTTTGTACTCTATTCCTAATTATCTTTAAAATGATATACCGCAACCCTATGCAACGCTACAAAAAAATTTTACTTCGCATTCGCTTCTACGAGATCCTCCCTAAAATAAAGATTTTTATAACTTTTTAAGCCATATTCGGCTGGAGGCCATCGGTTTACATATTATATATGTAGATTTTAACCAATTACGTTCAGTAATTCAGAATTTACAAGGCTCTGACAGTCGGACGGACGGACAAGTGCAAATTCACTCAAGTAGACTCAGAGACCTTCGCTTCGCTCGGTCAATTATTGGTTAACGCGCTTGTACTATTAACGATTGTTGGTAGCGTAGTGAAAAGCCAATCTCGAGACCCCATTGCATGATAATTTTACCCTTGTGTTATTTCAATTTGAATTCAAATACAAGGTTGGATATTATGTATGCAATTTGGGTTATGTAATTTGGTTGGTATATTCAGTATGCTTTATTCAATTAGCTGTAGACTTGAATGACAATCTATTTAGTTGTAGTGTGATTAGGTACTTTTCTTTTTTTTTTACTATAAATTAGCCGACCAGTCCCAGATTCGCTCGGGTATTAGAATTTCTTAAAAATCTTTGTAGATGCGTTCTTAGTTACGAAGAAAAACAATTATAATACTTCCATACTAATATTATAAATGCGAAAGTGTGTCTGTCTGTCTGCTACGCTTTCAGGGCCCAACTACTCAACCGATTTTAATGAAATATATTATAGAGATAGTTTACATCCCGGAGAAGGACTACTATTTATCCCGGAAAATTCCCATTCAGTTCCACGGGAATTAAAAAATATCAATCACGTGTACGAAGTCGCGGGCTTCATCTAGTTATGAATAAAAACAACTTATAATTGTTCCTGGATTTCTAATATAGAGCCACCAAGGAACTGTTGCAGTTACTGTTTTCAAAATACAATTAAACTTATCAACGCGAAAGTTTGAGAGGTTAGGTGGATATATGTAATAGGCATGTTTGCTTCTCCCAAAAACTACCGAACGAATTTGGATGTATTGTAATGAATTCTAATAATATATTTTTCCTAAACATTAAAGAAAATAGAATGAATTCTGTATAGACAGAAACATGTGTTTTTTTTAATGTAGCTCTTAAGTAAATCGGTTAAGCAAGTATAATATTATAAGATATTGTGTAAAGAAAATGCCCATCATTATAAGATATATGATTCATAAAACCTAATTTACGATAATATTATACGTATTTCAGTACATAATGAGGTTATTTGTCTTTATACAATAAGTGTTATTAGTTCACTGATTAAACTAGTTTAAAACTCAGTTTTTACACAGATTATACCAATTAACCGTTTTAATTACTTTTTACGCAGAGAATTCCGAAAATTGTCGCAGCGACACGGGACATATTAATTGGGTTACCTACTGCCGCGACCAATGAAGCTTTCACAGAATTACACTATGCTAATATTATAACCCACTCTAACCTTTTATTATATTTTAAATACTGTTATTTTTACGACTGCCTGAAAAATGAAGTATATTGTTTTCAGGGTTCATGTATGTATGTATGTATGTATGCATGTATGTATGTATGTATGCATGTATGTATGTGAGTTTGTATATTCCACCATAACTTCTGTACGCCTGAACCGATTTTGATAAATTTGATAATTAGCTAGTAAAACTTTAAAAAAAATTGGTGGGTTGACCATGATCCCGCATTAAAGACTAAAGTTGAAAAAAAATATTCGAAAATAAGATTAACTAAATAATCATCATCTAGAAAATGATGAGTAGATTCCAAAAATATATAACACTACAGTTCAATATCCAGTGAGTCACAAAAAAATAGCATTTAATAAAAATGTGAATAAGATTCTATTTAACTAGATTAATTTAGATTTTTTAACTTTTTATTTCGTTTTTAGGCAGGGCAGTCGTGTTTTTTAATTTTTTTATTTCCTTTTTTTACCGTTCGCATTAAATAACTATATATGCCTATAAAAACATTTTATAGGATATTTAGTTGTTACGTAAATCTTCTATATATATATAAAAATCAATTGCTGTTCGTTTGTCTCGCTAAAACTCGAGAACGGCTGGGCCTATTTAGACGGAATATTTTGTGTGTTTGAGTGGGTCCAGGGCTGGTTTTTTGGACCCAATAGGCGGCAATGCAATCGGATTCTAGGTTCAGGGCAAGACAGCGTCTACCGGGCCCACTAGTCGTTATTAAAAAGAAGTATAGTCCGCGCACGAGCTCCGCGGAATTGGGGTCTGAAGAAACGACGGATGTACGTCACCCACGATCGTCGCTCCATATCCAGCTCGCTCCCAGCACTAGTTTCAGCTTGACGCGTATAATTTTGCGATAGCAGTATTGTTTTGCACTTTTAACAACTCTAGGTAACTTTAACATTCCATAGGATTCCTCAGAGCTAGCGCGCGGACTATAAATAGTTGTAATCGTCAGTGGATCAAAAGCAAGAATGGATATGTAAATGAATGAGTAAATTTGACTTTGAAACCGCTAAGATAATATTATTAAGTAAACCTTACTAGTGCGGCTTTGCTTCAAATTAGTATTAACGGTCAAAGCGAGGAAAAACTTTTATCGATAGAGTTATACGCGGTAACTTCATAATGTTAATGACCTGACGGATTTAAGTTTTTACTGCCAGCGCTTAATTGTTTAATATTTCAAGGGTGGCTTGTAATTTTCCAAGATTTTCTTAAAATAACACTGGTAATTTTATAACGGACCTTTTGTTATTCGTAATATACTAATGATATATAGTACTTACGAAGATAATATGACACGAGGGTTAGATTCATCGCAAAAAGGGCATTTGTGAAAGAACTACTTTACCTACGAGCTTTAGGTTTTTGTTGCTACTGATACCATTTTCTAAAATATTTCACGTTTATTTTTCTTCTATCACATTTTTAACCTAGATCCATGTTGACATCTAGTCGTGTAATAATAATTTGTTTAAAATATAACATTTTTATCAAAATAATTATGTTGATATCAGTAACAAAAGCAAAGGATGTCGAGTTGATATTCCCATTTAATAAGTAGTTAACATGGTCGAATCTTGTCTCTTGTTATGCTGTATCAGATTTTCTATACAAAACGAGTTCGCAATACTCGCTACGTTGACGGTACTGCCCTAGGGTACAGACGCTTAAGTACCTACTATGTGAACATTAATATGCGTAACAATATAGGGTAGAGAGGCGCTGTTGCCCGTTTACGTATGCAAATGCTTAGAAGCTGTAGGTCTAGATAAATGCCTAATTATTGAGTGGAGTTGGAGTTGTGATGGCATCAAACGACTTAGCATCAAGTCTCTCTTGCATTGTTATTACTTCTAAATGGTTTCTAATAGATTTTTGGGTTTTAAAAATCCCGTGGCTTTGTTTTTTCAAAATAAAGTCTGTATCCTTCATTCTCCAGGATGCAACCTATCTCTATATCTAATTTTGTTATAATCAGTTAAACACATGAGCCCCCAAAAAGTAGCAGACCGACAGACAGACATACTTTTTCTTTTTTGTACGGATTAATGGCTTTTCTGTACCGGGTGTAAGATTTTTCGTGCAGGGTAGCCAGTAAATAATGTATTTATTTTTCGCTTTCATGCACTATTTTACCCTCCCTATGGTTTGCTGTATAACGTTAATTTCCACTGAAAAAATAATTTCAAGTCCACTTGAAACAAATCTAAACTACCTCAATCCACGTGGACAATTTTGCTGGAAAAGGATACACCTGCGACAATGCTTATATAGGTTGGATTTGTTGAACACTTGCTTTAGCTAGACGGACAGTGTTAAGTGTATTTGATAGAATACACATAATTACAGTCTATGAGACTATAACAGTATCGCTAACGGTAGTAAGTATTATAAATCTATACCGTAGTGTACCGTATCATACAGAGAGTTCTATCCTCGGGTACGCAATTCTAAACGCTCGCTGGCCTACTACTAATTCTCACTCAAAAAAGAGTTAGACTCAGTAGTAGACCAGCGAGCGTTGGGTCGAAATTATTAATGATGATGATCTTTCATGAGCTGCTTGATAGGCCTAGTCGGAACATCTGCACTAGGTGATAAATAATATTTCAAACTAGCAATGTGCCCCGGCTTCGCATAGGTAGCACTAATAATCCTAATGGATTACCGCCGATTATGGAGCCGGGACTATTAAGTCCCGTATTAAGAGTATAGACTATTAAGTCTATACTCAATATAGCCTGTAGGCAGTGGGCAGGTTTTAATACATTCAATACACCTGCCACTGCCGCCAGCACTTTTAATCTGAGCGCCGGACGCAGTCACGCCATTTTCCCTTGCAGGTTACATTATTTCTATGATATCTCATAAGATATTCATCTAAATTAGGTGGTCTAAAGACAATTTTTATCTTAATTAAATATTTGGGTTGACTAACATATTTATTTTTATAAGGATTCATACTACGAGTATATCGGTAAAAACACTATCGCAAGGGAAGCATTGGTTTAGACCAAACTTGAAAATCATAAAAATGGTTATTGTGAGTCACCCTTAAATGATAGATTGCGGTTTTTTTTTGAACTTTTTGAGAGGAACAATTCCACCATACATTATTTTCGTGTAACTTTAATTATTTACAAATCGCACGCCATGTACCTAAGCTCTCAGGAGATACGATTTTTTCCGACTTAGTTCACATTATTGCAATTTTCGTAAGGATCTCTAATTTTTTGAAAACAAAATTTAACCTATGTTACTTGCTGATAATGTAGCTTTCTATTGGTGAAAGAATTTTTAAATTCGGTAGTTTTTGAGTTTATCCATTACAAACAAACAAATCTTTCCTCTTATCCTCTATAATATTAGTTTAGTAACAAACCTCAGTGTATTTAAATTGTTGCGTAGAACCACAGAATAGGTAATAGTACTAAGTAGAACTTAGGAAGGCATGACGTGTCATTGAACTCTGCTTAGGAACACATTGCCTACGTGTTCTTCTCTGGGCGAGAAAGGTTTCATAACACGTACGCAGCGCGGACGCGTGCTCAACTTGCCAATGTACAAAGCCATATTTATTAATCCTTACCAACTTTCGTCTAAATATAAGCCCACAATTCCACATCTTTATTATTTTTTTTTTTTACAAAATATTGTTTTAAAACTAATTTTTAAAAAAGTGGACAAAGGTAAAGCTTATCTTCTAAAAAGAAATCTCTTCCAGCCTTCTTCTTATTTATACTTAGATAACTCATTTCGCTTTCTCCACATTTCACGTCAGCCTCTGCAATAATCTTTAGGATTATAATAATATATATTTTTACTAGCTAGTGCCCACGACTTCGTCCGCGTGGTATAAGTTTTTTTAATTCCCACCGGAAACCCTTATTTTCCGGGATATAAAATAGCCTCTGTCGCTCTCCATGCCCTCAATGTCACCCATGCAAAAAAACACGTTAATCCGTTGCTCTGTTGCGGCGTGATTGAAGGACAAACCAACAAACATAAACTCTTTCGCATTTATAATTTTAGTATGATTTCACTGAAACGTAGCCCCGACAGTGGCGTAACTGACCGGTAAACTGTGATCACTATCACCTTTAGTAGGTACTATGAAATATTTCATTTTCAACATCCTAAGGAGCTTAATTTAATAAACTAAATTTGACTTTTACATAAAACAGAAAATAAAAGTGATAGAGCATTAGAGCTTAACTAATTAATATGTGTTTTTTCCATACAAACGATTATAAACCTAAATAATATGCTCCATTTTACATTCTTGCCTTAGCAATAATTAGTCATTAAAATTATTAGTTAAATTTTTAATTAGGTCGTTATATTTTCCTTGAGTACTAGAGAGAGGGTATTAAGCCGATGATTCCAGGTGATGTCATCACCGAGCTACTTTACCCGTAATAATAGCTTACCATAGAAAGGGTATAACGCTAATCTAAATCTAACGCTACAGGTTCATCCGTACCGATATCCGGAGGTTGAGCATGGCAACTCCGAGTAAAACGTGAATCATGATCGAGTGATAGAGATTATTTAACGCTTTCAGATACATTTTTTTACTGAAAATGCTGACCTACTGACAACGCTGGTTCCATACAAAACAAGGCTAAATAAATTTAGAAATTCTAATACCTACCCGAATATTTTTTTTTAGGTTCCGTATTATTTACAAGCAACCGGCCTCGCATCCAGTGACCCACAAGTCAGTATAATGCTTGTAACGTATGTGTTGTATTGTCTACTTATTAACCTTTTCCTTTTTTAAGAAAAGAGCAACTGCAGAGTTTCTTGCCGGCTCTTCTCAGTAGAATCAGTTTTCCGAACCGGTAGTAGAGTCATAGCGTTTCATAAGTGACACAAGTTGTATTACGTAAAATAAATAAAACATTAATAATTTATCATTTATACAAGAATTGCTCGTGTAAAGGTATTAGATGCAAGCTTGTACGGAAACCTCGGTTCGCGGTCATACTCGCATTTGTCCGGTATTCGTAGCTATTACTAGACAGAGCTTTTCAATCTGGGTTAGCTATTTTAAATACAATTTACCAGAGATGGCGTTACTTTTAATATGTTTTATTAATAATATGTAAACTTTACCTGACAATATACCTAACGAATTTAATTAATCGTACAAAATTGGTTTATCGACGATATGATGGTATAATAGTTAATTGAATTTACAAAATTGGGTTTACTCTGATATAAATAACCCATTATCCATTTCACGTATGACGTAGCTTACAGAGTTGCAGCTTAGTAGTAAATACAGCTAGTGAAATAATGTGAGAAAGGCATTTGAGACAAAGTGTGACTCCCTAAATATTAAAGACAACGGGAGGCACAGGTGTCAGACCTTAACACAGCAGACAGGTCGGTGTCCTCGTAAAAGCAAATAACTGCAATACCTACACTTCTCATTCAGACGAATATTAAATCAAATTACAGACAAATCACACGTGGTTAATATTAAAAAAACTTTAATAGTAAAAGCAGGTGTGATTTATCTTTTTATCTTGGCGAAATTCGAGTGTTGCGGTGACCGAAAACACACGACGGACAAAAATATGTGTGGTCGACAAAATGTCCTGGTCATCCAATTTTATATAGAGCGCGCAAACTAAGTGACAGGATAAAACATTCCCCTTCGACGCGAACGTTTTATCTTGTCTGGACCCGTATTTATTTTCACTCCTGCGTAGGAAGTAATCTTATCTTGGCCTACTCAGTGCATTTGCACTAGCTAACAATAAACTCTGACCAAATTCGAAAACCAGTTGCAATGATTTAGAATTCTACATTTAGCATCAAAACAGTAAATACATGGTGTGTTTTCAACCAAATATCAGGGCTACGCGAGTGCTACGTAAATTAGTGACTTCGAGCTATGAGCTTAATCGCTACGCCGCGGTTACTTGCTGCAAAGGCGCATAATATAGCTTCAACTATCTGACACATAGATTCAATTATCTACCGATACCCGTGAGAAAAAGATATGGTTAGTGTTTTGCAAATCCCCGTCTAGGTACAGAAGTAATGCTAAAGCTTTCAGAATTTAGTGTAGTTCTCAGACTACATGCGAAACATAAACATACTTTATCGTAGTTCCTGCTTAATATAATATATGTTATGTGTTTGTTTGCTGGTTTATCCTTCAAAACGGAGCAATGGGTCGATTTGATTTTTCCATGAATATTATAATAAAAGACCTGGAATGGCAAAACGTCCCCTTCCGCACTTCCCCCTTAACAAATAATAATTCTACAAAAAGGCTGCGGTCATTGTGCAAATCCAACAAAGCTAACAATACATACAAATTTAACCATTGCATTTTCAAAATCCTTTTATGTAGATAATATCCATTAGTACGTGTGTAGTAGTGGACCCTTAGGGCGCACTAAGCAATATCTCTTCATAATGTCTTACTTCTCTTTCATTTTCATTTGAAACGTCTCTATAAGAAAAATCGCTTAGTTCCCGTTTTTGGAATTGAAACCAACTTATAAAGAAAAGAGTTGGCTCTCAAAATATAAATAGCGACAAAATCCATCAACGATACCTAAATTTCGAATCACGACTTAAATTCTAATTTTAATTAAGTAAATTCTATGAAACAAAAAGGTCTGAGGACAGATAATATAATTCTATAATTCGATTAAGCCTTTTTTATATTTGAATAGTTAATATGTTTAGGTATTTATTTCTAGTTACTGGGACTGATCCCGGTGGATAAATACCTACTTACTAGTACCTACCTGGGTGATTTTCTTCTTTGAATTCCTGTGAGAATTTAAAGATCACACTCTAGATAAATTTGGATAGTGTAACATAATATAAAGAGAAAATTCCATGCAAATCGTTGGAGGGGTTCTCGAAAAACCGTCCCTGAATTTCCGCGGGAACTTAGGGGTGACACCTGTCCAGATAAACTAAGAAAGTAAAAAAACTTAATACCATATATTTTTTATGTGTGTGTGTTTTAATGAGAGCATGTGTTTTAAAACTGACGTGATTTTTTTACATCAAAAGCCATGTTCAGAAGAGAAAACAAATCAATAGGTACTCATTTAAGCTCATGCACTGTATTATTAGGATTTTTTAACTAAACCAAGTAACCTACCATATTTTGTACCTATTACTAGAAATCTAAATTCGAAAGTCATTGGTCTAATGCCGTTACTATAATATTTTGGCGTTAAGTAGTCATTTTCTTATGACTTATCGTCAATGTCTAAAATAGGAACATCCTCCATTTTCAAATTAGTTAAAAAGATAACATTTCGGACCTTTACTCATTTAGTCGCATGTTGCGCGAACATTGTTGTTTAAACCGTCATACGATCAATCAGTCACAAGCAACAGGTTCATTAGTTGTTTCCGACGGCTCAGTTTAACTGTACAACCGCTAAGTAGGTTAGATTAACCACATCTAACAATAATAGTATAGTTTTGTGTAGGATATCGTGACTTCGTGTGAAACATTCTCAATGTATTGTCAGAGTAAATATTGGTGCTTAATTTCATTATCACTCAAGGAACAGACACCTTATTTTGCTTAAATCCGCTAGGGCCATGTAACCGGCATACTACAATCACGGAATCAAATCTCGTGAGATTCTAGTCATAGTGAGATCTGGCGAGATAAGGAACTTCGATCTCGCAGATTGATTTCTCTTCAAAAAAATTTCAATCAAATAAAAGTAATATTTCCCTGAATAAACGTCACCGCGCTACGGGCAAAATGAATTATGAGCTTTTGTCTAATGTCTCGCAACACGCACGACCACGTCACTCAGATAATTCAAGAAAATGAGTGCCAGCCACACACCAGTAAGTAAACTTGCAGTACTGTTGGTAAATTTCTTACTGTGACTATACTTTAATAAAAATAAATAGACAAGTAAATCTGTTGGTAAAGTATTCGTATCAAAGAGGCGTCCCAAAACTGATGCAACTTTACCAAAATATGTAGGGTAGGTGCCGCATGTTTATAAATCATTAAACAAATTCAGGTACATATAAAAAATGGAATACAATTAAAAGTCCAAAAATATATATATTGTACATAACATAATCCATACTATACTTTAATATTATTATAAATGCGAAAGTCTGTCTGCCTGCCTGCTACGCTTTCACGGCCCATCTGTTCAACCAATTTTGATGAAATGGTACAGGGGTAGGTTGTATCCCGAGGAGGGAATACATTTTATCCCGGAAAATTCAAGAGTTCCCGCAGAAATCATAAACCTCAATCCGCGCGGACGACGTCGTGGACATCATCTAGTTATACATAATAACATAATAAAGTAGCACATAAACCTTTACATAGGAGTAGTTTCAGGTATCACGATTCATTAGAACTACAGTAAAATGTCAAATCATAATTCAGTGAAAATAATTAAGGTGGGTTTTATGAGGTTTAATTACATGAAATTTATGAAAGACATCTCACCGTTATAGCCGGGTTGTGGCGAAGTAAAACACAATTAACCTTTTCTCAGAACATTATTGTTGAAGCCCTGCTCGTGTTCCGTAGTTTGAGCTCAGAGAAGCCCACGCAAATTCCTTTCGAAGTTCCAACCGTAACGGCATTGATTCCAAGCTCACATAATAACTCCATAAAATTTGTTTATTTATTTACTGTTTCGTCCCCAAGTTCGCGGATCTAATATAAACAAAAATGAACCTAACGAAATATATTAAAATGTATTGGGAAGGGAAATGGTGTTGTTACCTTTGTTGAGTGTCCTCTTAGGTATATCGAGCCCGATTCTTCTTCGTCGAATCTGTTGCACTTCACTTTGTGTATAAATTAGGTGGTGAAAATTGTGTAATGTGGTATAAAAATAAATAATCCCGAAAATACGACCCAAATGGGGAGCCGAAAAAGGTTATTCGAACCCAACCGAAAGACGGAAGCAGAATGAATGACAGGCGTTTGGAGTTGCCGGTCAACAATTAATTACTAATCATTTATACTTTATTGTTGTAACAGGAATTAGGTAAATAAACATATAATAGTTCAAAGCTTTGCATTAAAAGGCGGTCTTATCACAGACACTCTTTGCCGAGAGGAGAAAGAACGGGATGGTGCAAAATCTAATAAAAATTCTTTCTAAAAAACCGACTTCCAAAGCCACTCTAAAGCAAAAAATAATTTTGATTTCTACACACAATGTTGAAGTCGGGCAAGCCTGATGCGTCAATTTTACTTAATATCCTTGTTATACCCGCCCGATATATCCTTGATAAGTGTCTTTTGTTTATTTAAAATCTTTTTACTTGTCATTTTACCCATCAACTAAACTGACAGATATGATATTAATTTTGTTAACAACAACCTAGCAACTAAAATAAATAAGAAATACAATTTTAATAAAACTCGCACTTTTAAAGCAGTTTATATATTATGAAAAATAGTGTGTGCGCCACGGGATGAAACACGATTTCAGATTTCGGGTGAACTTCGCCCTCGTCTGAAATCGTCTTGTTTCACCCCTAAGCACACAATATTTAGACAATCACTCTCGTCTTTCATAACAGTCAGCAATTGTTCAAATTAGGTACCTACACGTCTATAACGTCATTATAATACATACGACAAACTCAAACTCGACTTATAACAATATTGACTGAACTTTGTTCAGCAATAATACGACTAACCACTTATGATACTGCTACTTAACCAACCTTTAGTTCTACCGTATCGAAATCGGTTACACGGATGGGTAAAATCATGGATGGATGGGACGTTGTGTAAAAGATAACACAGAATGATTAAGTACATAATAAATACTTAAGTCTTAACTTAGGCATGTGTACTTAGATGTTATGTAGTTTTGTATTCCCTGTTCTGTGATTCAAACAATTCCATTTTTCCTAGCATGGCAGTTTACGTACAGTGGCAGTTCAAGCGTTATTTTCAACTAAATATAGCTATTAATACCTTTAGGCTACATAAAGATAACATGAAGCAAATAAGCGATGTTGTTCAAGTAATTTTTATGTTTGCCATATATTTAACGTAAAATATGTTTGCCATTTAAGTGATCGTTTATCATAGCCAAAAACATTTATTGATATTACTGCTTTACTTAACGTACTATAAGTTCCTATATCTACTTTCATTTCATATGACATGTGGATACAATGTGACTTGAAAGTGGTAGCGAAGAAATTTTTTGCCTTAGCTTTTGCCCAGGACTTCGTCCACGTGGACTACACAAATTACAAACCTTGGGTTTTTAGTTTAGGGGTTGAAATTTCAAAAATCCTTTCTTCGCGGATGTCTGTCATAATAGCTATCTGCATGTTATTGATTTGAGCTGTGCGTTGAGAGATCAGTCAGTCATTCACGTTTTCCTTTTATATATTTTATATTTATATATAGGCAGGCAGTCGTCTTCAGTCAGTCTGTTTAATGTATTAGCCTATCATACAGATGGCGTCACGGATCCGTAGTTAGTAAAGCGGCCACGCAATTCCTAGTGAGTGCTTTAGCATCGCTGTCATACATACTCAATGATCGCTGCACACTGAATGTTAGGTTGGAATAAACAGTGTTTTCGAACAATTGAGCTTTAGAATGTGCGGATCCGCGCAGACGAAGTCGCGGGCTTTAACAAGTTACTGAATATTTTCTAGATTTATTTTTAAAATAATAGTAGGTAGTATATTTATACTCATAACTGAAATATCAAACGAATAATCATACAGAAGATCGATATTTAAACCGTATAGCATAAAAAACCTAACTTCCTTTTTGATTTTTTATTGGATGTTTATAATATTCGTTTGACTCATGATACTTTATCATACTGTAAAGTTTCGTCGCCTGAGGAATTATTGTTGGGGTCCACTAGCTTTATTGCCTAGCTATTAATGTTGTAGTAGTAAATTCCTGTTGTGTACATCCAAATACCTTAAATATACGGCATCCAATATTATAAAGTAGATACTTCAAATATCCTCACTAAAAAAAATAATAAAATAATAATAATAAGTAAAAATATACAGAGAGAAGATTATACCATAAAGTCTTTGTGAAGTCCTTGAAAGTCGAAAGTTGAAAGTACACCTACATAAATCATAAATCATCATAATATTTATATATCTACGTTATTAAATTAAAGGAGGAAATCTCACAAAATAAATCCGAGGGTGAGATTTAATAATATTATATAATCTCGTTTCGGTTTACTTAGAATATTTGATTCTAGATGCTTAGGACCTTTCTGGAATGATCACAAATAAATACCGAGTGACCTTTTTTTTGCGTAAATTGTGACGTAACTTTTGTCGTCTAATTAAACTGAACACAATCTATGTTCAGAATAAGACAAAGAGCCTATGATGTTACTACAGGCTAATGATCGAAAACTTTGCTTTTATTTCGGTATCAGGTGTCTGGCTTAATAATTTGAAAGAGTATCTTTCCATGGCCTCACGGCAACAGGTGAGCGGTTCGGCGCAGGCGTGGAGCGCGCGTCGATACCGCGCCCCGACCGCCTCGCACCTTTGCGACCCTACTCATTCACACCCGCACACATACTCCGAGCCATATACGTACACCGATTTACTACTACAATTACATATACTATCTTCTAAAGTTCTGTATCCTTCAGAAATAAACCTGAAAAAAATCTATATATATAAAATTCAAAGTCCTGACTGACTTATATATCAACGCACAGCTTAAACCGCTGGTTCTAGAGACATGAAATTTAGAGGGTGGATCCTTTGTGAAGAGTAGGTATCCACTAAGAAAGGATTTTTCGAAATTCTACCCCCAGAGAGGTAAAATAGGGGTTGAAAATTCGTATGAAATTCCATAGTTTTTCAAGTTATAGCCATGAAACTTGGTATTTGGGCTTCCGTTTTAAAATTATGAAATACGTATTTCACAAGTTTTGGAATTTCTTTCCTCAAGGATGTTAAATAGAGAGTTTGTCCTTCACTCACGCCGTAACAGAGCTTTATCCCGAAAAATTAAGGAGTGCCTGTGGGAATTAAAATCTTATGCCACACAAACGAAGTCGCGGGCATCCGCTAGTATAAAGTGCTGAGCTAGATATGGTGATATAAATAATGACGGCTCCACATTGCAAATATAATTGCAGAGATACATATTATTGGAGTTTAGTCTAGGATCATGATATGGGAGCGGTGACCTCGTCACGGCTTCAATAGCAATCTGGAAACCATAACCCGTTGCAAACAACAGTGTAGCACGTACGCTTAGGCCTTTAACTGCCTATAATTCAACCAACCCGAATATTGACAAAAGGCTTCACAACGCGTGTACTAAACGATCGATCACTACTCGACTAAGTGCTTTAATACGACCGCTTCTAAGTTCTATAATATAAACGCATTATACTTAGTAAACTTTTCAGCTTTTTCTATAAAAACTTGAACTTTTCAATATAATTAGTAAGAAGAGACCCGCAAAAAAATATTTTTTTTGTGCCATGTGTGTCTTTTATGATTTTTAATTGTAGTTGTACACGGCGCGTTTCCTAATTCCTACACGCAGACGACGCGATATAGATGCGCTGTTGACGTTATTTTGTCCCATTTAAGTTAGAGCTAAAGAATATTATGTGGCCATTAAAACGCAATACAGACGCGCAGTAAATGCAACTTATGCGCGCGTTTGTATCCTTATAAAAATTCCTCATTAGATAAAAAATATTCTTAGATAAAAATGCAATTATTTGCTTTTTTGGATTAAAAACGAGCAAAGAAAATACAGCGTGTGCATAGGCTCTAAGATTTATACTGAGCTTAGTTTCACCTAAATCATTGTTTTCCAAAATACGTTTTGTGTAATTGTATAAGTGTGATGAAATATCCCCACGTAACATTTTGCAAAATAGTCTAGGCAATAAAGCTAGTAGACCCCAACAATAATTCGTCAGGTGACGAAATTTTACAGTATGATAAAGTAATATGAGTTATACGTATATTATAAATATCCAATAAAAAATCATAAAGGAAGTAAGGGTTTTTATGCTATACCTAATTGTTATAGGAGGAAGGTACATTATCGCGTAAACGCAGTTTTGGTTTGATAATAAAATTGGTTTGAATATTGATGTTCTGCATGATTATTTCGTTTGATATTTCGGTTCTGAGTGTAAATATACTACTTACTATTATTTTAAAAAGAAATCGATAAAATATTGAGTCATAAAGCTTTAGGTATAAATACCTAACTTCAGGATGGATTTTTTGTTGGATATTTTTGTTTATGTATTGGTTCATACCATACTACAACCCTGCCAAGTTTCAACGACTGGGGGTTCAATGCAGGGATCTCCATACAACAAACCGCCCCATTGCCTAGACTAAAAGCCACAGAGAATTTCACCCTTTCACATACCGACGACATAACTCAAAAGGATTCTATCGGAAACCAGAATCAATAAAACTTTGATGCTCAACGCTAAAGTAAAGCGCCTCTTCATGTTTCAAAAAATACGTTTTCATTTGATTTTGTAAAATGATACGATATAGATATTTACTCTAATTATTATGAAAAGTTTTACTGTAATCCTTTTACAAAAGAAATTTGACCTAAGTATAACTTTTGAGGTGACACCTACTTTTGAATATCCATTTTAGAAGTTGAAGAAGTCTATAAATTAGTTAAATCATGCATAAGAAAGGAAAGAAGAATTAAGAAAGAATCAGGAATAGCATTATTATTGTATAATGCATCTAGCTTAACATTGACGAATATTTAGATTTTGACATGATAATCGGTCCCAAAATTTAATATTAAATTAAGTATTGGAAAAGCTCGTAAGGGTTATAAAAACACTAGCTTTTTCCCGCGCCTTCGCTCGCCTTAGGTTCGATTATCATACAAAAGTTCAAGGAATAAAACCGCTTGAATTTATTTGGTCACGCGATAGCTTTCATTTTGCGATAAATCCTAAGATATTATCTAAAATTGTATGATGTAAATGACAATCATATGTGCATGAAATGCTTATGGTGTCTGACGTACCTATTTAATTTGATAATAATTGATATCGTAGCCGTCAAAATTGTTTTCCAATTACCACATTATATTATGTGATCATTTGTTTAAACTTTAAAATGGGTATTATACCATATACCCATATTCCTTAAAAGATAGACATTTATGCCATCGCGGACTTTTCTGCGGGCCTATTAAAAAGAAACAATTCCACCAAACATTATTTTGTTGTATCTCAAAGGCAGCATTTTCGAAGAAAGCTTCTATTCGGCTTGATTTTTTCCGACATCTTCAACAAACATTTTCGTATTTCAACCAATTTGCACAGACCATTAAAGAGGTCATACCTACACATTGTGTCGACACGAGCCCAGCAGAAGCTAGGGTCCCGTGACGTCACGTCTGTATTCGGAATCGAATAGGGATGATCCGTCGTTGTAACATAAAGGTTTTACTCGTTCAAAAGCTTCGCTTGGCATACTGGATCAGCGAAGTTATCCAAGCCAGCGAGTGAAGCTATCATCGACCAGCAGTTCCAGGCATATTTCGATGGTGTGGATTGCTATGTGGCGTGTGGCGAGAAGATTGAAAATATAGCTAGTAAATGGTTTAATGCACTTGACACAGCACACACAGTATCACTTTCTTTTTTATTCACCGCAGTGATGAATGATACTGAATAATATAGGTCAGCTGTACCTATAGAAAAATCTAATTCTGCGCAGATTTTTACTTAAAAAAATTTAATGGCTTAAAAACCTTTAGATCACAGCATGTTGATACCACCGGGATACGCCAGATAAGGACTTTTTATTTGCATTGTATTGTATGTACGAGTAAAATCACCGAGTATCTCAAATCATCAATCAAACCTGTTGTGTCCATATATTGATAGAAAATATTAAATCATGCTGGTAAAACAATATTAAATATGGATTGATATTATTTTGTCCAGCCCAGTGGAAAATGAAGACATATTTGAAAATAAACAAGTTAAAATTAAAGATCTATATTAAGCCAGCGGAGCGCGAGGAACTGGACAGAAATATATTTTTACCTCTGACTCCAGATTTTGTGAGACCCTAGCCTATATGAAAAGCACATTTTATGAATAATGCATGAATGTGAAATGGCATTTTACTGATTTTAAATAAAGATTCCGCACTCTTTTCTTCAATGGCTAGTCTTCACTTATGGATGCCGCAGGTCTTCTACGGACTGCTTGCATGAATTATTAATGTTTCCACAGAATTCTGATTTATCTCACTGAATGATTTTAGATTATGTATAATTTTATATAGGCACTCTTTGCAATATGTATGAGTGCAGAATTTAAAAATCTAGAAACAGTATGTCCAGACATTCGTTTTTATAGCCCCAACTTCTGACTTAACAAACGCATAGTGTTTCCTGTCATTTGATTTAGTCGAAAGGCGATTGCCTTTCACTGGCAGATTCTCTGGACGATTCCAAAGCACTTTTAAAGCTTATTTCATTTTGCTAATCGTAACCCTCTAATAATCTCTGCTATAGCTCTTACAATAATATAACGTTGAATACAAAGCGAAACTCGCACGACCCATATAAAGAAGTTGGTAACTGTGGTACTCTATAATTGAACCGCATAATAACATAAGGGTGTGATATGTTGGTCGAAAATTGTCTTTTAATATCAATAATTATAAAGCTTCAAATATAATGCCTCACTAATGATGATTGCGTTGACTAAAATTAAGTCCAAAATTGGTGTAAATTTTCACAGTATACGGTAAAATCTATATTTTATGGGTTGAATTACAAAGTATTTATTGAAAGTTGATATGAATATTATAAACATAATAATACATATAAAGCGGCTGAACTCACAAATGTCGGAATATTACGTCTTATATTAAAAACTTACTCAATATTATAAACACGAAAGTATGTCCGCCGTTCTGTTTGTCTGCTACGTTTTCCCGGTTTATGTTCATCTTATTTTGACATGAAAAGAAGAAGGTTGCATCCCAGAGAAAGACATTTGTTACGAATAATCTAGGAGTTCCGATGAAATTTTTCCTATACATATTTATTTTGGGAAACCTAAATCCAAGATGATCCAAGGTCCAACAGACGTCGTCCTGCTCAGAATCTAGAACCCGATTGCAGCGCCACCTACCGGGTCCAATTATGGCAGTATTACCATTAACCCATCCCGGGACCTACTCTAACACACACAAAATATCCATCAGAATCGGTTCAGCCGTTCTGTTGTGACGTGACATTCAAATATTGTTTTGTTTTAAACGAGATTACTATATGTACTACTGATGCTAACTTTTAATACTAGGACATTATTAAGGTAAAATTATGGCCCCTGTGTAACGATCGTAATGACATCTGCTTGCTTGATAGCTAACACTCTTTCGCTAATGGCTTTTGCATTGTCGTACCGCAAGAATGAAATAAATACCTATATACCTTAAAATATTGTAACAATAATTGCGAATATTCAAAATAGGACTGAGTTGCACATCTGATTTTGTAAGTGTTAAAAATATTACAATTTTAAATATAGTCCATGCCACAATGGCGGCGCATAGAAAATGAAGTAAAAATAGAAAATGTATTAGTTCCACTAATTGCCGCGAAACTTCTTTCGTGACACGGACTATAGTATGAACTTTTAGCTATAAATACTTAAGGCTGGATGTACTCAAAACATGGTTTTCTTCTACCACTTTTTAGGATAGTAAAAATTAAAATTTCATTACCAAATAAATACCATTCGCTACTCAGATAAATGGAGTATGACGTAATTAAAAAAAGTGGTCAAAAAGTCGTATAGTAACAGCAGAAAATTATCGGGAAATTCATGGAAATCTCAAAAAAGGCGTTATCACTTTACGACTATTGTGATTTAATTTGAGACATGATTTAAACAAAAGTTATTTCAAATTAATCGTAAAAGATCAAAGAACACTTTAAATAAATAATATTTTCAATACAACTTAGTTTTTTTACAATCTGGTTCCAAACATTCCTCATTTTTACAGCACGAATTTTTCATACAGATTTAGTACGGGCGCGCATCTCAAAATTTTGTTATATATTCATGAAATTCGGCAGTCAGATTCCATACGCCTCCGGGCTCTCAAAGCGGGAGGTTGCGTTCCCTTGCTTCTGAAATGACGTCTGTCACTGTTAGTATCCGTACACAAACGTTAATGAATCCACTACCATCGAACAAAACTAATCATCGATCAATATACGTATAAAAAAATGTAACTGGACGATTTCTGTATATAAAATATTTATTTTGAAAATATTTAAATTTATTATATTTGTAATTGGTGGTTATTTTATTATTTACTGAACCCAAAACGGTATTTTATTCTCTTGTCTTATTTTGCCTGTTCTGTGCACACACTCCACTACTACAGATTGAACTAACTTTGAATAGGTATTTTGGTTCTGTAGATTTTTTTCTATTAAAACAGTCATCCGAAGGAGGTAACTGGCGAAATATCGATTTTAGGCAGCGAAATAAAGGTCGAGTATAGATGAATTGAATGAAGCGTCGCCCCTTCATTCAATTCATCTATACTCGACCTTTATTGAATGTTTTGCGTAGAGCATCCTTTTACATCCACTTATGGACACTCTACCTACAAATGATATTAATATAATGATAAAACAGGTAAAACCCACTGTACAACTTGATCATGAGGAATTAGATTTAGTGGATACAGATGTTTTTCTCGGAAAAACGTAAGAAACTCCAATGGGGCCATCATATAGATGACTTATCGAACAGACTCAGTTCTGCTGCATTTTAGAAAGATTCGCCACTTGACAGATTTAGAAACTGCGAGAGTGGTATATTTTGGTTACTTTCACAGTATTATGTCTGTCATTCTGTTTTCGTCTTGCAGAAAGGACTGTTCGTGCCATATACAAAACTAAATTCAAAGAAGTTGAAATTATGACGGTCCACGATCAATACATAATTTTTCTTTTATTGCCATTTTAATAAAATAATTATTCGGCTAAATTACTAATAAATTAATAATTGTTATAATTTTTTATCGACCAATACATAATTGAAAACTAGATGATGCCCGCGATTTCGTCCGCGTGGATTTTTGATTCCCGCGGAAACTCTTTAATTTTCCAGGATAAAAATTAGTACCTAACCTATGTCCTTGCCCGGGATACAACTTACTCCTGTACTAAATGTCATTAAAATCGGATGAACGGATGAGTCGTGAAAGCATAGCAGACTAACAATCATAATTTCAAGAAAAAAATGACCATACAAGAAAATATGAGAATTTAGACCCGCTTCCTGACTTTGTAAAATTAGTTATTCAGTTGTCGGTAACAGTATGCCTTTATAATTATTATATTATTTTATTATTATTATATATAAATATATTATTATTATTATTATATTATATTATTATTATTATTATTATATTTTATAATATATATAGCTCGATTACCACTCACTCACTGACTCATTGACATAATTGTTCTCCTAGAAAGAGACAGAAAATGATACAATGATGTATGGGAGAAGTGTTCGAGTGCGGGAGTCGAGTGGGGAAAAATTATGACATTTCGGAAAAACAAGATGGCGGCCGACGTGATTCTTGTAACTCTTTTGTTTTCCGAGCGATTTCGTTACAACTCGCAGTGATGGAAGAAATTAGGAAACGATCTATAGAAAAAGTGGAAAAAATTGGAAAAACAAGATGGCGGCCGAGCTGTAGTGTTTTAAAATTTTTGATTTTTCGACCTCGAACCGCGGCGCCACAGATCCGAAACGGCGTGGTCGAGCATAATTTTTTTTTCTATTCCCGCCTACAATTATCCTGTATTTTGACAGAATGGGGGTGGTTTTTGAAAATTCAAGATGGCGGCTGTCGGGGCGGCCGTTCGGTTTGAGTTACGAAAAAACGCAATTTTAAAATGCAAATTTCTCTCAGTTGGCAACGTCGGAGCGTTTCGACTTCTACGGGGAGATTGTGTGTACAGACTCGAGGTATGGATTGGGGAAAAAAAATTACCCCATTTCTCGGGAAAATTTCAAGATTTACCCCAAAAATTAAAAAATCGAAATACGAACTTTTTTAAAATTTCGAGTACGAGCAACCACGTGTCCCACTTGTACGAATGACATTTGGGTAATTTCGTCGCCGAGGTCTGGCAACACTGGAATTTATCAAAGAAAAAGTGATTTTCGACATGGTCCGTTTTCAGGGGCTATCATTTCGGCTGGGTGCGAGCGAGATGAAAACTTGAAACGTCATCAGGAGCGGTGTATCCTGCAGTTCACGGGAAAATTATAAAACTATGTCAAATGATTCTGTGAAACGAGGTGGCGGCCATTTTGTATTCCTTTTGTGTTTTTGAAAATTTCGATCACGTCTTAGAGGCGGTTGGCAACATTTGGGAAAGTTGACATGTATGGATCGATTGTGTAACTCGACGGGCAGTATCGAGAAATCAAAACAGTGTTGCCACATTCGGGGTAGTTTTCGAGATTTTCCCTAAAAACTTCCTCCTGTAAAATTTTGTATGAAAAAATTTTTTTTCACTGCTGGCTTCGTATGGAAGTCAGAAAATATAACTTTAAGAAAAATATGGAGACAGCTGATGATTGAGGATTTCGGAGACGGGTAAAGGGCACGGCAAGGGTATTGAAGATAGGTGGGGGGTGCTCGAACAAATGTCACTCGAAACCTCGTCCAATTGGCAGTGAGTTTAAAAAAAACTCGAAAATGGTGGATTCAAGATGGCTGCCATACAAATTTCGTTAGTGTCTATCTCGGAGAGTATGGGAGATGGAAGTGTGGTTTGCTGGCAAGAGATGATCAGGACGTGGAGGTCTATTTAGCGAAATGAAAAAAAATTCAAGATGGCGGAATATTTTTTTTCATACCAAATTATATGGCGAATATTGAAGAGACTACAAGTGTAGAACTATGTAAGATTTTGATACGGTTCCGTCTCACCCACGACGAGGCTCCCTGGGATTACGAAATAGGAAACTGATATCAAAGTTTTAATAAATCAGCGCCATTTTGAAATTCTTTGTTAATTGACCGATTTCGTTCAAAATCGATATTTAGGACTCCCTGGGGATACAAAACAGGAAACTGTTACCAAAATGAAGAAAATACAGCGCCATTTTGAAATTCTTTGTTAATTGACCGATTTCGTTCAGAATCGATATTTAGGACTCCCTGGGGATACAAAACAGGAAACTATTACCAAAATAAAAAAAAACCAGCGCCATTTTGAAATTCTTTGTTAATTGACCGATTTCGTTCAAAATCGATATTTAGGGCTCCCTGTGATTACAGAACAGGAAACTGGTATCAAAATTTTAAAAAAATCAGCGCCATTTTGAAATTCTTTGTTAATTGACCGATTTCGTTCAAAATCGATATTTAGGGCTCCCTGGGATAACAAAACAGGAAACTGTTACCAAAACTAAAAAAATCAGTGCCATTTTGAAATTCTTTGTTAATTGACCGATTTCTTTCGAAATCGATATCTGAGGATCCCTGGGATTACAAAACAGGAAACTGGTACCAAAATTGTATAAAATCAGCGCCATTTTTAAATTCTTTGTTATTGTAGCGATTTCATTCAAAATAGACATTGAGGACTTCCTGGGGATACAAAACAGGAAAGTGTTACCAAAATGAAGAAAATACAGCGCCATTTTGAAATTCTTTGTTAATTGACCGATTTCGTTCAGAATCGATATTTAGGACTCCCTGGGGATACAAAACAGGAAACTGTTACCAAAATAAAAAAAAACCAGCGCCATTTTGAAATTCTTTGTTAATTGACCGATTTCGTTCAAAATCGATATTTAGGGCTCCCTGTGATTACAGAACAGGAAACTGGTATCAAAATTTTAAAAAAATCAGCGCCATTTTGAAATTCTTTGTTAATGTACCGATTTCGTTCAAAATCGATATTTAGGGCTCCCTGGGATAACAAAACAGGAAACTGTTACCAAAACTACAAAAAATCAGTGCCATTTTGAAATTCTTTGTTAATTGACCGATTTCTTTCGAAATCGATATCTGAGGATCCCTGGGATTACAAAACAGGAAACTGATACCAAAGTTTTAAAAAATCAGCGCCATCTTGTGGTTTTTTTTAATCACAACCCGTGAGCTGCTTTAGCAGCTCACGCACAGAGCGAAAAACTAGTTATATACTATATATAGCTAAATTACCACTCACTCATTGACATAATTGTTCTCCTAGAAAGAGACAGAAAACGATATAATGATGTATGAGAGATGTGTTCGAGTGCGGGAGTCGAGTAGGGAAAAATTATGACATTTCGAAAAAACAAGATGGCGGCCGACGTGCTTTTTGTAACTCTTTTGTTTTCCAACCGATTTCGTTACAACTCGCAGTGATTGAAGAAATTAGGAAACGGTCAACAGAAAAAGTGGAAAAAATTGGAAAAACAAGATGGCGGCCGAGCCGTAGTGTTTTAAAATTTTTGATTTTTCGACCTCGAACCGCGGCGCCACAGATCCGAAACGGCGTGGTCGAACCTAATTTTTTTTTCTATTTCCGCCTATAATTATCCTGAATTTTGACAGAATGGGGGTGGTTTTTAAAAATTCAAGATGGCGGCTGTCACGGCGGCCGTTCGGTTCGAGTTACGAAAAAACGCAATTTTAAAATTCAAATTTCTCGCAGTTGGCAACGTCGGAGCGTTTCGACTTCTAAGTGGAGATTGTGTGTACAGACTCGAGGTATGGATTGGGGGGAAAAAATTACCCCATTTCTCGGGAAAATTTCAAGATTTACCCCAAAACTTAAAAAATCGAAATACGTATTTTTTACAAAATTCGAGTACGAGCAACCACGTGTCCCACTTGTACGAATGACATTTGGGTAATTTCGTCGCCGAGGTCTGGCAACACTGGAATTTATCAAAGAAAAAGTGATTTTCGACATGGTCTTTTTTCAGGGGCTATCATGTCGGCTGGGTGCGAGCGAGATGAAAGATTGAAACGTCATCAGGAGCGGTGTATCCTGTAGTTCACAGGAAAATTATAAAACTATGTCAAATGATTCTGTGAAACGAGGTGGCGTCCATTTTGTATTCCTTTTGTGTTTTTGAAAATTTCGATCACGTCTTAGAGGCGGTTGGCAACATTTGGGAAAGTTGACATGTATGGATCGATTGTGTAACTCGACCGGCAGTATCGAGAAATCAAGACAGTGTTGCCACATTCGGGGTAGTTTTCGAGATTTTCCCTAAAAACTTCCTCCTGTAAAATTTTGTATGAAAAATTTTTTTTTCACTGCTGGCTTCGTATGGAAGTCAGAAAATATAACTTGAAGAAAAATATAGAGACACCTGATGATTGAGGATTTCGGAGACGAGTAAAGGGCACGGTGAGGGTATTGAAGATAGGTGGGGGTTGCTCGAACAAATGTTACTCGAAACCTCATCCAATTGGCAGAAAGTTTAAAAAAACTCAAAAATTGTGGATTCAAGATGGCTGCCATACAAATTTCGTTAGTGTCTATCTCGGAGAGTATAAGAGATGGAAGTGTGGTTCCATGGCAAGAAATGATCAGGACGAGGAGGTCTATTTGGTGAAATAAAAAAAAAAACAAGATGGCGGATTTTTTTTTTCATACCAAATTATATGGCGAATATTGAAGAGACTACAAGTGTAGAACTATGCAAGATTTGATACGGTTCCGTCTCACCTACGACGAGGCTCCCTGGGATTACGAAATAGGAAACTGATATCAAAGTTTTAATAAATCAGCGCCATTTTTAAATTCTTTGTTATTTGACCGATTTCGTTCAAAATCGATATGTAGGGCTCCCTGGGATTACAAAACAGAAAACTGAAACTAAAATTTAAAAAAAATCAGCGCCATTTTGAATTACTTTGTTAGTTTACTGATTTCGTTCAAAATTGATATTTAGGACTCCATGGGATTGCAAACCAGGAAACTGGTACCAAAATTTAAAAAATTCAGCGCCATTTTGAAATTCTTTGTTATTGTAGCGATTTCGTTCAAAATCGATATTTAGGACTCCATGGGATTGCAAAACAGGAAACTGGTACCAAAATTTAAAAAATTCAGCGCCATTTTGAAATTCTTTGTTATTGTAGCGATTTCGTTCAAAATCGATATTTAGGACTCCATGGGATTACAAAACAGGAAACTGGTATCAAAATTTAAAAAAATCAGCGCCATTTTGAAATTCTTTGTTACAGAACCAATTTCTTTCAAAATCGATATCTGACGATCACTAGGATCACAAAACAGGAAACTGGTACCAGAATTTAAAAAATCAACGCCATTTTGAAATTCTTTGTTAAAAAAAATTCAAGATGGCGGAATATTTTTTTTCATACCAAATTATATGGCGAATATTGAATTGACTACAATTAGTGTAGAACTATGCAAGATTTTGATACGGTTCCGTTTTACCCACGACGGGGCTCCCTGGGATTACAAAACAGGAAGCTGATAACAAAGTTTTTAAAAATCAGCGCCATTTTGAAATTCTTTAATTATTGACCGATTTCGTTCAAAATCGATATTTAGGGCTCCCTGCGATTACCAAATAGGATACTGGTACCAAAATTTTAAAAAATCAGCGCCATTTTGAAATTCTTTGTTATTGTTGCGATTTCGTTCAAAATCAATAATTAGGGCTTCCTGGGGTTACAAAACAGGAAACTGGTACCAAAGTTGTAAAAATCAGCGCCATTTTGAAATTCTTTGTTAACTGACCGATTTGGTTCAAAATCGATATTTAGGACTTCCTGGGATTACAAAACAGGAAACTGGTATCAAAATTTAAAAAAATCAGCGCCATTTTGAAATTCTTTGTTACAGAACCGATTTCTTTCAAAATCGATATCTGACGATCACTAGGATCACAAAACAGGAAACTGGTACCAGAATTTAAAAAATCAACGCCATTTTGAAATTCTTTGTTAAAAAAAATTCAAGATGGCGGAATATTTTTTTTCATACCAAATTATATGGCGAATATTGAATTGACTACAATTAGTGTAGAACTATGCAAGATTTTGATACTTTTGCGTTTTACCCACGACGGGGCTCCCTGGGATTACTAAACAGGAAACTGATAACAAAGTTTTTAAAAATCAGCGCCATTTTGAAATTCTCTAATAATTGACCGATTTCATTCAAAATCGATATTTAGGGCTCCCTGGGATTACAAAACAGGAAACTGATACCAAAATTTTAAAAATTCTGCGCCATTTTGAAATTCTTTGTTAATTGACCGATTTGGTTCAAAATCGATATTAAGGGCGCCCTGGGGTTACAAAACAGGAAACTGGTACCAAAGTTGTAAAAATCAGCGCCATTTTGAAATTCTTTGTTAACTGACCGATTTGGTTCAGAATCGTTATTTAGGACTTCCTGGGATTACAAAACAGGAAACTGGTATCAAAATTTTAAAAAATCAGCGCCATTTTGAAATTCTTTGTTAATTGACCGATTTGGTTCAAAATCGATATTTAGGGCTCCCTGGGATCACAAAACAGAAAACTGGTACCCAAATGTAAAAAAATCAAGTCCATTTTGAAATTCTTTGTAAATTGACCGATTTCGTTCAAAATCGATAGTTAGGGCTCCCTGGGATTACAAAACAGGAAACTGATACCACTGATTTAAAAAATCAGCGCCATTTTGAAATTCTTTGTTAATTGATCGATTTCGTTCAAAATCGATATCTGAGGATCCCTGGGATTACAAAATAGGAAACGGTTACCAAAATTTAAAAAAAACCAGCGCCATTTTGAAATTCTTTGTTAATTGACCGGTTTCACTCATAATTGATATTTAGGACTCCCTGGGATCACAAAACAGGAAACTGATACCAAAGGTTTAAAATAGCAGCGCCATTTTGAAATTCTTTGTTAAGTGACCGATTTCGTTCAAAATCGATGTTTAGTGCTTCCTGGGATTGCAAAACAGGAAACTGGAACCAAATTTTAAAAAATCAGTGCCATTTTGAAATTCTTTGTTAATTGACCGATTCCGTTCAAAATCGATATTTGGGGCTCCTTAGGATTACAAAACAGGAAACTGGTATCAAAATTTTAAAAAATCAGCGCCATTTTGAAATTCTTTGTTACTTGACCGATTTCGTTCAAAATCGATATTTAGTGTTCTCAGGGATTACAAAACAGGAAACTGATACCAAAGTTTTAAAAAATCAGCGCCATTTTAAAATTCTTTTTTAAATTACCGATTTTTCGCCGAGGTCTGGAAACACTGGAATATTTCAAGGAAAAAGTGATTTTCGACATGGTCTTTTTTCAGGGGCTATCATTTCGACTGGGTGCGAGCGAGATGAAAAATTGAAACGTCATCAGGAGCGGTGTATCCTGTAGTTCACAGGAAATTTATAGAACTATGCAAAAAGTTTTTGTGAAACGAGGTGGCGGCCATTTTGTATTCTTTTTGTGTTTTTGAAAATTTCAATCACGTCTTAGAGGCGGTTGGCAACATTTAGGAAAGTTGACATGTATGGATCGATTGTGTAACTCGACGGGCAGTATCGAGAAATAGCAATAGTGTTGCCACATTCGGGGTAGTTTTCCAGATTTTCCCTAAAAACTTCCTCCTGTAAAATTTTGTATGAAAATTTTTTTTTCCACTTATGGCTTCGTATGGAAGTCAGAAAATATAACTTGAAGAAAAATATGGAGACACCTGATGATTTAGGATTTCGGAGACGGATGAAGAGCACGGCCAAGGTATTGAAGATAGGCGGAGGTTGCTCGAACAAATGTCACTCGAAACCTCGTCCAATTGGCGGTGAGTTTAAAAAAACTCAAAAATGGTGGATACAAGATGGCTGCCATACAAATTTCGTGAGTGTCTATTTCGGAGAGTATGAGAGATGGACGTGTGGTTTCTTGACAAGAGATGATCAGGACGAGGAGGTCTATTAAGCGAAATGAAAAAAAATTCAAGATGGCGGAATTTTGTTTTTCATACCAAATTATATGGCGAATTTTGAAGAGACTACAAGTGTTGTAGTAGTGTTTAGTAATTGGCCAAATTGTTCTCCTAGGAAGAAACAGAAAACGATACAATTATGTTAGGGAGATGTGTTCGGGTGCGGGATGGGAGTAGGGAAAAATTATGAAATTTCGGAAAAACAAGATGGCGGCTGTCACGGCGGCCGTTCGGTTGAATTACGAAAAAATGCAATTTTAAAATTCAATTTTCTCACAGTTGGCAACGTCGGAGCGTCTCGACTTCTATGGGGCGATTGTGTGTACAGACGCGAGGTATGGATTGGGAAAATAAAATTACACCATTTCTAGGGAAATTTTCAAGATATCGAAATACGTATTTTTTACAAAATTCGAGTACGAGGAACCACGTGTCCCACTTGTACGAATGACATTTGGGTAATTTCGTCGCCGAGGTCTGGCAACACTGGAATTTATCAAAGAAAAAGTGATTTTCGGCATGGTCTTTTTTCAGGGGCTATCATGTCGGCTGGGTGCGAGCGAGATGAACAATTGAAACGTCGTCAGGAGCGGTATATCCTGTATTTCACAGGAAAATTATAAAACTATGCAAAAAGTTTTTGTGCAACGAGGTGGCGGCCATTTTGTATTCTTTTTGTGTTTTTGAAAATTTCGATCACGTTTTTGAGGCAGTGGGCAACATTTGGGAAAGTTGACATGTATGGATCGATTGTGTAACTCGACCATCAGTATCGAGATATCTAACCAGTGTTGCCACATTCGGGGCAGTTTTCCAGATTTTCCCTAAAAACTTCCTCCTGTAAAATTTTGTATGAAATTTTTTTTTCCACTTATGGCTTCGTATGGAAGTCAGAAAATATAACTTGAAGAAAATATGGAGACACCTGATGATTGAGGATTTTGGAGACGGGTGAAGAGCACGGCCAAGGTATTGAAGATAGGCGGAGGGTGCTCGAACAAATGTCACTCGAAACCTCGTCCAATTGGCGGCGAGTTTAAAAAAAACTCAAAAATGGTGAATTCAAGATGGCTGCCAAACAAATTTCGTGAGTGTCTATCTCGGAGAGTATGAGAGATGGAAGTGTAGTTTCTTTGCAAGAGATGATCAGGACGAGGAGTCTATTTAGCGAAATGAAAAAAAATTCAAGATGGCGGATTTTTTTTTTTCATACCAAATTATATGGCGAATATTGGAGAGACGTTACGAGTGATACGGTTCTGTTTTACCCACGAAGGGGCTCCCTGGGATTACAAAACAGGAAACCGATACCAAAGTTTTAAAAAATCAGCGCCATTTTGAAATTCTTTGTTAATTGATCGATTTCGTTCAAAATCGATATTTAGTACTCCATGGGATTACAAGACAGGAAACTGTTACCAAAATTTTACAAAATCAGCGCCATTTTGAAATTCTTTGTTAATTGACAGATTTCGTTCAAAATCGATTTCTGAGGATCCCTGGGATTAAAAAACAGGCAACTGGTACCAAAATTTAAAAATTCAGCGCCATTTTGAAATTCTTTGTTATTGTAGCGATTTCGTTCAAAATCGATATTTAGGACTTCGTCGAATTTCAAAACAGAAAACTGATACCAAAGTTTTAAAAAATCAGCGCCATTTTGGAAATCTCTGTTAATTGACCGATTTCGTTCAAAATCGATATTTAGGACTCCATGGGGTTACTAAACAGTAAACTGTTACCAAAATTTAAAAAAACCAGCACTATTTTGAAATTCTTTGTTAATTGATCGATTTCGTTCAAAATCGATGTTTAGGACTCCCTGGGATTTCAAAGCTGGAAACTGATACCAAAATTGTAAAAAATCAGCGCCATTTTGAAATTCTTTGTTAATTGACATATTTCGTTCAAAATCGATATCTGAGGATCCCTGGGATTACAAAACAGGAAACTGATACCAAAGTTTTAAAAAATCTGCGCCATTTTGTATTTTTTTTAATCATAACCCGTGAGCTGCTTTAGCAGCTCACGCACAGAGCGAAAAATTATACTATATATAGCTAAATTACCACTCACTCACTCACTCACTCATTGACATAATTGTTCTCCTAGAAAGAGACAGAAAACGATACAATGATGTATGGGAGAAGTGTTCGAGTGCGGGAGTCGAGTAGGGAAAAATTATGACATTTCAGAAAAACAAGATGGCGGCTGACGTGATTCTTGTAACTCTTTTGTTTTCCGACCGATTTCGTTACAACTCGCAGTGATGGAAGAAATTAGGAAACGATCTAGAGAAAAAGTGGAAAAAATTGGAAAAACAAGATGGCGGCCGAGCTGTAGTGTTTTAAAATTTTTGATTTTTCGACCTCGAACCGCGGCGCCACAGATCCGAAACGGCGTGGTGGAGCATAATTTTTTTTTCTATTCCCGCCTACAATTATCCTGTATTTTGACGTAATGGGGGTGGTTTTTAAAAATTCAAGATGGCGGCTGTCACGGCGGCCGTTCGGTTTGAGTTACGAAAAAACGCAATTTTAAAATTCAAATTTCTCGCAGTTGGCAACGTCGGAGCGTTTCGACTTCTACGGGGAGATTGTGTGTACAGACTCGAGGTATGGATTGGGGAAAAAAAATTACCCCATTTCTCGGGAAAATTTCAAGATTTACCCCAAAAATAAAAAAATCGAAATACGCATTTTTTGGAAAAATCGAGTACGAGCAACCACGTGTCCCACTTGTACAAATGACATTTGGGTAATTTCGTCGCCCAGGTCTGGCAACACTGGAATTTATCAAAGAAAAAGTGATTTTCGGCATGGTCTTTTTTCAAGGGCTATCATTTCGGCTGGGTGCGAGCGAGATGAAAAATTGAAACGTCATCAGGAGCGGTGTATCCTGTAGTTCACGGGAAAATTATGAAACTATGTCAAATGATTCTGTGAAACGAGGTGGCGGCCATTTTGTATTCTTTTTGTGTTTTTGAAAATTTCGATCACGTCTTAGAGGCGGTTGGCAACATTTGGGAAAGTTGACATGTATGGATCGATTGTGTAACTCGACGGGCAGTATCGAGAAATCAAAACAGTGTTGCCACATTCGGGGTAGTTTTCGAGATTTCCCCTAAAAACTTCCTCCTGTAAAATTTTGTATGAAAAATTTGTTTTTCACTACTGGCTTCGTATGGAAGTCATAAAATTTAACTTGAAGAAAAATATGGAGACAGCTGATGATTGAGGATTTCGGAGACGGGTGAAGGGCACGGCCAGGGTATTGAAGATAGGTGGGGGGTGCTCGAACAAATGTCACTCGAAACCTCATCCAATTGGCGATGAGTTTAAAAAAAACTCAAAAATGGTGGATTCAAGATGGCTGCCATACAAACTTCGTTAGTGTCTATCTCGGAGAGTATGAGAGATGGAAGTGTGGTTTCTTGGCAAGAGATGATCAGGACGAGGAGGTCTATTGAGCGAAATGAAAAAAAAAATCAAGATGCCGGAATTTTTTTTTTCATACCAAATTATATGGCGAATATTGAAGGGACTACAAGTGTTGTAGTAGTGTTTAGTAATTAACCAAATAGTTCTCCTAGAAAGAAACAGAAAACGATACAATGGTGTAAGGGAGATGTGTTCGGGTGCGGGATTGAAGTAGGGAAAAATTATGAAATTTCGGAAAAAAAAGATGGCGGCTGACGTGATTCTTGCAACTCTTTTGTTTTCCAACCGATTTCGTTACAACTCGCTATTATTGAAGAAATAAGAAAACGATTAATAGAAAAAGTGGAAAAAGTTGGAAAAACAAGATGGCGGCTGAGCTGTAGTGTTTCAAATTTTTGATTTTTCGACCCCGAACCGCGGCGCCACACATCTGAAACGGCGTTGTGGTGTGGTTGTGGCGGCCATTTTGTATTCTTTTTGTGTTTTTGAAAATTTCAATCACGTCTTAGAGGCGGTTGGCAACATTTGGGAAAGTTGACATGTATGGATCGATGGTGTAACTCGACGGGCAGTATCGAGATATCAAAACAGTGTTGCCACATTTGGGGTAGTTTTCCAGAATTTCCCTAAAAACTTCCTCCTGTAAAATTTTGTATGAAAAATTTTTTTTTCACTGCTGGTTTCGTATAGAAATCAGAAAATATAACTTGAAGAAAAATATGGAGACAGCTGATGATTGAGGATTTCGGAGACGGGTGAAGGGCACGGCCAGGGTATTGAAGATAGGTGGGGGGTGCTCGAACAAATGTCACTCGAAACCTCATCCAATTGGCAGAAAGTTTAAAAAAACTCAAAAATTGTGGATTCAAGATGGCTGCCATACAAATTTCGTTAGTGTCTATCTCGGAGAGTATAAGAGATGGAAGTGTGGTTCCATGGCAAGAAATGATCAGGACGAGGAGGTCTATTTGATGAAATAAAAAAAAAATCAAGATGGCGGATTTTTTTTTTCATACCAAATTATATGGCGAATCTTGAAGAGACTACAAGTGTAGAACTATGTAAGATTTGATACGGTTCCGTCTCACCCACGGCGAGGCTCCCTGGGATTACGAAATAGGAAACTGATTACAAAGTTTTAATAAATCAGCGCCATTTTTAAATTCTTTGTTAATTGACCATTTCGTTCAAAATCGATATGTAGGACTCCCTGGGATTACAAAACAGAAAACTGAAACTAAAATAAAAAAAAAACAGCGCCATTTTGAATTACTTTGTTAGTTTACCGATTTCGTTCAAAATCGATATTTAGGTTTTCCTGGGATTACAAAACAGGAAACTGGTACCAAAATTTAAAAAAATCAGCGCCATTCTGAATTTCTTTGTTAATTGACCGATTTCGTTAAAAATCGATATTTAGGGTTCCCTAGGATTACAAAACAGAAAACTGACACCAAAGTTTCAAAAAATCAGCGCCATTTTGAAATTCTTTGTAGCGATTTAGTTCAAAATCGAAACATTAAAGTCTGTACTACTTGTAAGTCTAACCACATCTCGTGAGCTGCTTTAGCAGCTCGCGCACAGAGCGAAAAACTAGTTATACTATATATAGCTCAATTACCACTCACTGACTGACTGACTGACTGACTGACTCATTGACATAATTGTTCTCCTAGAAAGAGACAGAAAATGATACAATGATGTATGGGAGATGTGTTCCAGTGCGGGAGTCGAGTAGGGAAAAATTATGACATTTCGGAAAAACAAGATGGCGGCCGACGTGATTCTTGTAACTCTTTTGTTTTCCAACCGATTTCGTTGCAATTCGCAATGATTGAAGAAATTAGGAGAACATCTATAGAAAAAGTGGAAAAAATTGGAAAAACAAGATGGCGGCCGAGCTGTAGTGTTTTAAAATTTTTGATTTTTCGACCTCGAACCGCGGCGCCACAGATCCGAAACGGCGTGGTCGAGCATTTTTTGTTTTTCTATTCCCGCCTACAATTATCCTTTATTTTGACGGAATGGGGGTGGTTTTTAAAAATTCAAGATGGCGGCTGCCACGGCGGCCGTTCGGTTTGAGTTACGAAAAAACGCAATTTTAAAATTCAAATTTCTCGCAGTTGGCAACGTCGGAGCGTTTCGACTTCTACGGGGAGATTGTGTGTACAGACTCGAGGTATGGACTGGGAAAATAAAATTACCCCATTTATAGGGAAAATTTCAAGATTTACCCCAAAAATTAAAAAATCGAAATACGTATTTTTTGCAAAATTCGAGTATGGGCAACCACGTGTCTCACTTGTGCGAACGACATTTGGGTAATTTCGTCGCCGAGGTCTGGCGACACTGGAATTAATCAAAGAAAAAGTGATTTTCGACATGGTTTTGTTTCAGGGGCTATCATGTCGGCTGGGTGCGAGCGAGATGAAAGATTGAAACGTCGTCAGGAGTGGTGTATCCTGTAGTTCACGGGAAAATTATAAAACTATGTCAAATGATTTTGTGAAACGAGGTGGCGGCCATTTTGTATTCCTTTTCGTGTTTTTGAAAATTTCGATCACGTCTTAGAGGCGGTTGGCAACATTTGGGAAAGTTGACATGTATGGATCGATTGTGTAACTCGACGGGCAGTATCGAGAAATCAAAACAGTGTTGCCACATTCGGGGTAGTTTTCGAGATTTTCCCTAAGAACTTCCTCCTGTAAAATTTTGTATGAAAAAATTTTTTTTCACTGCTGGCTTCGTATGGAAGTCAGAAAATATAACTTGAAGAAAAATATGGAGACAGCTGATGATTGAGGATTTCGGAGACGGGTAAAGGGCACGGCCAGGGTATTGAAGATAGGTGAGGGGTGCTCGAACAAATGTCACTCGAAACCTCATCCAATTGGCAATAAGTAAAAAAAAAACTCAAAAATGGTGGATTCAAGATGGCTGCCATACAAATTTCGTTAGTGTCTATCTCGGAGAGTATGAGAGATGGAAGTGTAGTTTCTTGGCAAGAGATGATCAGGACGAGGAGGTCTAATTAGCGAAATAAAAAAAAAATCAAGATGGCGGAATATTTTTTTCATACTAAATTATATGGCGAATATTGAAGAGACTGCAAGTATAGAAATAAGCAAGATTTTGATACGGTTCCGTTTTACCCACGACGAGGCTCCCTGGAATTACAAAACAGGAAACTCATATCAGAGTTTTAAAAAATCAGCGCCATTTTGAAATTCATTGTTAATTGACCGATTTCGTTCAAAATCGATATTTAGGACTCCCTGGGGATACAAACAGGAAACTGTTACCAAAATAAAATAAAACCAGCGCCATTTTGAAATTCTTTGTTAATTGACCGATTTCGTTCAAAATCGATATTTAGGGCTCCCTGTGATTACAGAACAGGAAACTGGTATCAAAATTTTAAAAAAATCAGCGCCATTTTGAACTTCTTTGTTAATTGACCGATTTCGTTCAAAATCGATATTTAGGACTCCCTGGGGAAACAAAACAGGAAACTGTTACCAAAATAAAATAAAACCAGCGCCATTTTGAAATTCTTTGTTAATTGACCGATTTCGTTCAAAATCGATATTTAGGGCTCCCTGTGATTACAGAACAGGAAACTGGTATCAAAATTTTAAAAAAATCAGCGCCATTTTGAACTTCTTTGTTAATTGACCGATTTCGTTCAAAATCGATATTTAGGACTCCCTGGGGAAACAAAACAGGAAACTGTTACCAAAATAAAATTAAACCAGCGCCATTTTGAAATTCTTTGTTAATTGACCGATTTCGTTCAAAATCGATATTTAGGGCTCCCTGTGATTACAGAACAGGAAACTGGTATCAAAATTTTAAAAAAATCAGCGCCATTTTGAAATTCTTTGTTAATTGACCGATTCCGTTCAAAATCGATATTTAGGGCTCCCTGGGATCACAAAACAGGAAACTGGTACCAGAATTTAAAAAATCAACGCCATTTTGAAATTCTTTGTTAATTGACAGATTTCGTTCAAAATCGATATCTGAGGATCCCTGGGATTAAAACACAGGAAACTGATACCAAATTTTAAAAAATCAGCGCCATTTTGAAAATCATTGTTAATTTACAGATTTAGTTCAAAATCGATATCTGAGGATCCCTGGGATTACAAAACAGGAAACCGATACCAAAGTTTTAAAAAATCAGCGCCATTTTGAAAATCTTTGTTAATTTACAGATTTAGTTCAAAATCGATATCTGAGGATCCCTGGGATTACGAAACAGGAAACCGATACCAAAGTTTTAAAAAATCAGCGCCATTTTGAAATTCTTTGTTAATTGATCGATTTCGTTAAAAATCGATATTTAGTACTCCATGGGATTACAAGACAGGAAACTGGTACCAAAATTTTACAAAATCAGCGCCATTTTGAAATTCTTTGTTAATTAACAGATTTCGTTCAAAATCGATATCTGAGGATCCCTGGGATTACAAAACAGGAAACCGATACCAAAGTTTTAAAAAATCAGCGCCATTTTGAAATTCTTTGTTAATTGATCGATTTCGTTAAAAATCGATATTTAGTACTCCATGGGATTACAAGACAGGAAACTGGTACCAAAATTTTACAAAATCAGCGCCATTTTGAAATTCTTTGTTAATTAACAGATTTCGTTCAAAATCGATATCTGAGGATCCCTGGGATTACAAAACAGGAAACCGATACCAAAGTTTTAAAAAATCAGCGCCATTTTGAAATTATTTGTTAATTGATCGATTTCGTTCAAAATCGATATCTGAGGATCCCTGGGATTACAAAATAGGAAACGGTTACCGAAATTAAAAAAAAACCAGCGCCATTTTGAAATTCTTTGTTAATTGACCGGTTTCACTCATAATTGATATTTAGGACTCCCTGGGATCACAAAACAGGAAACTGATACCAAAGGTTTAAAATAGCAGCGCCATTTTGAAATTCTTTGTTAAGTGACCGATTTCGTTCAAAATCGATGTTTAGTGCTTCCTGGGATTGCAAAACAGGAAACTGGAACCAAATTTTAAAAAATCAGTGCCATTTTGAAATTCTTTGTTAATTGACCGATTCCGTTCAAAATCGATATTTGGGGCTCCTTAGGATTACAAAACAGGAAACTGGTATCAAAATTTTAAAAAATCAGCGCCATTTTGAAATTCTTTGTTACTTGACCGATTTCGTTCAAAATCGATATTTAGTGTTCTCAGGGATTACAAAACAGGAAACTGATACCAAAGTTTTAAAAAATCAGCGCCATTTTAAAATTCTTTTTTAAATTACCGATTTTTTTCCGAATCGATATCTGAGGATCCCTGGGATTACAAAACAGGAAACTGATACCAAAGTTTTAAAAAATCAGCGCCATTTTGTTTTTTTTTTAATCACAACCCGTGAGCTGCTAAAGCAGCTCACGCACAGAGCAAAAAACTAGTTTTATAATAAACTCACAGAAGAAATATAGGAGATGTGTCTCAACAAGTTCAAATATTTTGTAAATAGTAAACTAATTGAAAAATCCTAAATAAAATATAAAATAAAATAGAATATACAAAATTGAAAAAAATTGAGCCACCCGAAACTAGTCAATTTCAGACGAATACGTCCGTAAATCATCAAAGTGCTGGTTTTGTACCTGCTGAATGACGTAGCAGCCCTTCTTGCAATCCTGTCAGAGTATCTATTGTTTATTTCAAACCTTAATATTTGTCATTTTACCATCAACTAAAGTGACAGATATCATATTTGGAAACAACAACCTGGCCACTAAGAAATACATAAAACTCGCACTCAATGCAGATTATATGAAAAACTAGCTGATGCCTGCGACTTCTGGGCAGACCTTCACTATCGGAGATCGGAGAGATCATCAGTGGAGAGCCCTACACCCACCTAATACTGAATCAGCCTTCCTGGCGATAGTTACCAAAAGTGCAGCTATCTCATAGTCATGATATTATTATATACGTTTTTTGCTGTCATAAAACTATTTCGTTATATATAAACACCAAATTGGCAAAATGTTACAAGGACAATTTTTATTTATTTTATATCAAAAATATAATTACTTTATAGTTTATACTAATAAATATCGGTTTTATTTCCCATTCCAAAGTGCTATAAAAGTTTCACACCAAAAACTAAATAAAGAATGGAAATAGGTTTTTTTAGGATTAATTGTGTCATTTATGATGAATCAACGGGACTTTACCACCAGCTTGAAAAGAAGATTCTACTGAGAACATATGACAATAACTCGGCAGTTAATAAAAAAAAAAAATACAATAATGTACCTAGCTTAGCTTTAGTGGAAAGGAGTTCAACTAAGCAACGAAGTTTTTTTACATAATGAGGATAGGAAATGCAGGGGGTTTAGGGGCGATGAAAAACTGCTACATTATATTTCGCCACCATTTAGAAGGTTATAATAGCTCAGGTGGAAAAGCGGGCTGTACCAAAACCCGAAGACCCCGGTTCGAGTCCAGAGTCTTGAATCTGATTATTTTTCCCCTTTTTTTAAATATAATACAATGTTTTATTTTAAAAATAAAATATAATTTATAATTTAAATTTATTTTCCAAAAAACACGATTAAAAAAAAAAATAATGTCCCTCCCGACCGAATTTCGGCCACGGCGGCCAATCTCCAGAGAGATTAGCCAACTGCGCAGGAGATATTATAGTGCAAAAGTGTGTGCGCATACACAGGTGCACTCTCTGTTCCTTTACTCTCATAGCCCGATGGGACGGAAATCCGACACGACCGGAGAGAGATCAGGCGCAGGACCGACGGCTTTACGTGCTCTCCGAGGCACGGGGGTGAAGCACCGCCAACTTCCTAACTCCGGGCTAGTAGTGAGAATTTCTTGCAAGAAAAACCCAATACCTGTGGCCCGACTCGGGACTCGAACCCGGGACCTCATAGGTCGCAGTCGAATATGCTAACCACTAGACCAACGAGGCAGTAAAAAAAAGAATATACCGAGCAAAGCTCGGTCATCCAGATATTACTAGTTGAAGTATGGAACACAGAAGCCGACTACTTCTAAAACCACTACGTCTACATGGCACATCCCAGATGGAAATGGAATCTCCTAGTGCTGTCTTACACCGTTTTTAAACTATTTATGCAGAACTACTTCTAATACTAAGCGCCATGATTATTTTAATTATTAATTTAATTTACTTTTCTTTCAACCTTTATCATATAAACACCTATAGATAGGTGTTTATATGATAAAGGCCTACCTACCTACCTACCTATACAGTCTTATAGCTATAAATCAGTTAGCAGGAATTAGTCGGTTGGTAATTGGTATATTATCAAGAAGCACCTCCATTATCCATACTATGATATTATAAATGCGAAAGACCTGTATTTGAACGGCCTATTTTTTCAACCGAGTTGGTATAGAGTAAGATTACATCCCGAGGAAGGACATAAGTTAACTTTATCCCGAAAAATTGAGAAATTCCCGCCGAAATAAAAACGAATACAGACGAAATCGTACGTATCATCTATCTATCAATCAATAAATAATAATATTATCTCTGCCATAGTGAGATAATTGATCGCATATTGTGTGCACCCGTGGTAGGGGCTGAATCCTTTCTATGTGTGCCTGGGTAGACTGTGGTTGTATGTGTATGAAAACAATTGACAGCGGGTGACAGATTTGCGAAGAATTCCTAGAGGGCTTCGATCCTTAAATTGATGCGACCAGCAATTTTAACCCTTAAACCTGTCCATGTCCAAAACGTCTAGGAACACATTTGCTAACTGAGTCAAATAAACGAACTGTGAAAATGTACAGCAAACAACAACAAAAAGTAAACGGGACTAACGAAGTAGTACACTGCCAGAATGAGTATATAAAGTTAAGAAGGCATTTGTTCCTCGTAAGTAGAACAAGAATATTATCTGGACAGTGCGGCAGATGAAATAAAGTAATAAGTAGCTAATTACTTATATCCGAATTGCAATATATTATAAAAACTCTCAGAGGAAAATTCTAATTGCTGATATACTTAATCTTTATATTTAACCATCCACTTTTGTTGTAGCTGTAAGTTTTCGGAACAAAGGAAAATAAAATAAATGCGAAAGTATACCTATCGGTCACGGCCCATCTTTCCAACCGATTTTGGCATGTACAGAGATAGCATGCATCCCGGGAAAGGGACTTTTATCCCGGAAAATCAAGGGAATTTTTCAAAACCTAAATCGAAGCACGAAATCATGGATGTCAAAAAAAAGCTAAGACTGGTTGGCTAATTAAGGATACTAAATTAATGATATTGAAAGACATCGTATATTATATTTACAATAAAATGGAACGATACAAAAGCACCCACCACATTTCAGCTATTTCGCACCTTCCTTCCAATAACGCGCTATAAACCTACACTTTATTTACCGAGCGAAGCGAAGGTCTCTGAGTCTACTTGAGTGAATTTGCACTTGTCTGTCCGTCCTAGGGTTGCAAAATGCCAATCATACTTTATAAAAACGTATTCTACTTTATTTGTGGTAATTTTACTTTATACCTTTGCATACAAATAAAGTATGTGAAAATACTTTAGTTTTACTGTGATGCGTAAAACAAAATACTCATTTTGGGTACTTAACTATTTACTAATCCGTTTTGACTAAAGTGTACCGTACACATAAGTTAAAACGGATGATGGAAACGATTTATAATTACTGAACGAAATGTTAGATGTCAGATGTGGTGTTGTGAATGTGACAAGACAGGTGACATTCTGACAAAATTTGAAAAATACTTTATATCTCAACCATTTTATACGTTTTTTTAGTCAATAAAAGTTGGCACCCTTATCCGTCCGTCTGTCAGAGCCTTATAACTTCTGAATTACTTCAAATTTAAATATTATGTGTAAACCGATGGCCTCCACCCGAATATGGCTTAAAAAGTTATAAAAATCTTTATTTCAGGGGGCTCTCATAGAAGCGAATGCGAAGTAAAATATTTTTATAGCGTTACATAGGGTATATCATTATATGATTTTAAAGATAATTAGGAATAGAGTCCAAAAATATATTTTTTTAAATTTTTCCCCTAAAATTGAAGAAATGGAGGGCTTTCAAAGTGGAGATTTTCTAACGTCCAAAGTTGACCTCAGAACTCTCAATTTTCTGAAAGGCTGAGCCTGAAACTTGATCAGTTATTTGAATTATATCCTGTACTTGAACAACAAATACTAAAATTAGATAAATATTATAAGGAAACGAAATTATTTAATTTTTAATGAGCTTCAGTTTTTTTAACAGAACTTCACAATAATGTCAATAGATGGCGCTGTGTAAAAGTTAACTATTACAATATATAGTTAAAACTATCTTATGGATACCGCGAAGTCTCAGTTCAGGGCGAACCACTAGTTATACAATAGTATAATATAACACTGTATATTAAGATAAAAATGTACAATACATAGGCGTGCCACCTCAGACAGCGTCCGATGTTCGAATCCCCCGTTTACAGAATGACGCCCGTATTTATTCACAATGTCTTTATCGCCCGACCTACCTACTCTCTACCAACTCTGTATTTTAATAATGCAATACCAACATGAAATCTGTAATTCCATTCTATAAATAATAAATAAATGTTGCCACTCGAGCACACGATCACGACACCTACTTAATACCCGTGGGAACTCTTCGATTTTTCGATATAAAAAAGCCATCAGCCGGATGGCCAACTATGGGCTCGCGTAGGAATTCCAACCATGTTCTTGTATACAATACAAAGTGCACCTCTTCAAAATTTCTGATTGGTAGGTCTAACGGTTTCGACTGGGCGTTGATGACTAACTCAGTGAGCGAGTGAGTCAGGACGTTTATGTTTATTTACTGGTGAATGATGCCCACGACTTTGTCTGCGTGGATTAAGTTTATCTGATCCACGCGGGAACTGCTTAATTTTTCCTTAGATACAATATATGCAGCATATGCATCTCGACAGCAATCGGTTCAACTTTTATGACGTAAAGAAGTAACAAACATCCAAACAGAAACTTATAAACATCTATAACCTCACATTTATAATATTATTAAGATTAAGATAAGATTCGTATGAATCTATAGAAATATAATTTAGTTAATTTATATTTATTTTTTATTTTCTCCCCGAACCTACCTAAAAATAGAGTCAAAATAAGTAACAAGTAAAAGTAAAGTAGCCAGCTCTCAGACTGTGTCCCAAAGGAAAACGAGGTGTGTCTTTCATCTTGGATTTTCACAGATTTTTGTAACAGAAGCACGGAACAACGTGGGCCGATCTACAAAATGAAGGCGGAGGATGGAGAAAAATAGCATCGAAGTATCCAAGACTGGGGACTGAACGCCTTTTCAACCGTGATAAAAACTGAAACTAAAAAAAAAAGAAATTATAGTTATAATTCTAGGTATAACTATCTACGGTGGAAGTTAATACGTCAATAACGAAATACTGTTGTCTGTCACCAAACTCTAAATTCGGGATTTTTTTGTTTCTTTAAAGTCTCCACTTGTTAGACTGTACGTAGGTTAGAAAACGCCTAGCTTTGAATTTCACCTTTCGCCTTATTGACCCTGTATCACCACCACACACAAAAAAAAATGGACAAATTATATGGACGCAATTATCGAATAAAATAATTCTTATTCTATTTCCAAAAGGTGGCTATCATTGTGCTATCATAAAATCACTAACCGGAAGCTAAATGCAACAGCAAAAAATATAGGATAGAGGTCATTCGATTTTGCAACCGTTAAAGCTAAAAGTTTTATGAGAGATTTAGGTAGGTATACTCCAAGGCGCCAGCCAGATCTGCCTACGCTCTTTTCTTAAAGGTTAATCAAAGACTAACCAGCTCATATATTTGCAGTACAACTACTTTCAAATGCGCGTCACATAATCGGAAATTTATTTATAGGTGAAAGTTGGTAAACAACGAAATGCGTAAGCAGACTACAAAAGCTACCTATAGAAAAGTTTTATGGAACCTTCCAAGTGTTTTATGAGATTCAGAGAACTTATGAAATAAGTTTGCTTATTCTTCAAATGAGATATCTTTCTAATACCATACAGAGAAAAACAGCTCAACATTATTCTCAACAAAATTATTTCATAGGCACCTTATCTAGTTAGCTATTTCAATATAGCAACAGCGAGATCTAAACCAGTAATAGAAACAATACAAACAGAACGACGTGACGTCAGAGGATTTTAAAGAGCTCGTTAAAGTAGATTCATTATGCAATTAGTAGTAGTGCAATGGTTCAATATGCTCAGTATAGAATTTTTGCTGTTCCTCTTGTCTGTTCGTGTTCGTTGTTTCTTGGTTTGGTAGCTCGATCGTCGTCGTTATCGTCTCAACGGATATACACAACGGACAATAGACATCCAGGTTAACTGCTGGATGAATGAAAAATCTCCACAGTCTTATCTAGTGCGACTTGCTTCCAGATGCTCTCAGCTGCTTGCTTAAGATCATCCGTCCATTACGGGGTTCTTCCAACGCTGCGCTTTCCGGAACGAGACAATTTAAGCTATTTGGGACCCTAAAGCCTATCGGTGTGTCCTTTATGTTTGCCCGGTATTTACTTAACTATAATTTTCAAAACGGCTGAACTGATTTCGAGAAGACCATCGCTGGCAAGTAAGACCAAACGAAAAGTTCAACTTTTACGTTTCGTTTCGAAAAAACTAAGGAGTTTAAATCCACGCGCAAGTAAAAGCTCGTAAAAGATAAAGGAACTAGCGAGACAGGTGTTAATGAGCGCATCTCCGTGGTATTTATCACAATTACGAACAATTGAATAAAACATTGTAATATTTTCGGCACGGGAAACGCACTCCAGCAACAAATTATCAATCAAAGTTGAAAACAAGCGCGGGCGGTGCGGCGGCGACGCGGAGGTGCGCGGGGGTGCGCGGGGGTGCGCGGGGGTGGCACGGCGCCAGACAGCCTGGCGCGCGACTGCAGCCGCTCGCGGTGCATCCCGCGCAGGTGCTCGCCGCCCCCCGGCCCGATCGCCGAGCGCCGACCGCCGCGACCCGTCTGTCCCGGCTCCCGAGGCGGCTGCACACACGATGCTCCTTCCGCGGCCGATTGGACAATCCTACCTTTATTGAAAATATTACAACTAGTGGTTCGCCCCGAACTGAGACCTCGCGGTATCCATAAGATAGTTTTAACTATATTGTAATAGTTAACTTTTAACATTAGACGCAAAAGAGTTAAGGGTCCTTATACAATCAGGCCGCAGCCAACTTTAGGTATATAACTCGCCACACTACAGCATATATCTGTACGCATATATAGCACTACGCTCTACGCTCGATTTTATAGCCAACTAATCAATTTTGTAACTTGAAATATTTGATTATTTATTTACTACATATTATCTATGCCTCCGCGCCACATTATTATAGTAAATACTAGCAGACGCACCCCTGCTTCGCTCGGGTGAAATTTTTAAAAATTCCTTGGAGGTCGAATTTCCAAAAATCCTGAAACACGTGTTTCTTAAATCCCTATAGTAAAAATCTGTAGGTATTTAACTCGCCACAATACAAAATATTTCTGCAAGCACGTATATTCTACGCTCTACCACAGTAAACGGATGAAACTACCTAGAAACGTTCGAAACAGCTCACTCACACAAACATGCGCATCGACATTGCCGTCAGTAGTGATTGCCGCGTCATGACGAGTGGTCACGTATAAATCTATTTCCGCGATCTTTTTAAAAATGCAAGGAGTGTATTGCGTAGTATACGGCTGTTTGAACTCTGCTTCAACAAAACCGGAACTATCGTTTTTTAAATTCATTCTAAATCGATATTTGGGGCTCCCTGGGAACAAAAAACAGGAAACTGGTAACAAATTTAAAAAAAATCTCTGTTATTGTACCGATTTCGTACAAAATCGATGTATGAGGATCCCTAAGATCACAAGACAGGAAACTGTTACCAAAATTTAAAAAAATCAGCGCCATTTTGAAATGTTTGTTATTGGACCGATTTCAGTCAGCGCCATTTTGAAATTCTCTGTTATTGTACCGATTTCGTTCAAAATCGATATCTGACGATCCCTGGGATCACAAAACAGGAAACTGGTACCAAAATTTAAAAAAAGTCAGCGCCATTTTGAAATTCTTTATTATCGTACCGATTTCGTTCAAAATCGATATCTGGGGTTCTCTGGGATCACAAAACAGGAAACTGGTACCAAACTTTTAAAAAGTCAGCGCCATTTTGAAATTCTTTGTTATCGTACCGATTTCGTTCAAAATCGATATCTGGGGTTCTTTTTTTAAATCTTGGTACCAGTTTCCTGTTTTGTGATCCCAGGGATCGTCAGATATCGATTTTGAACGAAATCGGTACGATAACAAAGAATTTCAAAATGGCGCTGATTTTTTTAAAATTCTGGTAAAAGTTTCCTATTTTGTGATCCCAGGGAACCCCAGATATCGATTTTGAACGAAATCGGTACGATAACAAAGAATTTCAAAATGGCGCTGACTTTTTTAAAGTTTGGTACCAGTTTCCTGTTTTGTGATCCCAGAGAACCCCAGATATCGATTTTGAACGAAATCGGTACGATAACAAAGAATTTCAAAATGGCGCTGACTTTTTTTAAATTTTGGTACCAGTTTCCTGTTTTGTGATCCCAGGGATCGTCAGATATCGATTTTGAACGAAATCGGTACAATAACAGAGAATTTCAAAATGACACTGACTTTTTTAAAATTTAAATACCAGTTTCCTGTTTTGTGATCTTAGGGATCCTCAGATATCGATTTTGAACGAAATCGGTACAATAACAGAGAATTTCAAAATGGCGCTGACTTTTTTAAAGTTTGGTACCAGTTTCCTGTTTTGTGATCCCAGAGAACCCCAGATATCGATTTTGAACGAAATCGGTACGATAACAAAGAATTTCAAAATGGCGCTGACTTTTTTTTATATCTGTTAATTTTCCTATTTTGTGATCCCAGAGAACCCCAGATATCGATTTTGAACGAAATCGGTACGATAACAAAGGATTTCAAAATGGCGCTGACTTTTTTAAAATTTTGGTACCAGTTTCCTGTTTTGTGATCCCAGGGATCGTCAGATATCGATTTTGAACGAAATTGGTACAGTAACAGAGAATTTCAAAATGGCGCTGACTTTTTTAAAGTTTGGTACCAGTTTCCTGTTTTGTGATCCCAGAGAACCCCAGATATCGATTTTGAACGAAATCGGTACGATAACAAAGAATTTCAAAATGGCGCTGACATTTTGAAATTCTGGTAAAAGTTTTATATTTTGTGATCCCAGGGAACCCCAGATATCGATTTCGAACGAAATCGGTACAGTAACAGAGAATTTCAAAATGGCGCTGACTTTTTTAAAATTCTGGTAAAAGTTTCCTATTTTGTGATCCCAGGGAACCCCAGATATCGATTTTGAACGAAATCGGTACGATAACAAAGAATTTCAAAATGGCGCTGACTTTTTTAAAGTTTGGTACCAGTTTCCTGTTTTGTGATCCCAGAGAACCCCAGATATCGATTTTGAACGAAATCGGTACGATAACAAAGAATTTCAAAATGGCGCTGACTTTTTTTATATTTTGGTACCAGTTTCCTGTTTTGTGATCCCAGAGAACCCCAGATATCGATTTTGAACGAAATCGGTACGATAACAAAGAATTTCAAAATGGCGCTGACATTTTGAAATTCTGGTAAAAGTTTTATATTTTGTGATCCCAGGGAACCCCAGATATCGATTTCGAACGAAATCGGTACAGTAACAGAGAATTTCAAAATGGCGCTGACTTTTTTAAAATTCTGGTAAAAGTTTCCTATTTTGTGATCCCAGGGAACCCCAGATATCGATTTTGAACGAAATCGGTACGATAACAAAGAATTTCAAAATGGCGCTGACTTTTTTAAAGTTTGGTACCAGTTTCCTGTTTTGTGATCCCAGAGAACCCCAGATATCGATTTTGAACGAAATCGGTACGATAACAAAGAATTTCAAAATGGCGCTGACTTTTTTTATATTTTGGTACCAGTTTCCTGTTTTGTGATCCCAGAGAACCCCAGATATCGATTTTGAACGAAATCGGTACGATAACAAAGAATTTCAAAATGGCGCTGACATTTTGAAATTCTGGTAAAAGTTTTATATTTTGTGATCCCAGGGAACCCCAGATATCGATTTCGAACGAAATCGGTACAGTAACAGAGAATTTCAAAATGGCGCTGACTTTTTTAAAATTCTGGTAAAAGTTTCCTATTTTGTGATCCCAGGGAACCCCAGATATCGATTTTGAACGAAATCGGTACGATAACAAAGAATTTCAAAATGGCGCTGACTTTTTTAATGTTTGGTACCAGTTTCCTGTTTTGTGATCCCAGAGAACCCCAGATATCGATTTTGAACGAAATCGGTACGATAACAAAGAATTTCAAAATGGCGCTGACTTTTTTTATATTTTGGTACCAGTTTCCTGTTTTGTGATCCCAGAGAACCGCAGATATCGATTTTGAACGAAATCGGTACGATAACAAAGAATTTCAAAATGGCGCTGACTTTTTTTAAATCTTGGTACCAGTTTCCTGTTTTGTGATCCCAGGGATCGTCAGATATCGATTTTGAACGAAATCGGTACGATAACAAAGAATTTCAAAATGGCGCTGATTTTTTTAAAATTCTGGTAAAAGTTTCCTATTTTGTGATCCCAGGGAACCCCAGATATCGATTTTGAACGAAATCGGTACGATAACAAAGAATTTCAAAATGGCGCTGACTTTTTTAAAGTTTGGTACCAGTTTCCTGTTTTGTGATCCCAGAGAACCCCAGATATCGATTTTGAACGAAATCGGTACGATAACAAAGAATTTCAAAATGGCGCTGACTTTTTTTATATTTTGGTACCAGTTTCCTGTTTTGTGATCCCAGAGAACCCCAGATATCGATTTTGAACGAAATCGGTACGATAACAAAGAATTTCAAAATGGCGCTGACTTTTTTTAAATCTTGGTACCAGTTTCCTGTTTTGTGATCCCAGGGATCGTCAGATATCGATTTTGAACGAAATCGGTACAATAACAAAGAATTTCAAAATGGCGCTGATTTTTTAAAATTTCGGTAACAGTTTCCTGTTTTGTGATCGGATCCTCAGATATCGATTTTGAACGAAATCGGTACAATAACAGAGAATTTCAAAATGGCGCTGACTTTTTTTTATATCTGTTAATTTTCCTATTTTGTGATCCCAGGGAACCCCAGATATCGATTTTGAACGAAATCGGTACGATAACAAAGAATTTCAAAATGGCGCTGACTTTTTTTTTTATTTTGGGTAAAGTTTTCTGTTCAGTGATCCCAGGGAACACCAGATATCGATTTTGAACGAAATCAGGACGATAAAAAAGAATTTCAAAATGGCGCTTACCGTACTAAAATTATTGGGAAAAAGTTTGTTAGTAGGATTGTTCTTCAATCACGCCGTAACAGACTAACGTATTGACCTAATTTTTTGCATAGGTATAGTTGGCTATAATAATAATTGAGTGTAGTTAAGGGCTCTGGAGTGTCATAGACTTCAATTAATACATTCATACATACATCCAACATACATACACACTCACACACACTCGCATATGCATACATAGACTCCTAATCTCGTACCCTTTCCTTTTGGCTTTGCTGTAATCGGGTAAAAAAAAGGGTAATTGAGAACTTTCTTCTTTGTGTCGGATAACAATATCAAGTTTTATCAAGCGCAGTATACAACACGGTGTTAATTTTGTCGTAATAAATTTCATGCAAAAAAGCGATACACCCACCCGTTCACGAGCGCATCTCAGCGCGTATTGAGCGCCAAACGCCAAGCGGCCGGCTTCTTTCCATAGAAAATGTATGAAGAATTTTTTGTGTTGACACATAAATGACAAAGTATTTATTTGTATGCATAATGTTCCAGCATTTGGGTAGAGGACTATATAAGCCCCACTCTTTTGTTATTTTCAAGTTAAAATATGTAGCTGATCTAGCTTTATGGGTTCCTATCCAGACCCCATTTTTCGTCATTTTCAGCAGTTCTTGCGTTCGTAGAAACGTATTTATTCCGAAAATTTGTATGGGAGTGTGCATTTTTTATGGGGTCTAACTAGAGATGAATACATTACCTTTAATTTAATACCATAATATCCCAACAGCTGTTATTCCATTTATCTATAAATGGTACTTGAAAAAGTATGATATCTGTATAAGGAGCCTTAAAGAGTCATTGGAGAAACTAATAAACTTTTACAGAGCGCCATCTATTGACATAATTGTGAAGTTCTGTCAAAAATACTGAAGCTCATTAAAAATTAAATAATTTCGTTTCCTTATAATATTTACCTAATTTTAGTATTTGTTGTTCAAGTACAGGATATAATACAAATAATTGATCAAGTTTCAGGCTCTTGAGAAAATTGAGAGTTCTGAGGTCAACTTTGGACGTTAGAAAATCTCCACTTTGAAAGCCCCCCCATTTCATCAATTTTAGGGGAAAAATTAAAAATAAAATATTTTTGGACTCAATTCCTAATTATCTTTAAAATGATATACCGCAACACTATTTAACGCTATAAAATATATTTTATTTCGCATTCTCTTCTATGAGAGCCCCCCTGAAATAGAGATTTTTATAACTTTTAAGCTATATTCGGCTGGAGGCCATTGGTTTACATATTATATTTAAATTTGAAGTAATTACGTTCAGTAATTCAGATGGTAAAAGGCTCTGACAGACGGACGGATGGACAAGCGCAAATTCACTCAAGTAGACTCAGAGACCTTGGCTTCGCTCGGTCCATAAAACTGAAAGCTAGGTAGCCTAACCTAATTACTAAGTATACAAATGATGCTCGCGTGGAATGGTAACAAGAATGCTGGCTGCTATTGCGCGCTGAACAGCCAGGCTGGTCCTTTGTGGTAAAAATGTAGGAGGTAACCGTGATGAAATGTCTCGCAAGAAATTTTTGCCACTAAGACTCCGGAGACGGAACAAATCTGTACGTCTCGATGAGAGAGGCATACTTCCGCCGCTTGCCGGTTTCAGAGCTATAAACTTGTTTATGTGCACCCTGTATTCTTTGTGTGCACCCTGATTCAAATTTTCTGTTATATTTCCTTTTCTAGGTTGCCTGGAAGAGATCGCTTTTCAGCGTTAAGGCCACCTATTGTACAGTTTTTCATAATATCTTGTATTTGTTTAGATGTGTTTTATGTATGGTGTACAAAAAAGTACATTTTCGTTCATTTGACGATCTCCGTGGCGCAGTGTGTAGCGCTGTTGTCTCAACGTGTGGAGGTCCCGGGTTCGATCCCCGGCAGGGTCAATTTGGGAATTTATAATGGGCCTGGTGGGAGGCTTCCTCCGTGCCTGGTTACCACCCTACCGGCAAAGACGTGCCGCCAAGCGATTACGCGTTCAGGTACGATGCCGTGTAGAAACAAAATAGGGGTATGGGTTTAATATAACTGCCATGCCCCTAACAGGTTAGCCCGCTTCCATCTTAGACTGCATCATCACTTACCATCAGGTGAGATCGCAGTCAAGGGCTAACTGGTAGTGGATAAAAAAAAATGCATTTTCATTTTCATTCATTTCATTATTATGATAGGTAGTTTTTGAAACGGCGCCAAACCATTCAAAAAAATACTATGTATTATGTAAATACTATAGAACCATTAATTAGGCCCGCGTTCTAAAACTACCTACAAGTTTTGATTACGGGTCAATTTGTTGAAAGTAATTAAAATTTTATTTTACACTTTTCAGTAATTTGAAGTCTGCTCACTTTTTTTTTAAGTTTTGTATCTTAAGAGTTGCGCGTTATTTTGACAAATCTTTTATATAATATGTATAGAAGACATATAACACTCACACACTAATCACGATATCCCGGGAACCATAAAGCATACAAACTTGAAACTTGAAAGGTAGGCTATGGTGTATACATAAGCTAAGAAACGGTTTTGAGAAAATTTGTCGCTAAAGGGGTGTAATGGAGGTTGGAAGTTTATATGACAGTCCTGTTTTTAAAGTTAAAAACATGAAAATCGGTATTTAAGTTATTAGTATTATATACCTATATAAAGCTATATATAGTGTAATACAAACCTGTTTGAGCAATTTTAGGAAACCCCCAGGGGATGCAATGGGGGTTGGAATGTTACATGAAAGTTATGTTTTTGAAGTTTGAGACATGGAAATCGGCCTTAGAGTTATAAAGTCTTAAGGAATAAAATCATATTTAAGCTTTTTACGAAATTCTGATCCAAATCAGGTAAAATGGGGATTAGAAGGTTACATGCAAGTCGTATGTTTTAAAGTATAGACATGAAAATTAGGATTTAGGTTTTCAATAATAAAAACCTGCGTAAACTATAAAATTGCCTCTGGCCATTTGCAGCGGGAAAATTTCATAATCACATAGAAAATCCGAAATACGTAGACGAAGTCGCGGGCGACCACTAGTATCACGTTAAATAGTGTCAGTAATGGCAAAAAGGCGCAAAGGCTGGTTTAGCGGTAATTTTCTCATGGACAAAATACACGTGTTGTATGGTATCTTGTCAAATCTTGTCAAAAAAACAATTCCTCCAAGAATTCCGCTTCTCAACAATTATTCATCAGTTAATGAAGTGTGAACTTGGACCAGTCCACTTCCACTATCAATATCATTAACTTGAAAACTATTAATAAACTTCCTAATTCAATCTAAGCAATTAGACTAGCCAGCCAAGCATTACGTAAAACCTAACTACTTTATTTTCATCTCGCCGCTGTACTTCAAAGACAATAAACCAGAGTAGAATTCTGAACAAACAATCCGACAGCCTATATTTCACCGGAATAACTTGAAACGTAACGCTTTTCTCTAAAGTTAACTTCACGAAAACTACAGTTTCTAAGTTCTATAACCCGGTTTACTTGTAAAAATAAGAAAGGGAAATGGCCTGATTGGAGGCAGCTATTTTGGTCGTCGAATGCTTTCTCACGCACGCCTTCGAAAAGTTTATTTAAGTAGCAATGGTTCAAAAGTATCATGTAATGACCGATTAAACGCTTTGATTAAACCCAAGACCCTCAATGAAGGCTTGACGTAGTAACGTTAAATCGACACGATGGTCATTATTTAGATACCTACTAGCTGATGCCCGCGACTTCGTCCGCGTGGATTGAATTGTTTTTAATTATACGGGATAGAAAGTAGCCTATGTGTTATTGGCTATTGCAGACTATAATTTATCTCTGTGCAAAGTTCATCTAGGTCCATTTAGCCGTAATGGCGTGATTGAGTAACAAACATCCATTTGAGATTTTTTGGTTCCCGCGGGAACTCTTTAATTTTCCGGGATAAAAAGTAGCCTATGTGTTATTCCAGGCTATAGTCTATCTTTGTATCAAAGTTCATCCAGATCCGTTCATCCGTTCTGGCGTGATTGAGTAACAAACATTCATTTGAGGTTTTTTTGGTACCCGCGGGACTTCTTAAATTTTTCGGGGTAAAAAGAAAAGACGTCACTCGTTCGTATGGTATAAGTTTTTTTTCAATTCCCACAGCACTTCATTATTTTCCGGAAGAAAAGTAGACTGTCCAGATCCTCCAGTATACCCATGCAAAAAATTACGTTAATCTGTTGCGGCGTGATTGAAGGGCTAACTATCTGTTACACGTCCTTGGGGATAAAATTTACAAAAAAACGTGAAGCAGGTATTTCTCCATTTCAAACCAAAATTCCAAAAAACCCGACCAAGTTACCAAAAAATACCTTGTTTAGTGGCTCTAACTTAAAAATTAATGACTGACTGTCTTACAAACTTTCAACCCCTATTTTACCCTTTTGAGGATTGTATTTTGGAAAACTGTGAAACACGTATTTCTTAATTTTTAACACGCTGTTTATATACGAAGTTTCATGGCTATAACTTGAGAAATGTAGGACTTTCAAACAAACTTTCAACCCCTATTTCACCCCTTTAGGGATCGAATTTTCAAAACCTGTGAAACACATATTTCTTTATTTTTTAACAAAAGCCAAAATGCTAAGTTTCGTTGATATAACTTGAGCAATATCCTGTGAAATGAAGGCCTTACATACCAACTTACATCCCCTATTTTACCCCTTTAGGGATCGAATTTTCTAAAACTGTGAAACACGTATTTCTTCATTTTTGACCCGCTGTTTATATACCAAGTTTCATGGCTATAACTTGAGAAATGAAGGACTTTCATACAAACTTTCAACCCCTATTTTACCCTTTTGAGGGTTGAATTTTGAAAAACTGTGACAACGTACTTCTTTATTTTTACCGGAAGAAAAAAAACTAAACTTCGTTGATATAACTTGAGCAATATCCTGTGAAATGAAGGCCTCACATACCAACTTTTATCCCCTATTTCACCCCTTTAAGGATCGAATTTTCAAAAACTGTGAAATATATATTTCTTCATTTTTAAACTGCAGTTTATATACCAAGTCTCATGGCTATAACTTGAGAAATGAAGGACTTTCATACAAACTTTCAACCCCTATTTAACCCCTTTGGGGGTTGAATTTCGAAAAACTGTGACATACATACTTCTTAATTTTTTACCAAAAGCCGAAACACTAAGCTTCGTAGATGTAACTTGAGCAATATCTTGAGAAATGAAGGACATTCATACAAAATTTCAACCCCTATTTTAAGCCTTCGGGGGTAAAATTTTGAAAAACTGTGACACACGTACTTCTTTATTTTTTACCGTAAGCCCAAATACCAAGTTTCGTTGATATAACTTGTAAAATATCTTGAGAAATGAAGGCATTTCATACCAACTTTCATCCCCTATTTCACCCCTTTGGGGGTCGAATTTTCAAATACTGTGAAATACGTATTTCTTGATTTTTAACTCGCAGCTCATATACCAAGTTTCATGGCTATAGCTGTCATAAAAAAATTCAACCCCTATTTTACCACTTTAGGGGTTGAGTTTTAAAAAACTGCGACACACGTAATTCTTTAATTTTTATCGAAAGCCGAAATACCAAATTTCGTTTATATAACTTGAGAATATCTTGAGAAATGAAGGACTCTCATGCAAACTCTCATCCCCTATTTCAACCCTTCGGGGTTAGAATTTTTGAAAACTGTGAAACACGTATTTCTTCATTCTCAACCAGTAGCTCGTATACCAAGTTTCATGGATATAACTTGAGAAATGACGGACTTTCATACAAACGCTCACCCCCTATTTCACCCCCTTAGGGGTGGAAGGAAATTAATTAAAATTTTAAGACGGACACTGCTTAAATACGGGAAATTGATAGTTAGAACAAGAAGACTCAGTGGAATAAATAAACAATTGAACTTAAGTGACTTAAAAAAAGACAAAGCAATTATATCATAGATTTCTTGAGAAGTCTAACAATGGCATTTGTACTTTGGCTGACTGCCAGCAGTATTCCTGGCATACGTAAATTGTGAAAGCGTTATCTACAAACCACGCACTATCCGATCTCAACCCCAAGCAAATATGGCGTAGAAAAGTGAAAATAAGGAATGTTCAACCCAGCTGTCTAGGGCGTTCGTTATTTCTGAGACAGACGGATTTCTGACTTCACAATAAATTCAAAATACCTAGCATTTCTCGTGAGGAACGCAATTCTAAATATCTAAAAGATTTTAAATCAGGGTCATTGCGCAAAACGAAGTTTGGGCGATACTGTGCACTACCTACCACTATATACTACCACTATATTTTTTATTTTTCTTTTATGTGCATCGACCACATGAGCTCCTCGACCCATTGTCATCAGCTTTGTACGCTCGGGTTGCCTTTAAAAGATCACTTTAGTCCGCCTTTGGGCATTACCACAGTTTCCTGTCTTCTGTATTGTATGCATAATTTTGTATTTTGTTTGTGTTAAGATGCAATAAAGACTTATACTACTACTACTACTACTACATTTTATTCTTCTTCACCTTCTCTTATTATTCGGGCAGGATTGCGTTCTAACCTCTAATGCTGGTTCTATCTGTTGTTCAGGAAATACCCATACCAGCATGGTACGCACCAATCATGGTACCAGTAGCCTAGCTGGCTAAAGTCCTAAGTATGGTACGATTACGCTCGCACTAGTGCAATATCATTTACAATCATATTAAATGACCTATCAACAACACCTTGTATTTATGCCTATTGCATAATACATATGCAATCATATGCACGATATTGGTAAATGTACTTGATCAGATTGAAAGTCAAACAAAGCCCTACATTTTAAGTCTTTTGTACCAAAAGGAATTAGCCTAGCAAAATTGAATGATATGGGCCTCTATACGTGGTTTTCAACTTGGTCACGTACGATATAAGGTCGGTCCAGAAATGGCTAGCGCGAAACCCTTAGCTAATTAAATGGTTTACTAAACTACCACAGTCAACTGTACAATTTACGTGCCGATTATAGTATTTTCTAAGATGGTAATTTTTATACGAACTATGGTGTGATTATGTGGTTAATTTATGGTGTGGTTATGGAAGTAATATGGAAATAGCTTCCGTTACACTTTTTGTCAGCCGATGCTATAGGCGAAACTGCACCAGTGCAATGAGCATGAAGTACATATTATTGCCTATTGCTTGGCAACTTGAACTCTTGGCATCAAACTTAAAATACACAATAACAGTACTCCCTGCACTGTCAGCTTATGCACTTACCTCTATAAGTACCAAAATGGCGGCACGTCCCGCCATGTAAACAACTGAGACGCCATCGCATTCTTTTGACATTAAAAAAAAACTTGCCTTTAGATCTTCCACTGGCCTACCCGCCCACATACACGCTGACCTTAAGGCTACGATGCAATATACAGAAAAATGAAAATAATATGCATGCGTGCACTACTCTATTCAGTTTTAAAAACTCTTAAAGAATTGCCATCTTCTTAAAACTAAAATCTTGCTTACATTATCCCTTCTGCGTCCACTTTTGAGTTAAGCTGACGTCTGCTATTTAGATACGACCGAGGAGCTGTTTGCTCAAGCAACCCTCGCCTATAGAATTTGTACACTCCTATAATTTACAGATTGCACTCTAATTTCGAAATAAGTTAAAGTGGCTTCCTTTTCAACTACCCAAAAATATTATGATATGAATATTATTTGATAATAATATATAATATTTAGTATGAAGAGAGATATAAACAAATCAAATATTTGCACAGAGTAATTTAATTTCACGTAATCGAATTGATCACTTGATCAATTTGCCCAACAGAATGGCTGTTTTGTTGACACTGGTCCCTTTTTTCAGAATGATCCTGTCTGTCTAGGTCTTACCCATATAACGTATGAATATTAACGCATAAGTTTCCGAATAGAATCGTTCAGTCGTTTCCTTAATATGATTTACGATAGTCACTGTAATTGCCTTCTTCGAGTATTATTCTTCAAATGCCAATAAATGCTATTTTTATGGTGTGTTATTATTGGAAACGCTCAGTGACAAATTGCACTGATTGTCTTTCACTGGTAATAGCTAGACTGATAAATGATGTCTACTTTGTTAATAATAAATTCCACTTTATATCCTTTATATCTATAATTTGAAGGTATATTATACTTTATTTATTATTAGGCTAGCTGAGCTGACAAAATGTTTAAAAATATACTTTTTATATATCTTCACATGCATACAATTTAATATTTATGTATTTAATATGTATTAAAATTAAATATTTAAATTTATTCTATACTAGCGGTCGCCCGTGGCTTCGTCCGCGTACAATTTCTGAACGAGATTTTCCCGCTGCAAAAGGCCTACTTTTAGCAGCTATATAGCATCAGCAGGTTTTTATTATTTAAGACTAAAAAGTTTTTAATGTTGACTTCAAAAACTTATAACATTCATGCAAGATTTCAACCCCAATTTCACGCCCTGGGGTGGATAATCGTGAATCGTTTATTATTACTTATTAAAACTAATAACCTAAATCCTGATTTTCAAGTCTCTAACTATAAAAACATAGGACTTGCATACAAATTTTCAACCCTCATTTCACCCTCTGTGGGGTAGATTTTCGTAAAATTGCTTATGCATTTTATTATTACTTAAAACTAATAACCTTTATGACGATTCTCAAGTATCTAACTTCAAAAACTTAGAAACCTCATGTAAACTTCCAACCCCCATTTCACCCCCTTTGGAGTGAATTTTCGTAATGTTGCTCAAACAAGTTATTATTATTTAAATCGAATAACCTAAATCTCGATTTTCAAGTCTCTAACTTCAAAAACACAGGACTTTCATACAAACTTACAACCCCCATTTCACACTCTATGGGGTTGCTTTTCCTAAAATTGCTTATACAGTTTATTATAACTTAAAACTAATAACCTAAATCCCGATTTTCAATTATCCAACGTCAAAAACTTGGGAGCACTTATGAAAGCTTCCAACCCCCATTTCACCCCTTTTGGGGTAGCTTTTTGTTATTAGATAGATATTATATATGTCACCATAAGATTGTAAAAACCGTTAGTTTATAATCTAACTCGCGTAATTGCAAACTGTCGAAAGATTACAATTTAACGCATTATTTTCCGATAGATTGTAATCTGATAGGTATTTAAACCCGATAAAACCTAAGTGCACTACTTGATTGTTTATGTCGAACCCTAACCTAACCTACAAGAAAGAGACAAGAAAACGTAAATACAATGAATATTTCAAAAACTGACACTCAGAACATTGAACAGTTTACAATCTTTCGACAGTTTACAATTTCGCGAGTTATATAGTTATATATATTAAATAATCTAACGGGTTTTACAATCTTACGGTGACATATATATATTATAGATATTCTTTATAGCTATTAACTTAATTGCCAATTTTCATGTCTCTACTTCAAAAACAAAGGACTTTCATACAACCTTCCAACCCCCAATTCAACCCTTTAGGGGTGAATTTTCTCAAAACCGATTCTTAGTGGCCATCTACACCATAGTCTACACCTATATTCCAAATTTCCAGTCTGTATACTTTATAGTTTCTGAGATATCGTGATGAGTCAGTGAGCTTTCGCTTTTATATATATATAGATGTATATTATTTTTATCTGTTTAAATGTTGTACCTATTAGAATGTATGTTTTTGTAATGATGTTTTATGTAAAACTTTTCTCGTCTCACAGCAAGTACGATCCTTTCATGTCGGTTGTCTGGCAGAAATCACTTTAGTATAAGGTCGCTATATGTATGTAATTTTGTAATAATGTATATGTCCTTTTTTATGCAATAAAGTATTTAATAATACACTTAATAATTAACTTTATAAATTAACATAAATATAACAAAAATATGAATGAATCATTAAAATTTCTCAACAAATTAAAAAGTTATGAAACTTTAAAGTCGCGCTTGCAAGAATAATATCATTAAGGTAGTGTGACGTCACTCTAACTGTAACCAACCTGAGGGGGTCCCTAAGCGAACGTTCAAGCATTGATATTGATAACTCGAACACGTTACTTAATGCCAGTCTTATGTAAACTGAATTTCATCTAAATCGGTATATATGCAAGTCGTTGGGTTGATTGAACTCGAAGCTTCCGAACCTCTAAAAGGTCTTGGTTTATTATGGACACAACAATATATTTGGGTCTTACTGCTTGATTATTCACGTACCATTTTAAAAGAAATATTGAATTTTATAGGTATAGTAAGGTATAGATTCTTAGAGACCCCATCAGGTTTGTTATATACCTAAACGATCGACATTAAAAGCACTTTTTATGTGGGTGAAGATAATTTTGATGTAAATATTAGTTCTGGGCTGCTAGTAGCAGTGGCGAAACCTCTATCCCATCAAAAACATAAATGTAAAATGAAAGCCAAGTTCAAAATTGTGATATATATGCCTTGGTTGTTGACTTCAGCGACAAAAGAAGTGAGATCTAAATGGGTGCCAAGTTCAATGGTCAGTCCTGCAATTTATTTATCCCATCAAAAACATAAATGTAAAATGAGAGCCAAATTCAAAATTGTGATATATATGCCTTGGTTGTTGACTTCAGTGACAAAAGAAGTGAGATCTAAATGGGTGCCAAGTTCAATGGTCAGTCCTAAATTTATTTATAACAACATTTAATATTTTATAACAACTTAAAATATCATTTCTTCTTATAACTTAGTATAAAATGTTGAAGACTAAGGCTTTGGCTTGGCTAGTTTTCATATACGAATAGTAGTAGTATAATACTAGTAATATAATACTAGCCTTCACAAGTTGTAAAGCTGTAAGTTCTTATTTTATTCTTCCGAAAATTTGACTTGCTGGTAGAAACTGTACTTTTAGGTACCTACTTAATAATAATTCGTATATGGAAACTAGCCAAGCCAAAGTCTTAGTCTTCAACATTTTATACTAAGTTATAAGAAGAAATGATATTTTAAGTTGTTATAAAATATTACATGTTGTTATAAATAAATTGCAGGACTGACCATTGAACTTGGCACCCATTTAGATCTCACTTCTTTTGTCACTGAAGTCAACAACCAAGGCATATATATCACAATTTTGAATTTGGCTCTCATTTTACATTTATGTTTTTGATGGGATAAATAAATTGCAGGACTGACCATTGAACTTGGCACCCATTTAGATCTCACTTCTTTTGTCGCTGAAGTCAACAACCAAGGCATATATATCACAATTTTGAACTTGGCTTTCATTTTACATTTATGTTTTTGATGGGATATCATTACTTTTTGTACAGAAATTATTGAACTCAATCTCAAACTCAAAACATATTTATTCAAAATATGTACCTACAAAGTACACCTTCTGAACGTCATGCTTACAGAGCGTAAGACGTGATGGTGATAATTAACTACGGTATCTTAAAACTAAAGCTACGAGGGTTCCAAACGTGCCCTGGTCTGAGAAGAGCCCGCAATAAACTCATCTGTGTTTTATTATTATCACCATCTCACAAATATTTGAAATTATATATATGTACTTATAATATAACATTACATAATCAGCCGCTGTAACAATTCATACCCATGCCTTGCTATCATTCAAATAATCCTTTACACTGTAATAGGACTTTTCTATTAGTTTAGTTTACGTTTTACATTAGTAGGTACTTTTTATTCGGTGTAAGGTCAGTGTGTCACCCACCAGTAATTCTATTGTACGACTCATTGTACAAGATAATTAAAGACGAGAATTCTCAAGAAAAATATATAGTGTACCTAGAGTTACACTGACATTGACAGATTACATCTATGGTCAGACTACCTCTACAGCACATTTCTACATCTCATCAATTTTGATTGCAAAAGTTCAATATCAAAAGTTTTTAGTGAAACATTGAAAACAAGCACGGTAAACAGTCGATATCACTAAAACCACTAAACAATGAATACAAATCACAATGACTGACAGCTTGAACTGACGACTTCAAATACGTTTCTTCTTCTTTTCTGTCAATGACGTTTCGTTGCACAAAATGCATGAATACGAAGATAAGATTTTAATGCAACTATATTATTATTCATTATTATTTACATTAAAATAGTAATTATGTGTCATTTTCAATAGGTAGTTAAGGAGTTACTACCACCGCTTAAAGTAGTATTGTTTCAAAATAACGTTTGAATGTCACGTACTTTGACGTCCTTAAAATAATGATTATAACACTACAACATAAACGTCAACAAAATTAAAATAATACGGCTTTAAGCTATGGTAGTATGCCCCGTGTCAGAGTTTTGATCTATACCTAGGTAGAGCATAAAAATGACGATTTTTGTACGTTTATATCTAAATAACCATTTGAGGTGTGCTTATGAAATTTGGAGCACATATGTATCTCACGGGTCTCAATATATGCGCCAAATTTGACATGTTTAAGTGAAATAGTTTTTGAGTTATGAGGGGGTCAAAAGTGGCTCCAAATGGTTCGTGTAATATTACACACGGTGCTGCTCGCCAGTTTTTTGAACTTTGGCTGGACACGCTTCCGCGTGTCTTGATAAATGTTAAAAAGCCTGGCTTGCCCAAAACAAACACCCAAACATACAAACTCAATATTAACTCGGTAATTAATCGATCCGTTTAAATTACATGTTTAAAGGACATGACCAGTAATTGCCCTCCGATTCGAGACAGTGCACAGGATTTCCGTTTTTACAGTAAGGTTTAAAAATTCAAAACGAAATTATTATGGATTTATTATTCCAAATAAGGTCGGGGTTCAAATGACAAAAAAAAACAGTACGTTTATTGTTTAAATCTTGAGCGTCCGCTTTCCTCTTTAAGCACTACTCCATTTTGACGTTCCATTATATCCATGCCTAATAATAATCTTGTAACCCTACATGAATACCATTTAAGTACCTTAGTTATTATATTAGGAATGATTTATTTTTGATCAATTAAATAGTAATGAAAAGGAAATGTATGTTTTGTTTATAATTATTTTTATTTTTTGACAAGTCTCAAACTAATCGATCGAACAAAGCATTTTGAAATACTACGTTTAAAGGAACGCCCTGTCACATTGCATATGCTGCCATCTGTGGTCGAATAGTTGAACTTGTTAACGAAAAGTAGCGAGCAATACTTAAAAATATTTTCTAGACTCACCACAATAACTAGCGCCATCTAGTATGGGAAAGCAGTTTTTGGTGAAACTTTTTTTATCTATTTTCTCAGTTTTCAGAGCCTTCAGACTCCTGAAACTTTTTTATTTGAAAACTATAAAATATAACAATTACAATAATAAAGAAATAATACTTGAAAATATTTTTTTAGACTCGCTTAACACAATAAATAGCGCCATCTAGTGTGGGAAAGCAGTCTTTTGGTGAAACTTTTTTGTTCATTTTCGCAGTTTTCCGAGCCTTCAGACTCCTGAAACTTTTTTATCTGAAAACAGTGAAATATTACAATTACAATAATAAAGAAATCATTGCTGAACATTGATTTTTGACACCTAGGCAAGCTGCCATAGTTCCACCGGTCAAGTCCTTTCGCGCGTTCTACAATCAGTCAGTTCAATGACTGCTAAGCCGACCGGTGGGCGCCGAGCACTTGCGAACGTTTTACGAACAACCTAGTTGAGTGAGTGAGAGGGGCTGTGGCTTTGATTTCCATACATATTGTCTGTATAATCCGCTATAGATTTCTATAAATAGTATAGCGCTGAGTATTGCTGTAATATGCTTGGATTATTAAATACGTCTGATTTAGGAAGTCCCACGCTGCCTCTAGGGGAATCGTGATACGGACTAAACCTTCATAATTTAGTCGTTTGCTTTTTTGTGACAGTGTCTATTGAAATAATAATATTCGTGAACTAATAGTTAACGTTGTACAAAATGAGTTCAGATTTAATTAATATTGTTCCTTGTGACTATTTAAAGTGTGTGCAAATATTGTTTGGCGAGAATAAGGTAAAATATATAAATTTTGAACAGAAAAATAATTCTTGTAAATTCACCAAAATCTACTCCAGACCTGTGTATTTCACAAACTTGTAAAAGTGGAAAAAGGCAATTTAACAGATCCGCGTATAAAACTAAATGGATTTTTGGTTGTTCTCATACTAATAAGCTAATTGTTAGTGTTGCATACGTTTTTATTCGTACAGTAAGTCAATGTACAGTCGTAATTCAAGCTTCTTTTCGTTAGAAATTATGATATAAATAATTTAACTGGTGCTATAAAAATGCATCAAGTTTCCCAAAAACATAATTTCCGTTATTTCTTTTTGTAATTTCGGAAAACAACGCATAGAAACTTCCAATTATTGGCAAATGAAATTTCAAATCATATAATTTACCTAGATCACAATGGTAGTGTACCACTGCTGACTTAATTCTGTCTAGTAGGTAGTTAACTTATGCCTTCTGTGTGCTTTGTTGAGCTCGTCAAGACAAAATGAGTAAAAGTAAACGGAAGAATACGATGGGCAGCGGCTGGCTTGCCTACGTTTGAACCCTACGGCACGCCACTGGCTAGTAGTACTTTATATCTCGGTTAGGTTACATTCGAGTAGGTAAAAGACGCAATCGTGGTGCGTTAAATACTTGAACTTAAAAAAATAATTAATTTCTCAGTCACGTATGGTGGTTTTCAAAAAAAAAACACAGATTTACTCGTTTTATCTATATTTTAATTTTTCATTGCGTTAAAAATGATATTAACATCATTATGATATTTCTCCATTCATTTGCCGTTACCCTTTCCGCCCGCAATCGCCGAATAATTCATCAGATCATCACGAAGTCCACAAGGTACCAACCTCACAGTATAATCTTTGTACATTAAAGTGAAAATAATTATCAAAATCAATTCAGATTTAACAGAATTATTGAGAATGATCAAGCAAAACTTTTGTCGCATATACGGAAAGAACTCTGTTTTCCGCCATGAATATAATGTCCTATAAGTATTTATACCCAGAGTGTTAGCTATAAGTGTGCCAAATTGCATCAAAAATCGTTTCGTAGTTTCAGCGTGATGCCGTTATCGTAGAAAAGGCGACAAAAATTTAAAAAATAATTGTTTTGGGCTCTCTATCTACACGAAAACATGTTCCAAACTAAATTTAAAAAATATATCTAATATACAGGACGTACGATATTCGTGACATTATGTATATCGACATGTTATATACATACGCGCTGTTCTTTTGTGCTATCTTTTGTGTGTGAATAACTCATCTACACGCAGAATACTCAGTTCGCAAAAAGGAATGATTCATTTACGTATGAGTGATAGTTGTTACCTATTCACAATGAAAAACTGATAGAAATATAAATTTTGAGGGCAATAAAATTGATCCCATACACATTATATTCTATTATTAGTCTGCGCACGTGACATGTAGGCATAAGGGTTCAGAATTTATTTATAAATTTCATCTGTTGAATGTAGGCGAGGACATTTACGTGATGTTGTAAAATAGCTCAGGTTATTCTGTTTTTATCGATAGCCTTCTATTATAGACACTGTTGTTATAAATATCCCTGGTAGTTGGTGAGCTACATAATTTAGTGCGACGCTCGTCGATCGATGCCGAAGGGCCATTTAAATTGCCTCATTTGCCAACATTTTATTAACGATCCCTAATCTGAACTTTTATGGAAGTTACTCCCATTTAGGCAAACAAACGGTTTCATATTTTATTAGCATTTAAATAATGTCTCAAATTAAATCATAATAGTCGGAACGCGCCAACGTCTTTTTTGAGATTTCCATGAATTTCCCGATAATTTTCTGCTGTTACTATACGATTTTTGACCACTTTTTTTAATTCGGTACTTCATTTTACTGAGTAGTGAATGCTATTTACTTTGTAAAGAAATTTTAATTTTTGCTATCATAAAAAGTCAGAATAGACAACCATGTTTTTCGTTGTCATAAACATTTAACCTTAAGTTCTTAATTATAAATATTCTTATTTTTATTTATTATAATAAATCGTTATATGCATAAAGTTATTTATTCATTCCGGTTCATATTAAGCATTCATTAAATCATTTAAATCCCGCTATCTCTGCCACCGCAAAACGCCATTCTGCCATGCGGAAGGACGTGGGAACCCACCGCATTATTATCCCAAGAAAACTCCAACCATTACATATTTAATGGAAAGGAGTCACGACCCTCGCTAATGAGGAATGTGATGCAAAGAGAGATATCTCTGCCACCATCACTGATTCTAAGAAGCTCTATGGAGCCACGTTAAGTAGGTGTATATCAGTGTTTTATTGAAGCAATAAAGTGCCCGTAATATGATTAATGGATTTGCAATCTCGCTCCGACGCCCACTCGCTGACGAGACTCAATATTCCTTACTCGAGATTCCTTTGTGGATACTGATTCATGCCTCTCAGTATCCACAAAGGAAATATTACAAGGTATCTAAAAAACCAATTCATCGGAACTTTTGATACGCAGTCAATACCAACAACGACTACAAATATATAGCGAGCTTTGTTGTACTTCTTTTGGAAAATAAACTTAATAATCTCTTCAGATATACGCGTATCTTTCAAACTATGAACGAAACGAAATATGAACTTTATTTTGAGGTCAGTCTGAATCCGATTGTTCGTGCATGCATTACACATAAACCAAAGACTGAGCTTTTGCGATTTAAAGGTAATATTCTTTTACTATATTCACTTCAAAAGTTTAAATCGGTCTACGAAAATTCTATATTCCACGCTATAATGTAACAATGTGTCATTTTGTTTTTTTATGTTTTAAAGTGCAACGCACGGTACAATGCATTTTATTCAACTTGGATTTTTTTTGTTGTTTTAAATGCTAAAATGTAGTGTTATGGTTTCATTAATACAGTCGTAAGTAGCAGTAATCTATCGTGAAACACCAAACAAACACAAAAAAATCTACCATGTTAGCAGGCTAACAGCGATACTGCGATGATGCTACGCCGTAGACGTAGGGCTACGACATAGATTCAATTTTATTGTGAGCTCTTGTCGATTACAATAATTACCTATATAAATGGATTATTTTTTAAATAATTACTATTTTAGCAATGTTGATAATGATTTTGGATGCAGGTTGTGTGAAATATGTTCGAATTTAATTTCAACACATTTCTATAAATTGTCTAAAAAACTGATAACACCTACAAAACTTAATTAATCATCAGTGTTTCTTCTAGCCCATCGTGTATCTAACATAGTTAATTTGGATTAATACCCAAACGCATTTTTGAAGTTTTTTAAATAAAAATATTTCAAAAGTCATATGACCCGTTATTTTACCCGTAAATAACCTTATGAGCCTAAAATGCGCAGCTATTGCAGGCTTTAGTTCAAATAGTAGTTCGTCTCGACTAACTAGGAAGTTAGGCTTCCAAATTAGGTGTAGACTCGAGTAAAAAGCCTCGTTTGAGAGCGAAACCTTGCCGAACTGAAGCACGTACGACGACGCCTTGTGAATATTTATGCGATACGCTCCAGAACTCTCCTTCCAGTCCGAAAAATAGAAAACTGCATTTTAGTTTCGATTTAATATGAAAAGAAGCTTCTGCTTCATTAGGCCGATCGGTTTAGTGCTAGTCTGATTTCGTATTACATTTACGATTAGATCTGTATAATTCTAAAAGTTGGTTCAAAAATAGATAGTATGTTGAACACTTACAAAAAGTCAAAGTAAAAGTGAAAAGTTTTTTTATTCAAATAAACTTTTGCAAGTAAAACTTTTGAAATACTAACTTACTTAAATAACTTACTTAAATACTTATGGTAGAAATTTACATAGATAGGAGAACGGTTAGATTCTTCCTGATTTAACACCCTCCCAATTAAAAGAAGATTAAACTCTTCCTTATCAAGACGTTAAAGCCAAAAACTAAGAAAAAAAGTTTTTTTAAATCTGATATCTTGATATTGGGGGGTTTATTTACAAAATATAAAGAACGTCAGCCCCAAGAAAAGAAGTTGACGACGTTAAAACATTATCGATAATCAAGTCAAGTACCTAGTAGATACAAGTACCTAACGCTCTCTATGTAAAGTATCTACCTCGTCGTACCCCATAAATAATTGCCTATAGCTAAACCAAACTTTTTCTTTCAATGAAAAAATTCACCCTTTCTACGTCACCCTTCCCGAATACTAAGCTTACATAAGATAGTAATCTTATACGGATTCTTATCTTTATTAAAACGTTTGAATAACAATTTGAGGATCCAAGCACTTAAGCTGAGTCAAGAAAAATATAACGTACGTAGAATTCTATTGTTAGGTAAATTGAACGTTTCAAAGTGTGTTGTTCAAGAATTGTAAGTACACAACGTTGAAGACATTAGTGACGAACCTTATATCTGCTCTAGGTATTCTTCAAAACCAATTTGTATTTCACGTCTATCTGTTATATTGTTTATAATTTCTAACAGTGTGCCCGGCTCAAACTCAACTACTACCGACCACTCCGAGTAGATAAGATTTTTTTTTTTTTTGTAAGGCTTCCAGCTTTTCCAGGCTAGACCACTCGTTGCCCAATTCTCTGCCCGCTTTTTTCATCTTAAACAGATAGAAAACCGAAAATATAGACAGACAATAGCTTTAGAAATAGATATTCAGGTTTGGTGTTACAACCATATTTTAAACTTAATGTAAGGTTTTGTTTCTTTTAAAATCACAGACAAAAACTTATTTCTATAGATAGCTATCGACGTCGTCCGACGACGCTTGCCGCCAGCAAGTCTACAGCCCTCTCACTTGATCCTTGGATCACTCCCACGCCCACGCCTACTGTTATAGTCGGGCCAAAAAAACAACCAGCAACTGGCATTTATGACTTAACTAATGATCACAATATCAGAGTCGTTTAGTGACGTGACCTACTACAATTTATTTCCCAATTGGCTTTTTGTTATTCTGACCTATTCGGGTTCAATTAAAGCGCAGATGAGTGGAGTGGAGATGTTCATAAATACGAGAGAGCCTTCTGTTTATTGAGGAACGTAATAATTTTATCATGACGTCATCCCACAATAATTTTATTAGTCAGCATTGTTTCTTCTTCAGTCAACTATTCCGACTTAGCTCCGCTCCGCTCGTCTACGCTACACTGAGGTTCAGTGGTAGAGAGACTTTTCTGAACTGGAAGACTGCATTTGGAATGCCAACCATTTAATTATTAACGTGTGGTTGAAACCAAACGCATCATCCATATTAGGGATGCTGACAACTCAATCAAATCAGCAACTCTTTATCAAACTTAAAAACGCACTTCTAGTATTGAAGTTGTATCAAATTCACAATTGTGTCGTCATCAATTTATTTCAACGCACTTTTTTTCTTTAATCTATATTTTGAAATGGTTTTCAAACTTAAAACTAGCCCAGGGTGTGAATTTTAGATCTTTTGGAAGACCCTCTATTTAAAAATCAGTCAGTTTTTTTTTTTAATATAGGCATCCCTATTATCTCCTTAGATTAATATCCTACATCCATGAGTGCGGTATTTTGAAAACTGTCAAACAAAATGCACATATATAAATGCACGACGCGACGGCACGTTTGTAGGCTTGGTTTGTAGCTAGTTTATCGCACAGAATACTTAATAGTACCTTACAAAACCCAATAATAACTAATTACTTTTATTTTTAGTTTTGACTAACCTTAAACCCTTAAACCTTTCTATAAACTTGATTTATTAATTACTTAATAAACACAGTTACTTTGTTTAATTGAGCGAAGTTTTTCTAGTGTAGCTGTTTTCAGTAAAGAAACCTACAAAAAAAGTACCTCAAAATTTAACCAAACGCTTTTTCCTGCGAGTTTCTAAAACATTATACATTTCGCAAGTTATAAACTTGAAAAGGCTATTGTTTAACTTCATGTTAAACCGCTAACTTTTAAAGCTGCAAAATTGCTAAGAACTTTGAAATTTGAATTGTAACTTAAAACCAAACCCCGAGTCATATTTTTCCCATAAGTAATAAGAGACAATTGTACCTAATCCAGTTTACCTGTTTATATTAAAACTTCAATTATGATTAAAAATAATACGATAAACATTGATAATAGGTTTTACTTATGTGCACCTAGGCCCCATTACTATACCGCGTTTACTTCCCTTTAAAATGGAACCTCGTAACAAAATTTTAGTTTACTGAAATGTTTTGATTTTATTGATGAAATGATATATTCTATTAATAATTAAGGTGCGTTTTAAACCCATAGGTTTGTACTAACGTTATAGATATCATAAAAATGTGCCTGTCAACTTTTCACGGCTCAACCTCAATTCTGATGTGCACTGAGATACCTTGACTACTTACATACAACGAATTCAAGTATTACCTACCTACCTATTACCTATTTACATCCCGGATAATCAAAAAGTTCAAACTTTTCAAAAATGTAAGCCTGCATGGACGGATACGGTATGTAGTACAATAATAATATACTGTCATATAAGAACTCATAAGGGTAACTCATTAATTTTAGCTCTAAAAGTAGAATATTATATTATAACGCCTACTCAATGGACAGCAATTTCGCAATCAGTTCCTTTTTTCAAAGTGAGTACTAACAACTTAACAACCAACTCTCAGAAGATGGATACAAAGTTAAATTACATTTTCCCCTTTTGCTTGCTCTTAATGTATACCAAGTTTTATCTCTTAGTTTGAAGGTAGGTACTACTATCGTCGTACGTATCAATAGTACGATTTAAAAAAATATACTCGTTTTTTATGTAACTATCTAATTAAATGTAAGAAATTTAAGAAATGTATGTACTTTTTAATATTAACAAGTTTCGTATCGCATAGTTTTTCTGAAGAATTGTTTGGTCTAAAGAAGTCGATACTTAAGAATTGGCTAATAGATTATCAGCCGAAAGTTTTAACTTTTACTTTAAATCAACTTTAAACTTGGAACGCTTTTTTATCTGTAACAAGTAATAATGTCCTCCCGACCGAATTTCTGCCATGGCGGCCAATCTCCTTAGAGATTTTCATTCCATTTGCGCAGGTGATATTATAGTGCACAAGCGTGTGCGTACACACAGGTGCACTCTCTGTTCCTTTGCTCTCATAGCCCGATGGGACGGATCATCCGACATGACCGGAGAGAGATCAGGCGCAGGACCGACAGCTTAACGTGCTCTCTGAGGCACGGGGGTGAAACACCGCCAACTTCCTAACTCTAGGCTAGTACTGAGGATTTCTTGTCAGAAAAATCCAATACTTGTTATGGCCCGACCCGGAACCCGGTTCTGTAACAAATACTTATTACTTAACACACCTACCTGATTTTATTCTTCAAAATCTAAATCTTTCTGATATTTGATTAGTCGCAAAAATTAAAGAAGAGCTATCCCTTTAGTAGAAAATGCAATCGTGTAATATTATGCTCTTATAGCTTCCCAGGTGGCAGACATTATCACTGAAATCATAAAAAAAAATAGTTAAAGTAGGCTCCCGTTAGCCTGAATGGTCTCGAGGCCTGTTTACGAATGCACAAGTCGTAGCGAGGTAGCCGCGAAGCTACTCGTACAATAAGAAGGCGCTCGCAATCGAGCTGTGGCCTCCGCCTCACTTTCCCCGGCGTTGCTAAAAATAGACGCTCAACGCTGAGTAGCCGGCTATCTTCGTAAACGCGGACTTGGGTAACATAAATCTGTAGCTGTAACTATCGATTCACTCCTCATTCTAACTTTAACTTTTATGGGCATACCGTAGCTGTATTTCTTCAGTATATCGAGTATAAATGCGAAAACTGACTAGGTAAAAAAAAAATACGTCTTTACATGGAGTGCGCACACCAACTTGACAGCACATAACGTCGTTCCCTGCGCAGATGTTTCTTTTATATTCGAGCCCTAGTGTGCTTACGCTTTCTTCTATGTCGAAAAAGACTAATCAGCCTGTGTTTATGCTAAGTTATATTTTTATGCGAGTAGTTTTTATTTTCAACGTAAAATCTTTACCACTTGATATTATAATCAGAACAAGACAACTTATCTTCATTAGTTATTTAAGTAACTATCACCACGGCAATAATGTTTCGAAAGATGGTACAAAGATATTCGTTGCTTAAAACATATATAAATAAGGGATTGAAATCATCCAAATAAAATATAATGTAAGGGCAGGTATTTGAAATATATTTTTTTTTAATTATATAGGCTAGCGCTTGGCTGCTATTAGACTTGCTTGCAAGTGGTGATGCAACCTAAAGTGGAGCGCGCTTGCCTAGAAGATGCCTATTCACTCTTGATTTGAAGGTACCTATATTAAAAGAGGAGGGGAAAACGGAAGCCGGAAGGGCATTCCATATCCTAGCGGTTCGAATTAGAAACGAGGAAGCAAATCGCTTTGTACGAGCCCGCGGAATTTCGACTGCGTAAGGGTGCAGACCTTGTCGATGCCTTGCGGTTCGATAACAAAAAGGTGACGGAGGAACTAGATCGAATAGTTCTTGAAATATATCGTGTAGAATACCGACAGACAGGCAACTTTGCGCCGATGTTCTAAGCTTTGCAGCTTCGAACTGACCAGCGCTTCGTTACCAATAAGTCTCCTGGCGCGACGATCCATCAAATCCAATGCATCAAGCTGGTACTTGGCTGAGCCATCCCATAAATGGCTGCAGTACTCCAGGCACGATCAAACTTGCGCCATATATACAAATACTCAAAAAAAAAAATATATTTAGCAAAAACACTTGATCTTATAAATCCGAAAAGCGTCTGTCTGTTTGTTGTCTTTTCACTACTCAATTGCTGTACACAATATAAACGTAATTTGACGTTGCTTGCATCCCGATAACGATAAAGGATAATTTTTATACCAGAAAATCCAACGTTTAAAGATTGCCCGCGGTACTGTAAGAAAGTTTTATCCACGAGGACAAAATAGCGAACATGAGGTCGTCCTAGAATAACAAATAAGTAACCTTGTGTCGAAAAAAGTTTAGGGTTCTTCAAGAGACAAATCCTAAATCAATGTATTCAAAGAACCCTTCTAAAACCCTCTCGGTTGTGATGAGATTACACGTATCTACCCTTACTACTTGTGTAGGGCTTTTGGAAGCTATCATCTATAGTATACATATAGTGTCGAATCAATTAAATCCTTTGGGGAGTAAGTAGATACCCGTATCATGTTACTTAACTATGTGTTGTCGCCTTCACTGTGTTAATTTAATCATTGTTTGACATATTATATAGGGAGATGAAAAGATACTGTCCGCAAAGCAACTCATGTGGAACGGTCAATATTTCCTTTATTTCAACACTATAATTAACAGAAGAGATCGCAGAAAAGCGTAAGTATATGCGAATGCGAGGAAGACGTGAAATACTTATGTAATGATGCAAACGATTTGCAAAACTAATGGTGCCTTGCACATCATTGCAGGTCAAAGGTTAAGTTGCAAATATCCACTAGACGAGTGCTGCACATAAACACTAAACTCTGCTGACGTATCAACTTTTGTCTGGTGGGAGGCTTTGACCGTACCACCCTACCGGTAAGGACATACCGCCAAGCGATTGCCATGTAAAAGCCGATTAGGCTGCCGACCCTAGCATGTTAGCCCACTACCATCTTAGACTGCATCCTCACTTAGATACCACCAGGTGATATCGCAGTCAAGGGCTAACTTGTAGTGGATAAAATAAAACAAAAAACTCTAGCGTTAGCGTGCGCACTTGCAGCAATAATGGTTGTTGATCTTGTGGGTCATCTCTAGATTATTAGGTACGTAGACCTCTACTTATGGAAGGATTTTAAGGCTGTCTCGCACAACACTACTTAAACTGTTTTACAGTTGGCGCGCGAGGTCCGAGGAATCTTAACGAATGTTGACGTAATGAGATAGAGTTGTGATTTAGTCGATATTACGTTACTAACACATCTTAAGTATCTGTACGCATACATTGAATTAATTATGAAATAATAATTCTATGAGGATATTAAGTGCAATAAGGAAGAAAAAACAAATTGTATCATAAAATTTAACTATAACGAACTTGTACAAAATGAATGTAAAATCTAATTAATTTGTCACAATCAGAATAATCAGTACTTTAAGGAATTTAAAAATTAAACAGCTATTTGCACAGACAAAGAAACTTTTATATATTGAACTATTACAAATTTAAAAACAGGACTCGATAAAGCGTACTCTCGCGTCACGGTTGGCACTAGTATGGGAGTGTGCGGGGTATGAAGCGACTGTCGGGCGCGGGGAGCATCCGCCCGCTACCTCAGCCCCCGATTCCTCAGAGCTGGCGCGCGGACTATAGTTTAATTAATTGATGCTTTGACATTTTGATAAATTTATTACGAGGTTGTCATGAAAAAGACAGGTAAAGAAAATTTTATTTAAATACTAAATATAACAGCCCTGAGCAAGTCGGTCTAAAAAATTAAAACCAACTAAAACGAGACGAATCAACTAGTCAACAATATATAATGCTGGTCTTTAAAATATTGCTATTTCAGTAGAATCTACTAAGAGATTCTGCTTTGACGCTTTGGCTTTCATTCAATCTGCTTTACCTGTCAACCTCAAAGGTCTTGACATTCACGCTCCTCTGACCTACGTGCTTAACCTTCGGTATCAGAGCAGAGAACTAATAGGAAGATTAACGTCTAGTAGCAACCATTTACCAAAGTTCACCTAGGTGATGAGTAAAACCTGAAATACACATTTCAGTACAGAAGCGCGGCGCCTCGGCAACGTTTCAAACGCAGTTTCTACTTACCTAAAACAATGTCCCAAAGCACACACTGACACAAAGAGGACTGCATGTTGTAGTGAGATTTTATTAATGACAAATAAGTCATTGACTGCTTTCTTCGCTGGTGGTAAGGGATGATCCAGTCTAAGATAGAAGCGGGTTTACTTGAAAAATGGCATCGTACCAAAACGCTCAATCACTTGGCGGCACGGCTTTACCGTTAGGGTGGTAACTATAGCTTTTACCTATTCTGCGTTATAGCCACGGCCACTAGATCTTCCGTGCTAATTCGGCGGTTGTCGCAAATGAAATGAGCTAACGAATTTAATTACTTATAAAGAAGAAATCAGATCAATCACTGACCGACACTACATAGGCACCGCGCGCCGCTCTGTAAATTCAAATGAACTTATTGTAGTGATTTAGAGATCATTTCTCTTTAAATGCGAGCGTCCGGACGGCTATGTCAAAGGGCGCAATTACTCGCCTATGACAGACGCACAGGTGCCGCGCCGCCGCCGCGCGCCCATTTCAAATGAACTTACACTTTATTGACTTAGCGCGCGTGTTGTATTATATAAAATTGTTATTTGTGTAGTAATAAGAGTCATTTTAGCTTGCACATCATGAGCGGTATGACAAGCGCCGAAAGCGTAATAAAAGTAAAACAATGATTAATTGTTGATGACAATTTTTTTATATTTATTTTTGCGCATACGTATTTGTCGTAACAAATATATTAAACTGCAATGGCGGTAAGTTCAATGAAATTTCTAAATATTCAGCGCTCGGCAGGCGCCCCTTGCACCCCCGGGTAAAGACGGCCCTGCAACTAAATTCTAGTAAGTAGGTATTCTTGCTAGTTCAACACAGAGTTAAACAGTTTTAAAAATAAAATCAACATTAAAAATAACTTTAATGCAGGTACTTCATACACCTCGACAAACTATGTTATGATGTCCACACATTCAAGTTCGCAAACTCGATTAAAATAGTTGTTTAAACTTTTTACACGTGCTGGGTCAGTAATCAATCTATTTAAATGGCCACTGTGACACTACAATAGTTATTTGTTCAACAAGATGGCTGCAAAGTTGGTTTTTGTGTTTTTTTGTGCCTGGATTGCATCGAAGCGAAGGATTCTAAGTTTCGTGTCCTCCGGAGTGTCGTGAGGGTTTTAAAGGCACAGGAAACTAAAAACTTTACTATCGTGTGATACATACAACTTGTCACCTCAATAGCGTACCATAATACAAGATGTAAGAAAAATATATTTTTTATACATTTTCGAAACGATAAGGTATTTTTACATCAAGGTATTTTACTTAATTAGTTTATTAATAAACTTTAGATTTTTTAGATTTATGCCCCTCCGACTTTTCGGATAAGTTTCTATAAGGTCGTCGTGTTTTGATTTGATTGTAGCTTCTAACGTAGAGTAAATACTCTATAATGTAGTTGATTGCCTTGTTTTCGACAATTCCATGAAATATGATAAACCAAAGTCCCTGAACAGATATAAGCAAGCCTTTTGCAAGTCTCCAATCATTAAATAATTCATAGGCTTTCAAGTATAATATACTAAAAAATATATTATATTTTTACGCGACTTTTCCGGAAGTAATTTTAATTCAGCGTTAAACACTCTCCTTTTTTAAATCTGATGGTGTTGAACTTTTCAGATTTTTGCAACAATTCATTATCTACAAAGAAAGTACTTACGATAAGATATGGACAAGTTTATTTTTGTTTTCCTATTATTATTATATTTTTTTAAACAATAATATTTTTTTTATTTTTTTTTGTCACGGAATTGCAAAATTTTAAAGCCTTGAAAACACATTTGAAAAGTAAATAGTCTAAATAATGAAATTGAGAATTAAATATTAAATTGAGAAAAAAAAATATGGTTTAAATTCTGGGGGTATACAATATTTATTACATACCTACACAATTTATTAATTATTCAATCCTTTTTCTTTTTTTTTGGGTCTGTCAAGTGTAGTGAGAGTGTAAATTGGCATAGAATAAAAAAAACATTGGCAGTCATAGGGACTGCCGATAGAAGTGAAAACTATTTTTTTTTATTCTTTTTTTATATTTTAATTAATATTTGTTAATAGTAGTTTGTGATATAGGAGCGGTAAATAGGTTTTTACATACGAGTTGACTAATGTCAGCCCGATGACGCCAGTCGAGGGCTGACCGTCGTCACGAGGATGTAGAAACACCTTAACGTCCGTGTATCACACAATATTTTTCAATACATTTGTGAGAAAACTCGAAAATAAAAGTCGAGTAGGTAGGCACTAGGTACTCACTAGAAAATGGTTTTTCACGCCCATACTTATTTCAAGATTTTTGGCGGCAATTATAAGCGCTTATAATTTTCTCAGATCCAAAATACCTAAGTGTTGATTCAATTTTATGACTCCACATCACATCTGCCATTCTGCCAAATAAATATTTATTGATAATTTATAAAAAAAATTCAACGACTCTTTTAAAAATAGCGCGCGCTACGGCGCGTTGTTGTAATTGCGTTTTTTTAATTCCATTCATGGCTCTCGGTTCTAGTTCTTAGCTTCCAGCCTGGACTATTTAGCCTTTACTATTTTGATTTATAAAACTTAAAAACAAATTTAATTAATTATATTAAATACTGTTTTTTATTTTATGCATTAATTTCATCAATTCACATCTAAATGTCATTATTTTTTAGGTTTTCTACAACAAAGTCAATATCATTATGAACCTTCTTGCAAAAAAAACTTTTATTTAGAAGTAACGTGGACTTACAAAAATTTAAAAAATCTGCAAATTTACTGCACGCGGGCAGTAAATTTAACTTACAAGCCCTGTTTACTGCCTCTGTAAGTGCATTTTTCGAGCAAGTGCATTGAAAAATATAAATCTTAACACTAAGGCATTAAAGTTTAATTTCGAATGGAGTATATTTACATGTTCGCGAGCATGTCAGTCACACGAATCTACATTTTTACACTACCAAAAAGTGCTCAACGCGCCTAAAGAAGTTTTCACTTCAAAAATGATGACTGAGTAGGCTGTATGGTCTAGATAGATCTTTATCTTTTTTTGTTTTAATCCCAGTTTTGGTAGTAGGTGTTTTTAATAACACTCATTAATTGACTCTCAGCTTTTTCATAACAAACTTTACGTCATGATAATTATTTTATTTACATTGAACTTGTTTTATTTTCAGAGTGCCCGCCAGCCGCGGACGGCATGGAGAGGTTCGCGTGCCCCACGCCGGACCGCCAGGGGCGCTACCGCTGCATCGACGACCACGTCCTGTGCGACGGCTTCATTGACTGCCCCAATGGGGAAGACGAAGATCGGCAGGCGTGCATGTTTTATAAAACGGTAATGTTTTAATCAGTTTCTTAGCTTCACTTTCGTATAATGAAAGATCTTTTTTATACGACTGCCTGAAAAAAGGAGTATATTGTTTTCAGGGTTCATGTATGTATGTATGTATGTATGTGAGTTTGTATATTCCACCATAACTTGTATACGCCTGAACCGATTTTGATAAATGAGGTATCGTTAGAATCCCTAGCTTATTCCGGGTGACATAGGCTAGTAAATTTTTTAAAAATATTAATGAGGTGACCATGGTCCCGCATTAAAGGCCAAAATTGAAAAAAAAAAACGAAAATAAGATTAACTATACATATAATCATCATCTAGAAAATGATGAGTAGATTCCAAAAATATATAACACTATAGTTCAATATTTAGTGATTCACAAAAAAATATCATTTAATAAAAAAAAATAATAAGATTCCAAAGGCTATATATGCAAATCACGTCTTATGGAGGTAAACTCCAAAAATAATATGGCAGGGCAGTCGTATTTTTTAATTCGGTAAATTAATTTCACTTGTTAGCGATGTCCAATAGTAGCTCTTCGTAGTTCGTGGACATGTTATATATGTGTATGTTACCGTAAAATTGCAAAAACCGTTAGATTGTAATCTAACGGTTGTTGTTGTAAGTGTATGTTATCAATATAATATATTATATTTATTTATTGTAGTATCTATATGTGTAATTTATATGTAAACTATAGTATGTATGTTTATGTAAGTATATTTTATACTTTGCTATTTTTTATTTTTCTTTTATGTGCATCAATCACATGAGCTCCTAGACCCAGTGTCATCAGCTTTGTACGCTCGGGTTGCCTTTAAAAGATCACTTTAGTGATAAGGCCGCCTTTGCGCATTACCAGAGTTTCCTGTCTTTTGTATTGTATGCATAATTTTATACCTATGTGTTAAGATGCAATAAAGACTTATACTACTACTACTACTACTACTACTACTAACTAGCGAAATTGTAAACTGTCGACAGATTGACAATTCAATGTAATATTTTTCGGTAGATTGTAATCTGAAGTAGGTATATTAATCCGATAAAACCTTTGTACCTGCCTGGTTATTTATGTCGAACCATAACCTAACCTACAAGCAAGAGAAAAGAAAACGTAAATACAATGAATACTTCAAAAATTGACACTCAGAACATTGAACGGTTCACAATCTGTCGACAGTTTACAATTTCACTAGTTAGATTACAATCTAACGGTTTTTACAATCTTACGGTGACATATACATTCGAACTTAATAATATTTGTGGGAACGATTTTCTTATTTATAACTTTGGGATTAAAACTGCTATTTATTATTTTTTACAGACGAAGGCCCATCTCGACGTTTTAGCCGACGCGCTTTTGCGGTGGGCACGTGGACGCTAAGTGAACCATCCCTCCCGGAACCTGATACCCCAGTGCTGTTACAAACGTTCTGATATCCATATTAAGCACTTCATATTATACAGTGAGAGCTGCAAATCCCTACACGAAATTATCGGGCGTAACCAGTCATATTACCTAGATAGCGCGATGAACATGTTGAAACATATCAAGTAGTGGGGTGCAATCACTCAAAACAAACCACTGAAAGTGTAGTGTTAGGATTCCGACTGTGAACTCTGATCCGAAGCTCCAACACATTCAAGTACGTGAGTGCTGCGTGCAGAGGACCTACTAGGAGTACTACAAATCGTTGGGAGAAGACTAGTAATGCGACTTGGTTTCGTCCTAATAATCTCTCCGCAGCTAATTTATTTCTCATTTCGTACCTTCTAGCACTTATTAACTGAAATGTGAGACTGGTAGTCGACATTGTTAGTCGGTAGAAAATACATATTATACATAATTAATATTTTAGGTTCTAACTAGTACTTCATTTGTCAAATATTAATGTTATTATGAATTTGTTAAAATATTTATTCAATTAATCTATTTGCTCTATAAGTTATTTAATTCCTTACTATGAGGGTTGTAAAGTATATAAGAGATCGGTGAATATGTGTATATAGCGAAACCGAATAAATGTGTTTATTTAATTACACGGCCTACATTTTGGTGGATGGCGGCTGCTTTCAATATCGACGATGAATATATTTGCAAGCAGCCGCCTTAGGCAAGACGCCTCTACGCTAATATAATATAATTTATTTAAAGCATACCGAAATAATATAACAGTTAAAAAAATACGTGAATCAAACAATGACTCAAACGTCTTCAGTCAGTTAACTATTGAAATATTAAAACAATACTATATAATTAAAACATAGGTATATAAACCAAATACTTATCAATGAAATACTTTAATGTACTTATTTTAATTTAAGTTAGGTATTATTAAGAATTTTTTCATACGAATAGTATAACAATGTGACTGAATGTGCTCTGTGTTATGATTCCCCAAAGAAATCTGAGGAGGGATGGGTCTAGCTAGAAAGATTCTCCTATTGTTTTGCAAACATCCCGTTGTTATATACGAATCGGTTGTTATTTGTTAGGTACTATGAAAATGCACTCTTTGTTGCTGATAAAATATACATAATTGAGAATTCAATGGCATTTTACATTTACTTCCATAAAAAATATTTCATTACGATCGTCGTTATGAACAATGATTTTCAACTTTTTTCAAAACACGTAAAATGTTGAAAACCATTGTAATTATTAGTTTCGTATCTACTCGTTAATTCTCACCTTAATTTGAATACAATAGATTTTATACATGATGCTAGAAATAAACAGACAACTTTTTGATGGATACCTACTCTACAAATTTATTCAAATATCTACGTAAACTTATATAATGGAACTACTAACTGCAACAATGATTTTAATGATACCGCCAACACTTCTGTTCGCATTGAGATTTTTAATGTTTAAGATATGAAAAATATGGTAATAAATAAATTTATATCAAAGATATATAAATGTTTTGTATAGCTAGTCAGCGCTTATAACTAAAACTTATGAGCAAACCCATTATAAAACGTAGAAAGATATGGTTAATGGATTTATATTATTAAAAAATAATAAAATATATTTAGCATTACATAGTTATAGTTTTAAAAACACCTTAGATTCATTATATTATTATTCATTTAATCTATTGCACAGACGTTGTAGATTGTATTGGTGTATTAAACGCACTATATTTTTGTGAGTAGAATTTAGGATTTAATAATAAAAAATAAATCAGTATATATTTAGCATTTAAGAAATTAAATTGTAGAAATAAAAAATTCTATTACTTACTAATAAAATATGATATATTTAAAATGCGAACTGTAGTGTATTAATGATGAGTACTTTGTGATTAAGGAGGCGCATCAAAGCATCGTAATTTTGTTAGATTAACCTCTAAGATAGTATAATTGATCAAGTTTACAACATGCAGCAAAAATTAGAATAAATACCGTTGTAGTCTGATAGAACGCAAGTTCTTGAGCCATCAGTCTCAGCGGTATTTAATACCTATTCAAGTATTCAGTTTATCAGAATAAAACAATAAACACTTATTACCTACATCCTACTTATTCCTAATATTACCTAACTCTTACAAAGTATGCAACTTATATGAATATGAGTTCTACGAATGCTTTGGTGTAAAATCACGAAAAGATTTATCATAGTGGCGGCACCCAACGTACCTACTTACCTGCCTAGAAAATGAATACCGAAAAACAACCTTCAGAATCAGATTCAGTAAGATTATAATTCTGAGTAGTAGCATGCTACTCCTAGGTATTTCACAAGTCACATAGTCCTATTTAGGATTTAATTACTATGGACCTATATTTCAAAATCATTTGTATTCATAAAAGTAAATAAACTTTAACTACTTATCAAGTACAGATTTTGGGCTTTTACATACTGTTTATATATCGCTTAATTACATATGTCGCATTTGGTACCTTCTGTTATGATAATGTTAGGTGTTTTAACATTCGTCGTTGGTCTAGTGGCTAGCATGTTTGACTGCGGCTCCCGAGTCCCGGGTCGGGCCATAATAAGTGTTGGGTTTTTCTGACTAGAAATTATCAGTACTAGCCCGGAGTTAGGAAGATGGCGGTGTTTCACCCCCGTGCCTCGGAGAGCACGTTAAGCCGTCGGTCCCGGCTATTATCACTAACAATGTTAATAGTCGTTAAAGCCCGCCAACCCGCATTGGAGCAGCATAAGCTCTAATTCCCTCTCTCCTATGAGAGTGGAGGCCTGTGCCCAGCAGTGGGACGTTAATGGGCTGTAGTGGTGGTGGTGGTGGTGGTTATGACAATAACCTTCAATCAATCAATCACTACAGCCTACAGTGGTGGCTAACTATAAATTAACAGTAAAAAGAAAGCATGTAGGTATGAACAGTTTGTAGATATCCCAAATTAATTATTTTAATTTGATTTGTATCTATCGTTATTTAGCAATTTGAAGAGAGTGTTTTCAAATATCTAATAAATATTATATACTTAGTTACATCACAAAGTATTATTTTTTAATCGTATTTGTCAGCCCTGCGTTTTTCAATTCTGAAGTACTTAAGTTTAAAAACGTGCCAATGAATTCTCAAGATATTAACACGAATTTTGTGTCAATTATAAAGTAACATCAAAAGCATCTCAAA